>JAIVEN010000029.1:1200000-1800000 GCA_026686845.1 Adenanthera pavonina | reverse complement strand
TTGAGTATATTGGTGAAATGGGAAAAGACTATATCTATGCTGTGACTCCATTGCTTGAGGATGCTCTCATGGACAGGGATTTGGTTCATAGGCAGACAGCTGCTTCTGCTGTGAAGCACATGGCTTTGGGTGTGGCTGGTTTGGGTTGTGAGGATGCTCTTATCCATTTGCTGAACTATGTCTGGCCAAACATATTCGAGACCTCTCCTCATGTAATAAATGCTGTCATGGAAGCCGTTGAGGGAATGAGGGTAGCTTTGGGTGCTGCCATTGTCCTCAACTACTGTCTCCAAGGGCTGTTCCACCCAGCGCGTAAGGTTAGGGAAGTGTATTGGAAGATCTACAACTCACTTTATATTGGAGCTCAGGATGCTCTTGTGGCTTCTTACCCTATCCTGGAGGACGAGCACAACAATGTATACAGTAGACCAGAATTGATGATGTTCATTTAAAACTGCAGTTTAAGGTGTTGGACTTCAATGAACAGGCTCTATTAGATACTAGTTCGGGTAATAATTGACCATATCAGTGCGTATGTATGATCATTAGAACATTTTGACCTCGTTGCATTTTATTGTTAGATATTTCTCCCTACAACAATGCAAGTATGATATTTCTTCTTATCCTTTTATAATGTGGTTTGTCGTACGTTTTTGTTCCATGGTATTTATTATTTATATGTGGTGTTACTCCAAGAACAATATATTCAATGATCTTGTTGATTTCACGTGAAACATGCAGGCTCAGGGAAGAAGTAGCTATTTAAGTTTACTGTTAAACAGTGACAGGTTCATCTGTGGAGGGAATACAGGCTTGTATGCTGCTGAGTGCTCTCGAAGCACAATTTTTTGTGGAAGTATATGATATTCATCATGCAATCTGCATTTACACCGTATTTGTGATTGTTTGGCATTTTATATTTTTACTTAGATACACCGGATTTTTTTTTTTAAGTAAAATCCTCACAATTCTGATGCAGTGCTTGGATTATAAAAGTTAACAAAGCCGAGGACCAAACCCAAGAACCCACCACTGGGAGTGACTGGTCCAGAAAGTTGTAACCTCATGTAGGGATCGTCACGTATATGTTCGTCCTCAGCAGTATAGCTAGGAATGTTTGACCCCCGTGTTTTCTGGGATTCCAGATGGGCGTCAAGCGAAACACTGGGTAAACGTCAAACTGCAACGAGCTAACCAAATGGACCAGGCCGTTGTAGGCAAAAAGCTGCTTCCATGGAATTTTCTTTTGTCTGTATTGTCCTGCACAGGCCTTGAAGTTCCATTTAATCCAATCTATCAGGGTCTTTTAACTCGGCTGCATTGTATCCTCTCGGGCTATTGTCTATTGTCTTAATGCGAAACTCCTATATTGTTTTAACTAGCAGCTTCTTAATTCTTCACATCTTACCCAATAACAGTAATTTGGAATCACAAAATTGCTTCGTTTGGTACACTTAAAAAAGCAATACTGTTTGTCCTCAACCACTCTGGAAAATGTAGGAAAGGTCATTCCATGAAGGTAGCTCCAGAAGGATTTAATTTTTTTAAGGAAGCCAAAATTTTTGATAATTTTGCCCACAACTACCCCGCAAAATTTCTTCAACCTCCTTTGAAGCAAAATTCTCCAGCCTTTGCTAAACTGGGTCTGGGTCTTTGCCATGTTGATTGGTCATTTTGGGACAGCGAACATAACATCAAGCCGAAAATGCATCTGTGGAGATGTGGGTTTGTTCTCTCTTGGTGGTTGTGCCCCAACGTTGCAGATCCAGCTGTCCCCCAGCATCTCAGATCTAACCATCTTCACCCTCGTTGTTGGAGAGGAATAAGGAATTGGTAGCTATCAAAGGTTTTTTTTTTTAAATTATTCAAAATATTTTTTTTGGTCATGGAATTTTGGTCTGTTAGTATCTAAAATCTTCCGTTCCATCAATCTATTGCACCTACCAAGTAAAAATTATATTTGAATTTCATTCATTTTTCTTGACACATCTACCAATAAACACATAACTCAATTGATAAGGGACTATATTAATTTGATTAATGATCTCATAGGGTGTGCAAGAATATTAAATGCTAGTTAAGAAAATTTTGCTATCCTTGTGTTATACTTGACTTGACTCAAATTAGTTAGAATCTAATATGACTTTTAAATATCAAGTGATTTTGTCCAAAAAAGAAAGCCCAATTCTATTACCTTTCCTATTCACTTTTTCCATTGGCACTTGGATTGAGTAATAAGAAATTCAATACCTTTTATACAAGGTCTTAAATTCTTGTGGATAGGAAAAAAAACCAAGTTACTCCACTTTGAACCCCACATTACTCATATATGATTGTATTGTACCAGATACCTAACAATCTGAAATTCTGAAAAACTATCTGAAATTCAAGATGTGCAACCTTTCCGTTGGAGAACTGAAGGGTTATGCAATTCTTTTACCAAATATTCTTCGACAACACAACTCCATGTCTTTCCGTTGACTTCACTTCCATCTCCACTTGCTCACAAAATTTTGCAATTCATCTGGGATGAATACCTCCCATCCTCTATTCCTTAGACAATTATTCATATTATATGCTTATTACAAGTGGGTATCCACATCAAGGTAATGATCCAGAAGAAAACGCGACAATAGAATTAGCTTAGCTTACAGATTGGGACTCATAGAAGACAGACTATAATATCAGGTAATCAAGTCAATTTTGATCAGACTTCTGTTACTTTCATCTATTATGTATATTTATTTTGGTGCAATTATAACATTCCAAACACCCCCCCCCTCCCCCAAAAAAATCCAAAAAAAAAAAATCTTTCTAACGTGAGAAATGGTTTGATGCTTGTGCTCATACACAGAAAGCAAAAGAGAGCTGCAATGGCAAGTATGTTGACGTGGATGCCTCAAATACGAAATGCATGCAAGCACTTGGAAAGATTGATGAGGTCTTATTTTGTGCTATTTTAAATTGTTTTTTTAAAACATATCTTAAATTATTTGTTAACATTAGTTTTTCAATCAACATTTTACAAGAAAAGCAATTAGTGTTTGACCTCGTTCTCTGATATGTGTGTGTAAAGCATTTCCATTGCATAGATGTCGCAAAAAACGTACCAAAACGAATGGTCATAATGCTGCATTGTCACGTTCATAATGTTGTCTTCAATCTTCCAAAAATAAGAAAAAGAATGCATCTGAAATTGCAGCTGCTGAATGATATATACAATGAGAACGTTTTGGGTCCAAAGTATGTGACTGTATCACCAAAACCAGATGAAGATGACACGCAATCAGGAAAAAAAGGCTGCAACAGAAAGCAAGACGTTTCTTTGGTCCATCTTATCCACAATGGTGGTGCAACGTATAAAATCATCCATCCATCATTTTACCTCATTGCCCTTTGGCACAATTTCTGATACTTTATAAAACTACTCAATCAATTTTCATATGCAGAATTCTGCTTATGTACTTTATTATGCATGGGCAAACAACAAGACAGTTCTAGAAGCACTTCACATTAGAGAGGCAGGGAGTTTCTGTCTGGTAGTGCTTTCCATCTATTGACTCTCTCTAGGAATAAAAAATGGATCCTGCTGTAAACTAATCAAAAGGTTTTATACCTTGACCAAACAGAAATAAATACTATAAATAAATGAAAAGAAATATTTTTCTCCTTCAGTATATGATTCATTCACAATTTTGATACTGTACATAGGGAACCATTAAGAAATGGTACAGATGCGATCTCATCTTACAAGATCTGTACAATCACAGTGTTGATTCTGTCTTCTACTACCAGAATAATTTTACTACAACAGATTTACAAGTCTTACTCTTACTTTACGTAAGTATCTTGAATATTCCTTTTTGAAGTAATGATTATTGTTTCAAATAGCATTCTAAGCATGTGTTTAGGTTAGTATTTGTCAAACCAAAACCACGTTCAATAATGTAGAAGCAGCAGCTCTAGAGAGCAGCTTCTACGTTCCACGCTGGCAAAACATGGGTTTGGACTGGCAAAACGCCAACCCAAACACACTAAACTAGATTTTCCATAATGAAGTTGAGGTTTGATTCACTCAGGTTAGCCAAAAATGTCACTTTTTTCTTTACCTCTCCTTATTGTAGGGGTGATCAATACCTTGCTGTCCCACATTTAGCCACAGAAGAATGGTTAAATGCCCTTAATTTGACAGTAGAGTGTTCTTGGCGTCCTTGGTTTGTGGATGGTCAAGTTGCAGGGTGAGGTTCTGCATGTTTCAATTCTACATATACCTATTACCTCTGGAGTATGGATATTGAAAAAAAAAAAAACACACATGAAACTTTAAAACATAAAGCACCACATGAAACAACCTTATATAAAATATCTTCTCACACAAGTCATACTTAAATTTTTGGTCTAACCTTTCCACACAGAATCTACTTTTCACAAAAATAAAAAGCATAGTTGATATTATTCTATATTTTACGTTCCTTCCTCGTCACTTTGTCAAAACTATGTTACATATTATCTGAGCCACATGTCCTAGCTATAGTTGAATTCTTTTTTTTTTTAAATTCTGACATCCATAAGCACGAGGAACCGTGTCAACAGTGTTAGGACAACAATGATACCTGAGATTTATAACCTACAAAACATGCATCAATTGGATCAATGTTGTGAAAATCGGATTGGACATTGAATTGAACAAGATACTGATTTAAGATTTAGTAGTTTAACTGTAATCTAATTAGGATTGAACTGATAATAATTAAAATAATATATTTTAAACAAATTTTATAACTTAATTAAAGTATTAAATTAAATAATACTAAATCATCAATTTATTATTCAGCACAAATAAATTATTAATAAATTTTATAATTTAAGAGTTAAATCTAAATAAATTAACATTCATCTATAATCACATCTTGAATTCAAAATAATCAACTAATAATCCATTATTATATTATTTATTAAGTAAATATATAATTTTCAATAATTATATATCATAATAATGCTTATATAATATTATAATATAAATAGAAAAAATATTTTGTAAAAAAAATAATGTTATTTTATCTTTAAAAAATAAAAAAATTAAAAATAGGATCGGTTCAACCGGTTCTTAGGCTGGTCCATAATCGGTTTGGCCAGTTCCACTAGTTTTGAAAATTGGTTAGTTGTTTCTCTTGTTTGGACTAGATCAGTCACTGATTCTCTGTCCAGCTGGTCAAATCGACTGATTCCGATTTTGATAACACTGAACTAGATGACAGGTTGGTTGCATCCTTTATAAGAATCTGAGTCTTAGTTATTGGTGCAGGTACAAAGTTATATATCAGAATGATGCAAATCAGTTAAGGAAAGAAAATTCATCCCAAGTTGTTCCTTCCAATATGATTAATTAATGAGTTCATGAATGCTGTGTACATGTCTGTGGTATAAACAGGGATCAGGGTATTCTCCCACAGAGCACTACAATAGAGAATGCTTTGAAATGTTTGCAAGTTAGATCCATTTTTATCCTGTCTAATTCATATAGTTGCCAGCCGCTATCACCAAACAACACTGTAGGCGTAAAGTAATTTCTATGCTGTCATTGTTAGTACTTTCTGGATGTAATGTCTATCTAAGTTGACCAATGGCTTTTTTATTGCTATTTCATTTGGTTTTGCATAATAGTTTCTTTTATAAATCGGTGGCTGTAGGCTTTTTGAAGAATTTCAGAAAATAATGACTGAATTTTTTTTTTAAAAAATTATTTATGGTGAAAGATGATATTATATATGGAAGCAGGGGGCAACAAATTTGTCATTTAGCCCTCAAAATAAAGCCACCATTACAGCGGCGGAGTCCTAGAATCTAAAAAAGGGGGAAATGTGGAAATCTACACTAAATAACTAAATCAGACAACAAAGACAATATAATAAAAGCAGATATGCGTTAATTAGGTCCTTGCTTACAATCACAATAAATATCAATCAAATAAGTTGATTATGATGCTAAAATCCCATCTGATAACCAAAGCTAATCAGAAAATGAATAAGCCCATAAATGTAGGATTCCAACAGTTCCCCTCAAAGTGTAAACAATTTGGAGCTAGCACTGTCAATCTTCTTCTTTCTTGGCATTTTGATGGAGGGTAAAGGATTTTGGCTTCCTCACTTCACTTTGATATGAGGTGCAGTCATCTTTTCTTAACTTCCTCACCTCACTTTTTGTTGAGGTAGAGGTCTTAGTTTTCTCATGCTATCCATCAACATATGACTCTCATGCTAACCACCAATGTAAGGTTTTCTCATGCTAACCATCAATCTATACTATTTAGGCCTTGTAAGCTTTGATACCATGAAAATTTTCAATAAATAATGACTATGAAATTTCTTATGTTATTCATGGCAGGAGAAGAAATTATTTAGTGAAGCAGAGGGCAACAAATTTGCTATTCAGGACCTAAAATAAAGCCACCATTAAGTCAGTGTAATTCTTGGATTAAAAAGGGAGAAAAAACTAAGGACAACCCATAGACTTTCGGTGCATTGAATATTTCAATCTACTTAAGAATTTGGATTAAAAAGTCCCAATACAAATTTGACAGAAATGCCTTACAGACTCAAATTTCTAGTTCCGATGATAAAGAGAAGTTATATAACCAATAGTTTCATTTTTTTTTATAAGAGGGCTCAATAAATCAGGATATTTAAATATTGAAATGCTTGCTTAATTAATTAAACATGCAAAACTCTGCAAAAAGGAAGAGCAAATCAGTTTCAAATCCTTAATAGAGATTGGTAACAAAATAATTATCCATATATTATTGACTGTATGAACTAAGGCAATGATAAACATAGAGAAGTCAACTAATGAATAAAACTAAAAGCAGATTTAAATTATCATGGCAAAATGATGAGCTCAACTGTCATCCAGATGAAAGACGTTTTCATTTGGCCGAGGAGAAGAATGTCCAATTGAAACAAGGAAAACCGATACTACTTACATTGAAATGGAAAATCAATACAAGCCCAAAAATTTCCACCAGAAAGAGCCAACAACTCCCCAGATTATGGCATTAAAAAAAGCCATTATGAACCCAATTTTGAAAATATCAGGAAGGTCTACATAACCAGCTGTCAAAAAGAAAAAAAATATAATATCATCAGCTACCATGCTTTAAAATATCTTGAAACTGGTAAGAAAGAGAGAGCAGGGAGGGGGTGATCAGATGGGAATAGCCTAATGGTTTCAGGTTGCTAACAGAACCAACACAAGTCAGGGAAAAAGTGGACTCCTAGAAGATTAATTTTGGAAGGTGTTTGAAGATTTAAAACTATTTTCTTTCTACTCCATTCGTTATAACATTGACGAAACATTTACAAGTTTAAGATGAGAGGGTGAAAGGGAAAAAGAATGCATCAGAACAGAAAAAGATTAAAGTTTAGTTTATAAGATGGATAGATATATGCACTGGAACCATGAAATATAACTAAGTTACTCAATAAACAAGCTAAAGAATGGAATAGCTTAAAGGGAAATTGACAAACAGATATAACCAAGGCATTGAAGAGAGGGCCATACCTCCATAATATACAGCAGCCTGACCACTGCTATAGTGTGATATAGCACCAAAAAGATTTGTGACATAACCTAGAGCAAGCGCTGCCAGCACACCAGGAACACCAGCTGCCTGGTGCATAGCAAGAAATGCAGAGTATAAAGCCCCAACATGTCCAGTCTGACTTGCAAAAAGGTAGTGGATGAAGAAATAAGATGCCTGAAGAACCAGTAGCGAAGCAGGCCAGCTCAGAGAGAAAGACTTAAGGGAGTTGGCCACACAAGTAGACATCCAGCCTACAATACCAAGGTTTGTCAACTGGCCTGCCATCCCCACTAGAATGGCAAACCAAGCCAGGGTATCCCATGCTGATTTTTCATTCAAGCAATCATTCCAATCAAGGACTCCCAATACAAGGAGTATTGATAAGCCAATCATTGCAGATGCAGCACTTGCTATGCTGAGAGTCTCTCTGCAGGATAAAGAAATAATGATCGCATTGAATTCAATTAGAAGAAATTTCATTATAAGAGAATAATTATGTGCACATGAAACAGGTTTCACATCACTAGAATCATCAATAGCAAATGTAATGATTAAGTAATGTATGGGAAGGCATCAAATGTAATAATAATATAATCTACTGATTATAAGTCTTAAAAATATAGAGACTGGAGAGTACTGCTCCCAAAAAAAAAATCCTCTGTTTCATTTGCTGGTTAAAGTGTGTCATGATATGCAATGGATACTCTCTCTCTCTCTCTCTCTCTCAATGTAATATCCATTAATACTGGCAAAACATGACACGCACTTACTGTCAAATACCTTTTTATAAAATGAGAGTTCCATCTTTCTCACAGTTTTATCATGAAAATTATCATATTGATTGTGCATATCAAATATCATAACATGTAAATTATTGATACATTGAATTGAAATGACAGATAAATTTTCAAATGATTTGAAATAAGATATCTGACATACCCAAAGATCCACAAAGAGACTGCAAGCAGCATTGTACCAACCATAATCCATTCATTTCGAGTGACAGGACCCATACTTTCCAGTTTGATCGCAGCCATGGCAGGCGCCTCTGGTGTCTCTTTAATTTGAGGTGGATATAGTTTGTATAAAATTAATGGTGTAGCAAGAAGAGAAACAAATGCAGGTAAACTAGCTACTTTAAACCATGTAACCCATGGATTTGAAATTATCACCCCAAGCTCCTCTGCTAATTTAAGACACAGCAGGTTTTGAGCAGCAGCAGTTAGGAAAAGAGCGCTAGAATTTGTAGCAGACTGTCAAAGATACAGCAGCACACAAGTTACTTCACCATTGCACGATGGTAGATCTCAAACAAGAACTACGACACATTAAACAGAGAATCCTACAACATTAGAAACTAAGATGACCATTGCCAAAAGCTCATAACTAACATAGTCATATTAAGTGCCACCATTCCATGCCACATAGAAACGAGATACCAATTAAAAAAGGAAGAGAACACACATTTTAAAATACAGTAAGGCACACATCAAATCAATTATGTTCAAGAAAGTCTTCAAGTTGTTTCAAAACAGCTAAATCACGTAAAAGATGGAAATTATAGTCAGTTCCCAATTAATTATTACCTGAATCACAGACTGCATAATATTTTACTCAAGAATAATATCCAGACGTTCTTCAGAGTATAAGTAATCAATTGTTGAAATTTTATGTATACATCTTAATTAAATATAGCCAACATGCGCCATTCTTCTCATTCAAATTAAAGGTTCTTAACATATGATCCCTCTCTTTTCTTGTGTTGTATCTTCTAATTTCTAAAATACCAGTCTCTTCAACCAAATTTCCCTTTAAACAGGGACAGCAATAAAGAAGTGAAACAACTAGTGCAAATCATAATATACTGCAGATTATGGCCCTCAAGTCTGAGAGGCACATCAACATTACATCATACATAAGAGGAAGGCCTACACTTAATGTAAAATGCACAATAGCAATCAGCTTTAAGATGGCATCATCTCAGTAGCAAAACTAAATGTTATGTGCCTCTCATCATCAGGGTTTGCCCGAGCATATTTTCGAAATTGAAAAAATTTCATATCTTCAAGAGAATTTTGAGAAAGTTATCATGCTTTCCTCAAGATTTTAGGCAATCTCAAAATGAAAGAATATATGCAGCAAAACTATTTTTGGAACTCAATCATGATAATGATAGTGTTCTTATCACTTTAATTTGTTGATAGACTTTTTCTTAGCAAAAAAGTAACACTCTGCTCATAGACATACCTATTAAATGACAATTGAAACTCTTGGGGCTATAAAATACCAATTTTTGGCTCTTGCTTTACTATTTGTAGCCTGAAGTTTCTCATTTGCTCCTTGACACGGTATCACTTCCTCATGACTTTGATGGTTTGAATTTTGATCTTTGTCGTCCCAGGTCTAATATTAAATCTTTTAGCATAAAGACGAGGGAAGTTTCTATACCAAGTTGGCCTTTGACAGGAAAATTTAAGTTTCGTAATGAATTTCCTAGGGTTCAAGAGTTTCAATGAATCAAGATCCGTCTCCTCTGCATAAACAACTGCAGAAGGACAGCTCATGATTTTACTTTTATCATGCGTAAGTCTAGAAAATGGTAAATTACCAACCTGAGAATAGAAGTTATGTATCTGTTTCATTGACAAGACAACTGACAAGAAAAAGCTTATAATCACATTCGGCACTGTCAATATGCCACACCTTTCTACCAAACTGCTTCTATAACTAAAGGTTCGGGATTCCTAATGTATATCAAAAGTAAGTAAATTTTGTTAATCATTAAGAATCAAAGTTTTATGTTACAGATAACTGACAAGAAAAAGCTTATAATCACATCACCACTAGTTCTGTAAATACTAACATGGGCTAGCTGGTTTGCTCTTTCTGTTTTTCTTTTCTTTCTTGCAACTCCTTTTTGAGTTGGCATGCTGTATATTTTGCATTAAAGTTCCCTTTTTTCCCAAAAGAATGTTATATACTACAGTCGACGACTGCAACTTAAAACCATCTTAAAGGCATTTAAATGAACAGTTTTCCTCATCATTAAGCATCATATTCATACTTTTGCAAACTAATAAAGCATAGCAGTTAAATAAATAGGTTGAAATAGAAAACCAACCTGAAATTGCGACTGGACAAGATAGGACCCCAGCTTTTTGGAAGTAGGATGATTGGGTTCACTCCCTGCTGAGAGCGACAGTGACTTGATAATCGGCAAGAAGACGCCACCGGCCCTCGCGGTGGTGCTGGGCATCGCCGGTGCAATAAACACTTCGCTAAAAGTCAACCCATAAGACAGCCCCAATGTGCTCTTTCCTAACCACTTCACGAAGTAATTCGCAATCCTATCCCCCAATCCAGTCTTCACAAACCCACGCGCAAAGAAGAAGGAAATCACAATCAACCAAATCACCTCGTTAGTGAACGCGCTAAAAGCCGCAGAAAAACTCAGCGTTTTAGTCACGATGGATGTTGTTAAACCTAGAAAAGCCCAAGCTCCCACTGGCAATGGACTCAGAACAAGACCCGCAATGGTTGAGAGGAAAATCGAGAGCAATTGCCATGCCTGAGGTGTAACTTCGACGGGCTTAGGAACCAAGAAGCGAACAATGAGTCCAATAGAAATGGAGATTAAAAAAGTTAAAGGCTTGGCCCCTTGAGCAACTGGGGGAGAGGTTGACGATAATGAGCGCGAAGATGCAGACGAAGAAGCTTGAATTGGGTAATTGGCAATGCGGGGCTTAGAGAGAGGATTTAAGGGAGAAAAAGATTTGGAGGGAAAGAAGGAGAAATGAGAGATGGTTGATCTGAGAGGTGGGATTGAATGGGAAATGGAATTGAAGGGAAAAGACAAATGAGATTTGGAGATAGGGATAGAACGACGACGGAGGAAGGAATTGCGAGAGGAAGAGAGAGAGAAGGAGGTTGACGTGGAGAGCGAGTGAATCGCGAAGCTCTCCATTGGAGGAGCAATGGTTGCTCAGTCGAAGAGAAAGAGGAAGAAAATGGGATTGGCAGGTTGGAGAGAGACTTTGCTCCGGTTTGTGTCTTCAGACTCTTCACTCTTCAGGAAGTGAGCTTGTGAATTCCAACGCGAGTTGATGTGCGGAGGGAAATCAACCAAATTATGCGAGATTGAGATTCCTGTCAGTTTTTCAGCCAACCATGGTTTTAAAATTATTCAACTGTTATGTAAGGAAAAAAAAAATAGATGCAACTAAAAGTAGTACGTTAAATCTAATCTAACTGTATCAGGTTATCAACGGTGCACTCTTATACGAATATAGGATTTTTTTTATAGTTCTAAAATTGAAAACTAAACTAAATTATTTGATGGATTGCACCAGACATTTTAAATTAAAAAAATATGACTTTATAAAATAGATATAAAATTAAGTTTACAAGAGGATGATGCAAAATTTATGAAATTCAAGTTAAAAAATAGATAAACAAGAATAGGGTTAAAACCAAAAGTGTTATGTAACTCAGCTAATTGAGATTATGCCAATTTGACTGATGGTTTTGAATTCAAGCTCATGAGTATATATATAGATAAACAAACATGATAATAAATAATAAGACATAATAAATTAGCAATACTCATCTATTTTATTTTTGAACAATATATTGATTTTCATACAAAAATAAAGATTTCACACCTATTTGATTCCCCTTCTATATATTGAAAGAAAATGAAGTAGAAAAAGGATTTTATCCACCATTTATCCAAAGAGTGAGACTCCTGTGCTTGAGTCTCATTTTCATTTAGGAGATGGATGTTGTTAAGCTTATACCAATGAGATGTTAGTATGGGTGTGTATAAGTTAGGAGATCAGGATTTTTACACCCACATTAAGCATTAAACGGTTTTGTTCAGTCTCATAAATCCACTCCACAACAAATTTGAATAGTTCAAATAATCACGATATTACTATGGATGCTATTTTCCATTCAGATAGAAAACCCATATGCCAAGAATTTTCATCCTCCATTGACTTGGGATTGACAATTTTAAATCTGAATAATACGCATGACTCGTCATGTTATCATAAAATAAATGATATATATATATATATATGTTATTTTCATAGCATACTATGTTTGCTATGTATTTAAATTTATATGATGATATTTCAAAAAAAATATGAATTTTTGGTCAACAATATAATTTAATTAAATTAAGACAAGAATTTTTATACTTCAAAATATGTAAAAGAATAAATGCAGCTCCATATACCTTTTCCTACTGAATTGCAATCTTATTCTGTTACCTATTACTGAAAAGGCTATTAGAAAAGGGTGGAAGAGAGAAACTACCAATGAAAATCTTTCATTACAGAAACAAAGAAAAACAAAATGGGTGAAACATAGACTAAGAATGAAACTTATTCACGAACACGAATAAAAAAGAGTCATTTTTTCCATATTTGTTTGTTCTCCAAACTCCATTAGTGTTTTTTTTTAATGCATACCCTCCATATCAACTGGTAATGGTTCATCTCCTTCAACCCCGTAATTTTAAAGCAACCATTTTGTTGAGTCAACCTTGACACATCATTATTTTTTTTTTAACCTTGTGCCACGTGTATGGCAGATCTTTTTGCGCCATATATATATATATGTATATATAGCTAATTGCATCTGCCCAACAAACTAAAGAGACCGATGCCGTTAGGTGAGATTGAAGATCATGAAAACAGAAGTTAAAGGAAAGCATCAGCATTGAGAGAAGATCCATTTATAATCATAGAGAATGGAAAATTAATCAAAGGTGGACAGACAAATGCAATATATATAGCACTATGTACAATTCAAATGTATATATATATATATATATATTTTAATATGCATGGGAAGTCTTTTCCTATGGGTCTGATATAATTGGGACTGATAGTTCTCTTTCATTTTCAATTATACAGCCTATACCAAACAAGGGTTCGATTCCCAAACTCATTTTCATTGTCTAAATTTAGACTCACCCTGTAGTTTGAGTACATTCACCTTTTGAAGATAATCTTCTTTAAGCTTTTTCCATGCTCGTGCCTCAACCCTCATTCTCCATCTAACAGATCTTTTTGGTCTTTCACAGAACCTCACCTCACTCTAAAGTACAACATTTCTTTTTCCTTGTCTTTCACAGTGAAAATGAGACCCATTTTTACTTATTTATTTTTTTTTCTTGAGTAGATTAAACAAAGGATTCATAATTAATTTTAAACAATCCACTAGGATGGCTGACACGAATAGCAGAGCTAGCGTTCTCATTGCATTGCTGGGTTATCCCGAAAAGCTGATATGAAAATTTATGATTCTTTTTCAACATCATCTCAGCAACAGATTGAAAAATACACAAACCTGAATATCTGATATGCCTTGTTCAGTGTTCAATAAGCCCAGCTAGATGATCGCGTAAATGGTATTACGTGATGAAATTTATAGAGAACTCTAAACTTATTATTTAATGTGGATGAAATTAAAAAAAAATTGGTCACCCAGATGTAATACAAAATACTGAATGCAATTTATAGCAATTAATAATAATTAATATTCCTTCCATCCTATTTTATGTATCATTTTAGAAAATTTTAAATGTCTCATTTTATCTATGATTTTAGAAAACCAATGAAAAATTAATTTTTTCCAACTACCCCCTTAATCATTTAATAGTACATTATTTTAGGAAACTAATACTCCCTCCATCCCATTTTATTTGTCATTTTAAGGCTTTTCACATATACCAACAAAATTATTAAATATTTTAAATTATAGTAAAATTTAATGTTATTTTATCAAAATAGCCCTTACTTAAATGTTAAAAGATTATTTGTACTTCACCTATCATTAATTACTACACCAAAATTGGAAATAGTTGGTGTTTATTTTTTACCTTTATTGGCGTTTCCAAAACATTATTTAATAACGTGCTGATGAAAATAGTACAAAAACATTGGCGTTTAAGAAACGCCAACTAAAGGCAGACTTTAGTTGACGTTTATTTATTAAATGCCAACTAAAGTAATGCTTTAGTTGGTGTTTAACACATAAACGCCAATTAAAGTCTTACATAGCTAATCTCGCACAGAACTTGGTATGAAAATCTAATCTGAACTTGTTACCTTAATGGATAGATGAAATGACAAATGAAAATAGGGTTTAAAAACAGAGAATAGGCAGAGAGAGCAAGGAGGAAGAGATTGTCAGTGGGACAAAAGGGTTACCTCTAAGCTGGTTGCAGTTCGCCGTTGGGACTGGGAGGGATTTCGAGTTCGTCAAAGAGAATGAAATTGGGCCTCTTTTACTCCATTCACCTTGACCATTGACTGGGAGAGATTTCAAGATCACGCGAGTTCGTGGTCCTCTGACAGTAGGGGTCTCAGCTTCGACCTTCAGGGTGAATGGGATTTCTGAGGAGCACAGCCGTGACGGAGGAGGAAAGGGCGTAAACTTTGATCGCGTGGTGGCCGAAGAGCTGTGCCAGAAGAGCTATGGCAGAGAAAGAGATTCAGAGCACACGATGGGAATGAAGACGACACAATTCAGAGCAAACACGATGTTAGAATTCAAAAGGTTTTTTAAATAACTTAGTTAGCGTTTAAAATTTTAAACATCATCTCATATTTATAACTTAGTTGGTGTTTAAATTTTAAACGCCAACTAACATTTTTAAAAAAAAATTAAAAAAAAATTCTGCAACTTTGCTTGACGTTTAAAATATAAACGCCACCTAAAATATTATAGATGACGTTTATATATTAAATGCCACCTAACAATTTATGAAAAAAATTTTAAAAAAAAATTTGGAACTTTGCTTGGTGTTTAATATGTAAGCATCATCTAAAATTCGATTATTAGTTGGCGTTTAAAATATAAACGCCAACTAAAAATTTAAAAAAAAAATTAAAAAAAAATTTGGTGACTTTACCTAGCGTTTAAAATATAAACGCTGCCTAAAATATATAGATGGTGTTTATATATTA
This sequence comes from Adenanthera pavonina, assembly GCA_026686845.1. NCBI lineage: Eukaryota > Viridiplantae > Streptophyta > Magnoliopsida > Fabales > Fabaceae > Adenanthera > Adenanthera pavonina. The sequence goes on along the minus strand of JAIVEN010000029.1, from coordinate 1,784,442 downwards.
AACGCCAACTAAAAATTTAAGGAAAAAAATTATGAAGTTTTGCTTGGCGTTTAAATGTACAAAAGCCACCTAAAAGTTTTATTTAGCATTTAAAAATATAAACGCCATAGAAATTTTTGTATAAATTAGCGTTTATCTATATAAACGCCAATTTTTTTCCAACGTCCAGATTTAGTTGGCATTTATTTGATAAACGCCAACTATTAAGCACCATTATAGCCACAAATTGGCATAATGATTTTTAATAAGGGGTAAAATGGTAAAAATATAATTAATATTTTATTAATAATATAAAATAATAAATAAATTAAAATATTTAAAATTTTTTAAAATGATAGATAAAATAAGATAGAAGGAATACTATAAATAATAAATGAGTATAATAATTAAGGATGATGTAATAAAATTATGCAATTTATTAGATCATTTATTGCCTTTTTTTAATCCTTGCGGCAAAATTTGAATAGACAAATAAAATGGGACAAAAAGATTAAATATTATTGATGGAAATGCAAAAATCTCCACATCGCTTACTGGAAATTAAAAAAAAATAAATATAGGTATGCATTTTTGACAGAATTCACTGAAAACATCTTCCTAATTTATGCATCCTCATAATTATTGTAATAAACATATTCTACCAATCACGTTATTTTTTAAAAGGTATTAATAATTTTTCATAATAGTAAATGTATTGAATACAATTACGAGTGCATCAAGTAAAAATCATAACAATAAATACAAAATTTGAAATTATAGTAATCAATAATAAATTTCTGATTAAATCAGATCAACTAACATTGCAATAAATGATTTTTTTAAGTACGTTTGGATTTTTTTTGGCCCAGAAAATACATATGGACTAAAGCTTGAGTCATAATTGATGACATTTTAAAAAGAGATAATTATCCAGTCTTTGTTGCTGATAACTCATATCAAAATCTGTTATTTCCTTCCGTATATATCATATAAGACTTACTGAGGAAGCACTCAATACATCTAGAATTTTCTGTCCAGAAAAAAAAAAATACATTGACAATTCCTCAGAGGTAAGTTTTTTATCCCTACTTATATATATAACATTGAATGCGAACAGATTATATACACAAATTCTGTCCATTCAATAAAATATAAAATGCGTGCACGTCAGTAAGGAATGGATCACAATTAATGAGTTAGATAGCAAATCAGAGTCAAACAATCATTAAGAAATTTTACAATAAAATCAAATTGAATTAATCTTTCCATCATATTAATCATTCTTAAATATATTATGCTATCACATATTTGAATTAAATAATAATTACATTAATAAAAAATTGATGAATGACAACTAGATATTCTGCATATAGATTTCTTTTATAAGATCATATGGCATAACAAGAGTTCTGCTTTGATACCTATTTTTGTAGATATGAAGATATTTTTATAAGGATTAAATTTATATGTTTTTTTTTCACATGTTTTTTTATGATATTCTCTTATTAAAATTTAATATATGGATCTTTTAAATTTTTTAAATTTATGAAATTAATACTTTTAATATATAATTAATAATTAAATTTATAATATATTAAAAAATAATTTACATGTTAATTTTTAATTAAAAAAATCTAAAAAGCATATAAGAAAAATTCTACAACTATTTTCTTTTTTATAATCTTCATTAAAGGCACATCATTTTCAATGAACATATATGGGCTCCACTAAGTCACTAACGCACTCCGTTAGCGTCTTCATGGGAGGGTTTCGTTGGAGACAGTTTTCCATTCCCCTACGTCAATTCTACTCTAATTGAAATCTCTTTATTGAAAGCAAAAGCTTTTTCAACAATCACCGATTCTTCATGATAATGGGTAAGGTTGAGGTTGACGTGAAATTCATATATACACGAGCCACGTGGCTGATGGACTGGAGAGCAAGAGACGAAATTAACATATGATCTATGGAGGTTGATAAGGTTAGGGTATGAGACACTATTATGAAATTTAACTAAATGGGATAAAATTACAAACATTATTTACATACAAGAAAATAAATGAAAAAAAATCAATATCAATATATTTATTAAAAATGATAGGAAGTCACATTATTCATTACTCTCTCCGGTCCTAATTATAGGACATTTTATCCTGATCATAAATATATGACCCTTTACAGTATACGAAATAGTATTTATTATACATTTCCAAAAAATACCCCTATTTAATGTATTACAAAAAGAGAGAGAAAGAGATTAAATAAGGGTAGTTTTGGAAAAATATTATAATTTTTAGAGAAATTGAGATAATTAATTAGTTTTAACTCTCATCCTTAATCTGCGTGATTTGGTTAAAAGGGTCTTATATTAAGAATCAGGAATAGTTATAAACAAAATCACCATCTTAGATTTTGTATAATGCATGGATTCTACCCCTAATCGATGTAATATATATATATATATATATATGATTGATAATGATAATCTTCTATCATCCCAAGTTTGCAAATCAAGTTAGCTTGTGGCCTTGGGCTCGAAAGAAAAAAGTTCTTTTGTTTTTTTGTGTGTACAAATGTAATGTAATGCATGCAACCCTCTATGTGCTTTCACAACTTTGACATATAATTATTTTGAAGTAAATCTCACGTATCCATAGTAAATTGTGCTTATCACATGTACCTACATCATAACACTCAACAATTTTATGAATATTCGTGCATCTGAAAAGTTATTTCATTAAAATTTTGCGTCATCCAACAAAATTATAGGATCCTCATTAAAATCTAATACTCTCTTTAATTCAAAATATAGTAAGTCATATTTAACTAATTATATAGAAATAAAAAAAATACTTTTACTCATTAAATTTATCAAAAAATATATTATTTTTTAATAATATCCCTATTTAATATATTACATTTAAAGTTCATTATCTTTATTATATTTAATTATAGATAAGGATAAAATAGAAAAAAAGAACATTTAATACCTTAAAAATTATCAAATATAATTTATATTTTGGACCAAAAAAATATTTTGAAAGAAGATTTATATTTTAGACCCAAGAAAGTATAAAATTTATAACAAGTCCTACTATTTTTTTTCACTAAAACAAAGCATTATAAAATATAAAGAGCCAAAAAAGCATAAAAGGATGAAAGAAACAAACCGGAAGACTAAAACACAAACCAAACAAGCGAAAAACTCATGGTCCAAATCCACACACCCAATCAAACCCTAATCCTAAATACAAAAAAAAAAAACACACACACACACACACACACAAAACAATCCACATCCCCAACAACAAACCAAACCACCAACTTGCTGGAAATCAAAATTATTTAAATTATTAAATCTATATATGTATCAATTTGCTTATTGATCATGTAAATCTTTTCTGATAATATGTTGGCCAAAAATCTTTTCAGATAATATAAGCTATATGTGTCCACAAAATCATTATTCCAAAAGATTATTTTTAAAAACTTGTCCACGTGGAAGGGGAGAAAAGAAAAGAATCTTTGTTATTATTTATTAAACTACTAAACATAAGATAAGAGTGAATTAGTCGTATAACATGATCATACTTTGGGCGATAAGAAGATGGCTCCAACAAGTCAAGGCACCAGCTATCGAAAATTTATTATATATTTTTAAGGAAAAATTAATTATTTAGTTTCTATCATTTATTTTTATATTCAATTCTTTTCTTATAATTTAAATTCAGAATATTCAAATAATTCCCAAATATTGTTTATAATTGTTTTTTGATTAATCTCTATGCAAATACTGTTAAACATATTACACATGACACTTAATTAAGGGTGTGACATGTAGCACCCTACCACATAAGATCATGAAACGGATAAAAAGGGGCACTTCGAACGATAAGAAACAAGACATATAAGAGAAACAACCAAAAGGAAACACTCCTGATGAGAAACATGAGGAGAGATTGAGAAAATCTGGGTTAAACATGACCAGAAGACTTCAGAATGAGGCTGGACAACACACAAAACGAGGGAAACCATATTGCCCTATGGCGCTACATCACAAGGATATGGCGTTGCAGTGCCATCAACTACTGTCTTAATAGTAGTTTGTTGTCAAATCAAACGAACTTCGGATGACCATATCTTCCTACCTGAACCTTCGATTGACATGATTTCAAAACCTACAGATCATTATACACCTCCTCTAATAACAAGTGCAGACCACATCCCAAAATTTCTCTATATGGAAATTTTGGATACATAATACATTCCCATTACCAAACCATATACCTTTTAACTACCGAACCTCTTCCAACAAATCACAGATTACCTAAAAACACTGTCCAAGGTGGTGACATTCTAAGGAAACCACTTCCCTAAGATTTGACTCTCTTGGACCCCAGACATAATTAATGAGTTACATACCCATTTTCTCCAATATAAACCAAATATTAAAATCAAACTCATATCAGTCTAACTTGCCAAGATACATATGAGCAATCCAATGCTCAGCCTCAAACACGCAACAAATAGACTACACTCCTTGATATTAACCACAATCACAACTTGACCATCACAAGAACAATTGGTGGCTTAGACCACCCATGCATGACATTCACATCTTTCCATAACACATCACACCTATCACTTCTCATCAAAGACTCAAAGAGTCTTAGGATCCCAAGTCACACTAGACATGCATGAAAAGCAAGAACTCAAAAACAAGTCAGGGGGATTCACAAATCACATTACACATGGTATCAAATCATGATTCTACACTTGACATAATACTACAACAAAACATGTGATCTCATAGAAGCACATACCATATAGGTACTTAGATATCTCACATACCCTTGAATGGACTCATCCGCCTCTACTTTCTTCTTGCTAGAACTAGGTCTCATTCCTGTAAATATTTTCCCACGAGGGGTGAGACAAAAGTTCCAGTAACGAAGGAGCAATCAAATGAACACAAACAGGGATTTAAATGTAAAAGGTACAATACATTGGTTAATCACGAAACACAACACCAATATGAATACAAGAGAAAGATACAAACCCATACATATATAGTATATATGCAAGCTATGTCATGCATGATGAAATGCTCATGATATGCAATGGAATCCCACATTGATCACAGCAACAACCATGAACTAGTTACCGTCAAAAGGTAATCTCAGCAAGTAGCCCCTTTCCAACGTCTGGCTAGAGATAATTTCAGGGCAGCTATTAAACTCACCTTCCACTAGTCACGACTCGGCTAAAGGCCATTTCACTAATGGTTGGATCATGGTTCTCCTTCCCCTGAACCACCTGAATTGGTGGGTATTTAAAGAAGGTATATCTCCAATCCACTACCACCTAAATTTACCAGCTAAGGATGACTATTTAATGGTAGGGATATCATAAGCCACACCACCTAAATACAAGATCTCATATGTTATTTAGTGGATTAGCATACCGCGTGATATTAAGGTATTGTCACCCAAAAATATCATGCACTCACAATGTATGACTCGTGACAATGCCCAATGGATACTAACACGTCATTTCATGCTGTATATATATGATCATGCTAGCATATCATAATTATGATACAAAATGTCTTAGGATTTACATTAATCATATATATATACACATCGGTGTTCATCCTTCTCATGGGCTTACACACACACACACACACATATATATATATATATACATTCCCATTGGTCGATTTCATTTTTTATCATTATCATAATCATTATCATGTAAACCAAACAGGGTTGCACAGTACTGATAATCAATGCTTACTATATTCAGCATCATATACATAGACATTCACGTAACCGTTGGTCCACATTAGCCATTCTCATCCATTATCATCATTTTATCATTATCATGCTATTTAGCTCTCACATTCAATCCATTATAATTAACATCATTATTATCATCATTGCCATGAACATATTAATATTACAAATAACACATAATATCAATGAGTATATACAACAATTATGGGTCAAGCCCTTTCCTCACTTACTTGGTTATACATACATATACACATATACCTGCATAAACATACACAACTAGCTATATCCATTTCTTATTATAATTTCTTTCCAAAAGGTAAAGAGTTTAAATAAACTTACTAGTCGTGACATAAAGTACATATCATGATATGAAAAGTTTAAAACTCATTGATAAACAAAGTTACTCTTCAGTTACCTCAAGTCGCCCGAACACATGTTTGACATCATGGAAGACCATAGAATCTTCGACTACATACATACACAAGAGGAAATGCAAGTGCAAGTCAAACCAATAGTATTCAATGCCGAATAAGCTCAAACATTCCTAAAAACCTCAATGCAACCACCAAACCATTCAATGCTTACTTAATGCCTATAAGGCCAATTTCCACTACATCATAAGTTAACCACTTACCATTGACTTTGCCGCTTCCAAACAACTTTTTGAGGCATAAACACCTCAATAAACCAAGCACAACCCTACATAATCCACCAAAAACACAAATCAAATAAGAACGTAACCTCCGTTAAAACCCAACTCGGTAATCCAAACTCAAACTTGACAAAACCATGAATCTAACACCATACCCATTCATCAATATACTCAAATCAACTCCCAAAACTAACCTTGAGTCTATACAATTCGAATTCCATAAAGATTCCCAATATTGGAAGTTAGGGTTTGAATAAACAATAACATAGATACCCAAAATCAATAACTCAAGGCTTGAAGATACCAAGCAACACTTCATTGAAGTATTTAAACAGATTTCAATCGATAGAAACTCACACAAGTTCAAAACTCACAGTCACCATCACAAAATGCTTAAAAGCAAACAGTGAGGAGGAGGGAAGAAATGAATAAATCACATACCTTACAAGATCAAGCCTCATAGAGCTCACAAATTGCATTCTCTGCCTCCAAATATTGAACCCTGGAGGAGCTCTCTCCAAAAACCCCAAACTCCCTCTGTTTCACCGAACTAGTTCGAGTATGATTTATCCAACTTTCTTGATTGGCGTTGTGGTGGAGGATTATGGTACCATGGTGCCATTACTCTTTGCCACAAGCCCACTAGCCTGATTTTACGTTCTCGCCGCAGCGTGAAGGGAAGCCCCTATGGTGTGGAGTGCTTTTGTCTCAAAATGGGTTCGGCCAAGTTTGAATCTCATTGTGGCGTGAGGTGTTTCTATTTCCTTTTCTCTTCTTGTTCTGTTTCTCATAGGTTCCTCTACTCCTGGCCCTTTCCTTAAATCATACATATGTCCCAATTGATTAAATGTGGGTTGTTACATGACAAATATAATGGGTTTTTTTTGTCATGCAATGTTAGCCTCTATATCACTTAAAAAAGAATCAAGGATTTCCATTTATTATTGATATACAAAACATTAACCCACGTGCGCCTATGTTGTATCGAATAATACAAGAGTGGATAGGGTATTGTTTCCACCAGATTTTTATACCAACAACCTAATTGAAAATAGAGATTAAATCTAAGCTATTGTTAATATTAATAATGATATTGGAACTAAAAGTGATAGCTTACGTTATTATAACCACAATTATTTCTTGATGTCCATTTATCCCCCTAATTATAATTGAAGCTATATCTCTTAATTAGCTAATAGTGTTTTCTAAACTATTTGAAAGCATTCCAATCATGTTAACCCTTAATTCCTTGGGTAATTATTTAATTGGACTAGTAAGTTACAAGCCTAATATAACTATATAAGAATGATAGGTATATTTTTATTTTACAAGTAAATCAATATCCAGTGTCTCGAGCATTCAATCTTACACAACTTAATTGATGATCAATTTTAAATCCCTTATGCTAAATCCCTTACGCTTATCTTCATGAGAAAACCTTACATCAGTTCCAATCATATTCCTCAACAAACATCATTCATTAATGCAATCAAAGTGGAAAATCTTTATCTACTAATTGATAATCAAGCTATAATAATCTAACAGAAGGTTTAGGTACACATTGATGAGTATTTTACTATTTTCATACACAAATACACATAGTGACATACCAACCCTTCAACAACAAAATATATAAAAAGTGAAGAGAAAGGAAAGATATATAAAACTACCCGTGGAAGCTAAAATTCCTACATGTCCCCTAAACTCTAACCTCCTACGGCCTCAATAATCTTCCTCCACTAGAGCTCCAAGGTCACCCAAAATAGTGGAAATTGTCAAAGGGAGATAATTTATAATGAAAATCCTCGAATTTGGAAAAGGCCTATGTAATCGGCATTGGTGCTATGACTTCCTTTTTTACTTTGTTTCTAAGATTCTTAATCTTCCAAATGACATTTTTTATCTCATTCATCTTCTGCCACAATATCGCATGAGATCCGTATCAACTTGTTTATTGTTCCAAATCTTTTGATACTACAAACTCTATTTGTCTTTTTCAAAATTATATACTTATGTGAGATTCAAGATATTATATGTCCCCTGTGCAATTTCGGAAAAATATTTTTAATAACAGGTCCACATGGATGGTGTGGCAAGAAAAAATTATATTATTCGTGCAACGCTTAAAATATTAAATTAAAAGTGTGTGTGTATATATATATATATATATAAATTTAAACAAATTTAGATTATAGAGTTTTATAAATTATACTTAAAAAATTAAAATTATTACTCCCTCCGTCACATTTTATTTGATATTTTAAAAAATTTTAAATATTTCTATTTATCTATTATTTTACATTATCAATAAAGTATTTATTATTTTTTTTATTATTTTACTTTTTATTAAAAATAATAGTAAATAGAATACAAGCTATCTTTTAATATTTAATTTAATAATTTTTTAAAAATATTATTAAATTTTACTATATTATAAATTATTTAATAATTTTAAAGGGTCGCATGAAATCATTAAAAAAGGGCCGGAGAGTACGAGATTGTCTAAACTTTACTTACAAGTCCCAATATAATAATAATGATCATGGTGATGATGTGCTCTTTTTATTTTCTATTATAACTCACTTATAATTATTTTAGGTATATAATAAAAAATAATTAAAAATAATTAAATTTTTTTAATTTTGTAAAATTTTTCATAACTTTTTAATATTGTCTTCATTAAGTTACTCTCTTTGATACATATTATAAGAATTTTAGAAAAAACTTTATTTAGTACAAAATATAAAGGGTTATGTAATTTTTAATAAGATTTTATTTTTTTATTCATATTAATTATTATCTCGTAAGTTGAAAAAAAGAGAGAAAGAGAAAGGATAAATTTTCAAAATAATTTTTATTGGTAATTAATAAAGATAAAATTGATATGTTAGATTTTGTTCAGAATTTTAAGATATACAAGTTACTTTTCTTAATAAATTTTAAATAGTTGGAAACTCCTATAATATAGATCTATAACTCATCATAATTATATATATATTTTTCTATTATAACTATTTAATGAGGATAAATATAAAAATAAATATTTAATACTCACTGATAGAATGATTTATATTTTACAATAATTTAATTTTTTTAAATATGATTTATAGTAAAAATAAGAGAGAGTGAAATATATAGCTTCTGTAACATTTAACAGTTTATTTTTTATTAAAGTGCGCAGCCGAAAGAGATTGCGTGGTCAAAGCAAAGCAGTTGGTGGTGGTGGGGAATGGTCCTGGTCAATGAAATGATGCTATAGATGTTTAAATTTAGCATTTAGTTACAGCCCATCAACATTGGTATTCCGTAATGGAATTCTCAATTCATGTTTCGCCGTCCCACCACCAAGTCATACAAACCAACTTTCTTTTCCTCTTCTTCTTCTTCTTCGTTTTGGATAAACATAGGAAAACAAAAGAAGCAGCACCTGGGCAGGATTCAGAAGAGCAATATGCTGACAGTCCAATCGCAAGAGGTTCTTTAGCTCATCCGGAAAAACGAGGGGTAGAAACCAAGGCCATCTTCGACACATCCCAACCAATTCTTGAATCAAATCCCAGTGAAGATGTGAGTCCTGATCCTCACCATTCATAATAGCCAAAGCATCCATGGAATCAGTTTGAATAATCACATTTCTATAACCTTCATCCCCGTACATTACTCCCTCCAATCATTTTTAATAGGCAATTTTTACAAACTTACATAAAATAAAGAAATTAGTTACATTTTTAAAATAAAAAAAAAACTAAACATTCATTTTTTTATCTTTATTAATTAAAATAAAATAATATATAAATTAAACTATCAATCATTATTATATGAGAAAAGATGTAAAACTAATTAAAACATGTGTTGAAAATATACTTAAATTAAAATTGACCAATCAAACTTGAGTCTATAAAAGACTCCATTTCTTTATATAACAATTTATCAGTTTAAGAAGTAGTAAATAATTAGAGATAAGAATTAAATAGTTTTGCTTAATATTACAAGGTATTTATAAAAAAAAAACCTCTTAAATGATATCTTATAAAAAGACGACAGAAAGAAATACCGGAGTAATTCCCCCAAAATAATCTAATGAGTTCTATTTTTTTCTAATATTATTGTATTTCTCAAGTACCCATATTCTATTATTATTCTTTTAAGCCTAGGTAATGTTAACGTTAAATTAAAACATAAAACTACTGGCGTAAGGGCACATATCATATTTTCTTATAATTGTATATCTCCACGCATTACAAGAAATATATAAAATACAACTCATGACTTTAAATAATATGATCTGATATAAATTACAAGTAGACGTGTGTTATACGAAATATGATATTAATGATTTATTATAAAAATTTTATGATAATTCTATTATATATTTTTTATAAACTTTATTATATATATTAATATATTGATATGTTGATTATTGATGATGGATATACTGACTTATGAAAATTATTGGAAAAAACATTTTCGCTTGATCTTATATTATATATTGCTGTCAACAGCGCGTAGCAGACCATGCCTTCTCCACGTTTTAATGTTCGTGGTCGTGGTCGTGGTCGTGGATGCTTCCTGCAAGCTGCTTCATTTTTTCTCCCTTTCTTTGGTGTTCTGTTCAAATTATATAAATATATAGAAGAACCCGGAAACCATTTTGGGTAGACTGTTCGAGGGAAGCTGCAATTTTTTACAAACAACAATGGCTTCTCTCAATCTCTCTTACTCGTCAACGTCAGCTCTCTCGCGCCCACGGTATGTTTTCCCTTCCCTCTCAAGGTTTCTGTTTTTCTTTTTTCTTTTTCCTTGGGAGGTTTTTGGGGGGTGGGGAGGGGTTTTAGTTTTAGCCGTCTGAGTTTTTTTTTTTTATCAGAATCTGAGTTTGAGATATCCTGGATTGATTCTCTGGTAATTGCTTGTTTGAGTATAGTTTTTCGCTTGTCTTTTCTCGTCCCATTGTACTTCATTCTGGATTCAGAGTAGGCTTCGTATATCTGAAATATTCATTTAGGTGAAAGCGTGATGTGTTTTTATTTCTGGGATCAATTATGGGAAACCATTTTGACTTCTATGATCCACAATTTGTGGGAAATCTCACTTGAACTGAATGAAATTGTATATGGGGTGCGGGTTTGTGTTCAATAAAACTATGCTATTGAGATAACAATTTTCAACGCTAGAAAATTGGTACTGAAGGCAGAAATGGTGGCATGATGATGATGTTGAATAAAAAAGGACTTTTTTTTTCCTTTTTGAGTTTGGAATATCAATGCTTGTGAGAGAAAGCTTCTCAACCCAACTTGTTATGTTTAAATTTAATCTTAATCAAGAGTTCATCTTCTCTCCACTTGAAAGGATACCTAATGGAAACTATAACTCTAAACTCTATAATTAACAAGCTCAAGAGGTATCTGACAAGTCCTTGCATATTGCATTAAACAATTAAGACTTTACTATAATTTTCAGTTCTTACGGATGCCATACACTATAAGCTGAGCATCTTTTGACCTCACAATTTCATTTTTCTGGGTTCATTCTCTAGTGTAATCAAATGACCCGTTGCTTGGATTTTGTGCTTATGAAATAAGAGAGGGACAGAGAAAAGAGGGAGTGGGTGAAAAGAGAGGAAGTGATTGGACGCAAATGCTCACATTTTGTGTAACTCACTTTTCCACTTCATAGGCACTTCAACCTCAGAAGATCTAAACAGTTTGGTCATGTGTTTTTCTTTTGTTGAGCTTTTCCTACTTGTGTCTATTTCTGGACCACCATTCTTTGCTTGTAATCTTCCTCACTCTATCATAGGAAAAATGTTAAGTTTTGATGTCTTATGAAGGTTAAGTTTTTCTCCATGCCCACCAACTTGCTGAATCTTGCACTGGTTTTGTGGGCTGGGTTGTGTAGTTTGTACAGCTGCTCAGCATGTCCTACCTGTTAAACTTGGGATCTTCTCTTCTATGCAGGGAATGCAAACAATTCAAATTGCTTAATGGATTGCACAGTATGAATTCTTCTTTCGTAAATGGACACAGATGTAATTTGGCTTTTGTCCAACTGAATTCTAAATTTTCTCCAAGTGACAATGGTGTTAGTAGACCCAAAGCAACATTGGTCGCTGGAGGAGGTGATCTTCTTTCTTATTCAAATGGCAATGATGTTATGATAAGTGAAGATTTGATTGGCCATGAATCAGTTGGAATTGAGGTACAGCCTGATGCAATAGCATTTGGAACACTAGCAGCAGACACAGCGCTAACAACCAATGGCTTTCCTGTTGACAATGATGAATTTGATTTGGACAGGCCAACAGAAGGATTTGCTTCCATTCCTGAGGCAATAGAAGACATTCGCCAGGGAAAGGTTGATTAACTTTTCTGTCTCTGTCTCAGCCTCCCTCTTTTCTTATGGCAGCGGAGGTCTATAGTGTTCAAAGTTGTGCTTTTGTATGAAGGATGACTTAGCTTTCCATTACTAACTAATATTAATTATGCAGATGGTATTGGTTGTTGATGATGAGGACAGAGAAAATGAAGGAGACCTGATTATGGCAGCACAATTATCAACATCTGAGGCTATGGCTTTTATTGTGAAGCATGGAACTGGGATAGTTTGTGTAAGCATGAAAGAGGAGGATTTGGAAAGATTGGAACTCCCTTTGATGGTACACAGTAAGGATAATGAAGAGAAACTTTGTACGGCATTCACTGTGACAGTGGTACGTAATATTTTTACATGCATCTGTATATTTGGAATTAATTATGTATGTGTCTCTCATCAAGGTCATGCATTGGTAATATTAGTGAGAAACAAAACATTTCCCCATCCAATGAGAACTGAACTTTATTTGGCAATTCAGTAATTGTTTCTTTTACTTCCATTTATATTAAGCATCTAATTCTTAGCTTATTACACCCAATGGATTTTGCTTCCAAGTGCATAACAGAAATTCATTATTATTTATTAAAATCACTAGTAGGCTACAGGGATGATAGAAATTTCATCACCTGTTATGTTGCAGCAGGCTCTAACAATTTATACTGCATTTATAGGATGCCAAACATGGTACCACAACAGGGGTGTCAGCTCATGATAGGGCAACAACAGTTTTGGCTCTTGCATCTAAAGATTCAAAACCGGGTGATTTCAATCGTCCTGGCCATATTTTCCCTCTAAAATACAGGGAAGGTGGGGTCCTGAAGAGAGCTGGACACACAGAAGCTTCCATTGATCTTGCTGTACTTGCTGGTTTGGAACCTGTTGCAGTTCTTTGTGAGGTTGTAGATGAAGATGGTTCCATGGCTAGATTGCCAAAGCTTCGCCAGTTTGCTGAGCGTGAGAACTTGAAAATTATTTCTATTGCTGATTTAGTAAGGTATGTGGTGATAACATAAATTTATGATGACATTTGTGTCTAAATTTTCCTTTTAAATATGGATGCCATAAATTAATTTCTATGTTATATGATGCTTTAATTTTTCTGACTAGTTCCTAACCACATCATTAGCATTTAATCCTTGTGTGCTACTTATTTTTTGGGATACCATTGCTGAAATAAAATGATTGCTTTCTGGTCATCTTTGGTTTAAACCTTTTATGTGGTTCTTTTGTTCTTTTTTCATTCTAATTCCTTTTGTTTTCTTGGATGAAATTGCACTTTATTTCTTTTGTTCCTTATTTTAGCCTGTATGCAAAGGTTACAGCCGCCTGGTTTTTTAATTACTATTTATTTAGTTACACACTGAATATATTAACGCATGATATCTTTGCAGATATAGAAGGAAGAGAGAGAAATTAGTAGATCGTGTGGCTGTTGCCCGAATTCCTACAACGTGGGGTCCATTTGCAGCTTACTGTTACAAATCACTTATCGATGGGATTGAGCATATTGCGATGGTTAAGGTAAGGCAATACTTGCATTTCTGTTTAACTGAACTATATAGCAGTGCTTACATGTTCATGCGAAGTGTGGTTTTGCCATGTTTATAATTTAGTGTGAATCGCAACTTATCCATATATGAACTAACCTATATTTGATTTTTGCAACTTCGGTCTACATGGCTAAAAGAAATCAATTTGGGCCATTACAATTTCCCACTCATTCTTCAGTGTACAAGAATTTTGAAGTCATGTAAGTGGCTTTGCTAGAACCAACTAAAAGTAAGACCGGCATATTCTTGAGGCTTGAACTTGCAAATAATGCTACACAATACCCAACGTTGATGCAATTAAATATAATAGTTACTTATAAGTTATTGCTTGTTAGAAATCTACTGAATTAGAATATAGAGATTTAGGCAAAGCCAGTTTATTGAGACTAGAATTGGCTATGTATGCTTTCTCTTGCTTTATCAGACCAAGATTTTCTATCGTACAGGAGTTCCACTTGTTGATTATGTGAAAAATACTAGAAAATGAAATCCCCGGGGGTGGGGGAGGGGGGGGGGTGTGGCGTGTTAGATTGTAAATAATGCTACTGCCAAATCTGCAAATAAACGTAAGCACATGTGCCACAAGGTAGACAATGACTTCTAGTCCATGTGAAGTTGAGAGTAAGATATGTAGTGGCACTGCTATCTGGTATATCCAATAGATTTATCTGGTCTTCTGAGGTTTGTTAATTCAGCGCTCTGCCTTTTTTGGGATGAGCTGTTTCTGTTATTTATTTTTATTTATTTGTATGATCGCCCTTAATAGTATCTGCCTCAGTGATCCTATCTTGATATAATCTATGGATGGATAACTGCTAAGCAGTATCTCGCATTCATGTTGAACTGAATGATTTTATCACAGTATACAATATAAACCTTGTGCATGGGGAAGAAGCCAATATGCTACCACGTTACTCTTTAGCTCAATGGGCGGCCTTTTCCAAGTTATTGCCTCATTGGTCAGTGCTATCGTTCAAGACCCTTGAAATAAGAAGGATGCAAATCTGAAGCATTTTTCCTATTGTTTCAGTCAGTGCTATGCTGCACTTTTTCTTCAAAATTGAATTCTCATTTGAGACTTTAATGGATGTCAAGCTATTTGTTATTGTATTTTTGACGGCGATAGCTGCTTGTAGCCTGGGGAATAGATCAATGTTTTTCTTTTATTGCTTCTCCTCACTGCCTTCCTATTCTTCCCTCTCTTTTTTCCATCAAGAAATAGGTCTTTGTTAATTAGTGGATAGGCCTGGATGCTTGGCAAACTATGCCAAGCTATTCCAACAACTATTTTGAATTTTTTTTATATTTGATTTCTAGATTATTTGGTAGTAAACTTTTAGTTGCATTTGAGTTTTAACAGTTTTTATTATTTAACAGGGTGACATTGGAGATGGACAGGATGTTCTTGTGAGGGTACACTCAGAATGTCTGACAGGAGACATATTTGGCTCTGCCAGATGTGACTGTGGGAATCAGCTTGCACTTGCTATGAAACAGATTGAGGCTGCTGGTAGGGGTGTGCTTGTGTATCTACGAGGACATGAAGGAAGGGGTATCGGATTAGGCCACAAGCTTCGCGCTTATAACCTACAGGATGACGGACGAGATACTGTCCAAGCCAATGAGGAGTTGGGATTGCCTGTTGACTCGAGGGAGTATGGCATTGGAGCACAGGTACTTCATATAACTGTTTTAGTATTTGACATCATATTTGATTTACAGTGGTTGTGGTTGTTTCCTGGAATGATAGAGGCCATGGAACTATATTATCTGGTGCAACATAGAATTCTGGCCCTTCTTATTCTGTAACATTCAGAGAAGTTAAATGTAATTCTTCAAGTGTTTGTTACAAGGCTCTTCAATTAAATTATTTACAGAAATGTTGAAATTCTGGTTGCAGATACTGAGGGACTTGGGAGTGAGATCAATGAAGCTGATGACAAACAATCCAGCCAAATATGTTGGGCTAAAGGGATATGGTTTGACAGTTTCTGGCAGGATCCCATTGTTAACTCTGATCACAAAGGATAATAAGAGATACTTGGAGACCAAACGCGTGAAAATGGGACATGTTTATGGCTTAGAATTTAACAGCCAATTGAGCATTCAAGAAGGCAGCAATGGTGATGATGAGGTTAAAGTTGATGAATCTAAAGCTGTTTCTGGCTTAGCATAAACACGAAGCAGAAGAGGAAGAAAGAATATGAATTCCAACAACACATATTGAATCGAAGTAGTGATAGAAACACCAATCTACATATGATTTTATTTATTTGATTCATCTGACCGAATTTTCTTCAACCAGGCTTATCTGAATCATAGGCTTCTCCAAACATGCTTGTGAGCTGGGAATTACCCAGTCCTACGTAATGTAATGCCATTCTTCTCTATATGGTGTATCATGTAGTCCAGGCCATTGCCTATACGAGTTGTATTCTTTTTTCTTGTCACTTACTACAAATGTTGCTGCTTAAAAGTTGCCTCTCAACTTTGGAGGAAAATGCCTATATAAGTTCAGTTTCTGCTATCATTTCTGAACAAGGCTCATGTACTGTACAACAAATTTCATTAATGGAAAAGAATAACATGTTCTGTACGACTACCGTATAGAAACTACTTGTGTATCTTCTCAGAGTCAATTGTGAATACCGTGTGGGGTGTATACGTTCATAGAACTTGATTGGTTCGCATTTTTATTGTTCTTTGTGATTTTCATCCAAGCAAATAAAGAAATTGCCCACAAACGGGAAGCATTATTGCTAGTTATTGTGTAGTCTTGCTTTTGGAGGCGAATCCGAATCTTCTACGTTTAAATGAAAACAAATATATTTAGGAATTAGCCATCTTATAATCGTCCAAGGATACTATTTATAGGAGTTTGAATTTAAAATCGTCATTAGTGGATAAATTTTATTAGCATTTTTTAAGCCACTTTTATTAGCACTTTTTAAGCCATAAGAGCTACTATAATCCCGGTAAGCTTTCGAAATCTAACTTATCGAAAGTTTTTATGTGCCAAAAATAATATTTAGGAATTATAATAGTCAAATAATAACCGCTCATTCACTATTTATTTTTTGGTCTAGATCAAATATAAAACTAGTATGTCACTCATGCAATGTAAAGGATCAATAAGATTAATTGCATTTTTTTAATATGGTTAATAATAAAATTATATACATAAATAGAAAACAAAATAACATTACAAAGTGTAAAATATATACTCCCTCTATTTCTTAATATAAGGGATAATTGGAGGAATTTCTATGTTTCAAAATATAAGGGATAAAGGGGTTTATTTGGTTTATTTAATAACTTTTTTTCCAAAAATACCACTAATTAATACAATATTTTTCTATTTGTATTAATTGCATAATGTAAAAGTTATTAATATTAAATGAGGGCGTTTTTTAAAACTATTTTATATTTCAGAAAAATTTATTACTTTCATTGATCTGTGTGATTTTGTCTTTTATTCCTTATATTAAGGAAATGAGAGAGTATATAGTAATAAGTGACCACAAAGAAAATGATAATATAAAACCATCAGTTAAAATTATTAAATACTTTTGTATATACAACATTTGAAGTTATACCACTTGAATTGTCATTTTAATCTAGAATCAATATCTTCAATTCACTTTTAGATTGTACATGGAATAAAGCAACATAGAGTTGTCCATGTGTGAATACAAGTTTTGACAGGTACAAACCTAAATTACAAAAACTTTGCCCTTAACTCTTGTTTATAGTTATAATAAAAGTTAACATTACAAGAAATTGTTGTCTCTTCATAATAAATGATAGTCTTGGATATGATGGAATCATAGATATTTTGGATATTCAAACTTTCAACCTTTCATTTGATTCAAACTTAGCTTTAGCTTGAAATACATACTTGTCAATTTGTGTAACAATGAGACGGGTGCCATTACAAAAACCTAATGACTTATCAACATTCCTCATAAGAATAATAGATGCTCTAACTTTTAACGTTATTTCATGATTAGGAATACCTAACATAGAAATTGAATTAAAAAACTCAGTAGAATGAAGATTATCAACAGAATTCACATTGCTATTTTCCTTTAATATATTATCAAAACTATAGTAGACCACTTCTTCACCCTATAATAAATACATCATATATTCACTAGCATTATGAACAATAGACAAAGTAAGAGCTAATATAACTTTATCTTTGAAATAGATGAGATGTTTAAATTCTCATAGAGATTTGGATATGTGTTCTCTGCAATTGATATGATAGAATCATCTACGACATTCAATAACAAATCGTGATAAATTTTAATATCGGTGGTCCAATCATTAATATCAATAATTGTTCCATCACCTATAGAAAGAATCTAGTTAGCAAATATCTTGCATTTCTCTATTAATATCAGATGAATTTGTTAGAAGAGGTCTCATATTTCTTGTAAAAGTGAGAAGTTTACAATAATTTCATATGTAAGATGAGTTAACAGTAGTAAAAACTATATTCTCTAAAGTTTCTTTCGGTATTATAGGCAAAATTTGTTTAAAATCTCCACCAAATACAACTTACCTTGCCTCCATAAGGCATATTCACATTTGAAGGATTGAATAGTTTTAAGATATCCCTTAGACTACAGTCATGAGTCTTAAAGCAAAATTTATTGCTCATAGGTGCTTCTTCCTATATAATTAATGAAGTATAAACCAACAGCTTATTAAAATGACTACCCTACTTTACATTGCATATTGTATCTTCATGAATATCAAGAGATATGTAAAATTGTCAATGCACAATTCTTCTACTAGGCAGTAATAAAGAAATAATACCACTTGATACTATATTAAGAATAATTTTGCCCATAAACCTAAAAGAGGTTAAAAGAGTATTTTATACATATGTTTTACCAATGCCTCCATATCCATAAACAAAAAATACTCCTCCTTTCCCATATTCAACAGCTAACATAATGTCAACATAAATTTTCAATTATTCAGAAGTTAAAGATGTAATCAATGCAGACAATTAATTAGTAAGAGCAGGCCTATCATAACTTAATTTAGTCCAAATGAGTTTGTTCATACTAATATATATATTTACCATGTTGGGAACAGACATAGGTTGAAAATCACTAAAGCTCTTGCCATTTGATTTCAAGATACTCTTAATTTCTATAAGAGTAAAGTTTTGTATTTCTTCATCTATTAGCTGTAATTCTATGGAAAAAAGGTACATATTAATATAAAATGTTATTTATAATTAATTTAATATTGCTATATTAATATTATGACATAAATGTGATTGAATGATCAAATTGATTATTTGCATAAAAATAATTGACTATATATTAGATTTCATATAATTAAAACAAACTTTGATAGTTTGTAACCGATCTTTGTTTATATAATAAATAATGAGAAAAGAACTCTATGTTTTCTCTCATACAAACTCTGATCTTGAAATAGAGTTAGACAAAAGAAAAATACAATATAACATTCAAAGAAACCTTGTAGTAGCCTAATGACTTGCTTTTGTAATTCCAATTCCTTATCACCATCTAACAACCTAAGTGCATAACATACATATCTAAAAGTAGGATAAACAATGTCATCTATTATTATGATGATTTCATAAGATATACAACCTCT
Source organism: Adenanthera pavonina (assembly GCA_026686845.1). Classification (NCBI taxonomy): domain Eukaryota; kingdom Viridiplantae; phylum Streptophyta; class Magnoliopsida; order Fabales; family Fabaceae; genus Adenanthera; species Adenanthera pavonina. The sequence continues at coordinate 1,764,451 of JAIVEN010000029.1, read as the reverse complement.
ACCTATAGCTAATAAAGTTTGAAAATAGCACAATTCACCATTGCCAAGTAGAGTAAAGTATAGTCTTCCAATTGATGAAACTCTTTTCTTTCTAAGAGTCCATTTATGGGTTTTCTTTTTGTATACAAATTTAGTTCGGAATCTATGGTGGTACAATTTGTTTGCCTCATTTATATACTTAATATTAACTTAAAACCATGCCAAAAATGTGGTGTTTTTGTTAGAGCTGTGTACTAGAGCTGAATCAAGTGGCTCATCATCATCAAATGCAATTACTTGTAGATCTGGTAAATAAAAATATGACATTTCCACACAAGGTTTCCTATAATTAATATCAAAAGAAAATATTCTCCAAATAGTCTCACAAGGAGATAGATATCTACAATTATAGTATAATTTAATCTCCACGTTTATGTGAGTATTGTACTTTAGCAACAAATATGAATTATATTGTATAACAAATCTATTATCTAATTCAACACTATTTTTTACTATGATTGTACCACTATCTGACATCATGTACCTGGTATATGATATATCCATCTTCATCAATTTCTCTGCTACCATTGAATACATTTGGACAATGCTTGGAGCACTATCTATCAACCATGCATGGTAATGTTGGATTCATTGTTCTGCATGGTCCATGATTCATAAACTTGTTAATAGTTTTAAATAGTCTAGGATTTGTATCATTATCTAGAATTTTAGTTGATATTATTTTGTCTATATCTTATGACGAAGGGATTTTGTCATCGTTATATAAGAACACTAGAACATGAGCATACGGTAAACTACGCTTCTGAAACTCTATTGTGTATAAAGCTGCAATAATAATAAAATATTATAAGTAATATGAATTAATGTTATACAAATAAATTAGTAGAAATTTATAAAGAAATCATAAGAATAATACCTACTTTTTTACCTTCTCAAATATCTGATTTTTTTGTATGTCTTTTATCATTATGTACACCTTTAACTTGAAAAGTTTAACTATAACATATGAACAATCCTGGATTCATAGATTGTCCTTCTCCAAAAATTTGATTATTTCAAGCCATTTAGGGTGTATGTGAAGGTTATAAATAAGTTTGGATATACACATATACGATGCATGAGGTTAATAAATATATTTTTTAAACATGTTCTAAACTAAAATTACATTTATAATTAGAAAAAACAAATGAAAAATAAAGTAAAATTAATATGTAGATATTATACAAATATTTAATGACCAAAAAGGAAAGGAAAATATGAAAATTATTAACTAAGATTATTAAACACTTTTTTATACACAATATTGAAATGATGTCACTTGAATTGTCATTCTATCTAGAATTAATATCTTTAGTCCATGTTTAGTTCATAAACAGGATAAAATAATATACAATTGGCCATAAGTAATCTAAGGTCTTAGCAAATATAATCTCACATTACATAGACTTTGAACTTGATTCTTATTGGTAGTCATTGCAGACGCTAACATGACAAGAATTGTTATCTTTTTATATTGAATGATAGTCTATAATTGGATGAAGTCATATATATTCTAAGAATACAAACTTTTAACCTTTTATTTGATCTAGATATCAATTTAGTTGAAGTACGCATTTGCCGGTTTATGTGACAATGAAATTGTGCTATTATCTGTACCCAATGACTTATTAATGTTTCCAAAAAGAATTATAGGTACTCTATTTTTCAACCTTCTTTCATGGCAAGGAAGAACTTACATGAAAATTGAATTAAAAAATTTAGCAAAACAAAGAATATCAATAGAATCCACATTACTATTTTCCTTTATTATAGTATTAGAACTATAATATGTTAGTATGTATACATTAACAGTATGAGTGACAAATAAAGTAGAGGTTTTTTTTTTTTGCCACAAATAAAGTAGAGGTTGAGCCTAACTTAATTGTTACAAAAAAAAAAGATGAAAAAAAGTATGTGCTTGTGAACACCCCATTTTGTCCGGGCATTTTATAAAATATATAATCAAAATAATAAAATAAAATAAAAACTTTGGACCAAAATTCAGCAAAAAAAATGATTAATTAAACCAAGACCCTAAGAAGGAAAAAGGCTTTGGGCCAATATTCAGCCCAAAACCTGAAATAAAAAAAAAGAATAAGAAGAGGAAAGGAAATTAAAATTTTTTTTATTTAAATTAAAACTGAAATTCTTAAAAAAAAAAAAACGGTTTAAACTTGGGCTGAAATTGCTTCAGCCCAAGGTGGATCACCTGAGCCCATTTGGGGGCTCTGGTCCAAACGCGTGAGATATGGGGTAGCCCTAATAGAGGGCTCAAGTAAAGAAAGAAAGAAAGGAAGAGAGGAGGGAGTCTGAAAGAGGAGAGCTATGGCCGAAAGGAAAGAGGAGAGCTACAGCCGAGGAAAGAGGAGGGAGTCTGAGCCGGGGAGGGGGACGGTGTGAGGAAAGAAGGAGGAGAGCTGCAGAAAGAGGGACCGTGAGAGGAGAGGAGAGCCGCGAGGAGGGAGCCGCGGGAGGAAAGGAAAAGGAAGGGGGGAGCTAGGGCTGAGAAAAGAGGAGGCTGGACCACGAGAGAGAGGCAGGAGTGTCTGAGAAAAAAGGGGAGCAGTGAGCCGCGAGAGTGGGAGCCAAAGAAGGAAAGGAAAAGAGAGAGAGGGCCGCGTGGGGAGGAGCAGAGAGAGAGAGAAACAGAGAGAGGGCCGTGGAGAGAACAGGGGAGCTCGGGTGAGGGAGCTCCGAGCTGGCCGCGGGAAGGCCACGGTGAGGAGGAGAGCCGCTGGAGCGTGGCAGAGGAAAGAGGAGGGAGTCTGAGCCGGGGAGGGGGACGGTGTGAGGAAAGAAGGAGGAGAGTTGGAGAGAGAGAGACACGAGGAGAGAGGGGAGGCCGCCGCGTGAAAAGAGAAAGGAGGGGAGAGTTGGCCGCGAGTTTGGGTCCGGTGAAGCTGAGACCGAGAGCCGAGGGAGCCTCGGTGGAGGCTGAACCGTGGGACAGGGGAGCTAGACTAAGCACGAGACCAGAAACCGTGGGCGAAGGCGGTGAGAGTGAGAGCTGGCCGCGAGCTCGGACAGAGCCACCGTGAAGCCGCAAAAGCTGAATGAAAACAGAGCAAGCAAAAAAAAGTCAAAAAAAAAAACATAGAGAGGCACAGAGGAACCGCGAGGAAGAGGGAAGGAGACCTCGGTCTTCAACTGGTAATTTCTCTTCTAAAAGCTTATTTTTCAGACGATGGAGTGGGAAATTTTAGATGGTATATAGGAGCGTGGAATGCTAGGGTGAAATATTGATTTCTATTGCGGTTTGTTTGGGTAAATGCTAATTGCTATTGTTGTTTGATTAGGTACTCTGTTTTCTAGTTGGTCGAAATTTTGTACCAGAATAGTAACGTGTTGTTTTGATTTTTGTTCTCTTAACCTGTGTTTGGTGAAATCTGCAAGCAATTGCTTGTTTGCGCTTTGTATTTTATGAATTTATCAAGTTTCTTTCCATTCAGAAAGGTCGTTGCATTTTGTGCCGTAGGAATGTACTAATTTGGTGTTGATAAAATGCGTTGGTCACAGATTGGATTAAACTGAAGTGCATATTATCTGCCTTAAAGATCTAGTCTATAGTTATGCTTCAAATGTGCTCTGTTTTCTTTCATTACTAGTTGGTCAAAGTTTGGCATATGGCAGTGCCGTATTATTGTGATTATTTTGTCCTCTTAATCCACCATGAGTTTTAGTGAATTTGAAAGTAATTGCTTGCTCTTGCTTTGTATATTTTCTAATCTACAAATATGCATGAAACTTGATGTATGATGTTGAGTGTTGCCTTCAAATACTCGTCCTCACATTTGATGCTCATGATAGAATGGTGAATCCCGTTCTGCGGTCCTTTTAAAGTGTGCCTTTCAAGTGTATGCTAAAATGCTTGTGAGAGTTTACTGGATTAAGAGATGATATTTACCAAGTATTTAGTTTGCCTTTCAAGCCTTTATCATTCTTGCTGGAATTTCAGAAGGTGGATAACATTTAATTGAAGGTGCTGTTTAATATTCAAGACATCCTCATGTTATAAAGGACTAAAGCAGATTTTCTATCCTATATCCCATCAAGATCTAGATTGAACCCTTTCATTCAATGTTTCATTCTCAACTTACTGATATGAAGCATTTAGGTTGTGGTTGGCTTTGTTAGTGTGAACTATATGTATTCCAAGGGATGTTCTTTGAACTTTGATATAATCCGTGAATATTGATGGGAAACCTATTACTACTGTGGCAAGTGTATTGGTACTAATTTAAAGTCAATGGTATGCCTATTTGACCCTTTATGTGCTTGAGAAATTTGTTATTGTTCATGGCCACGAAAATTATTTTTAAGACAAATATTAATGCCTTTGTATTTTATTCTGAGCACCATGGGAGCATATATCAAGTTTGGGAGAAATCGGGGCCATTGCCACCAAGCCAAGCAGGGGAAGTGGAAGCTATCAACTTTGAGGCAAAGGAAAAGAAAATGAAGAGACTACAGTTTGCATCTTTTCATCTCATGGTTGGGTGTAAATTATTTGGATTTGCGCTAGCACACATTTTGTATTTGGTTTTTATGTTTTGTTGTTTTTATTTCTGATTTCGGTTTTTATTTGGTCATGGATTTTTTCTTCTTTTCGCTTTTAGAGTTTGCCACGAGGGACCAATTCTCCGTGTGCATATAGAGTGTCAGTCAATTATACCATGAGTGAGGAGTTACCATGGTATAAACATTGGTTAAATCTTTTTATTTTATTTAATATTTATGAGTATAAATGGTTTTTTATTTTATTATTTTAAAAAAAAAGGTAAAAATAAATAATTCAATGAGAACTCTTTATTTCAAATTTTTGTTTTGACCTTTATGTTCTGAGTGGTAACGCCGTGGGCATTTAGGTGTTAATTAGCGAGCTGGGAGTGATAAAGTCACCACATATCCTAATTAACTCTTTTTCTAAAAAAAAAAAGATAAATAAAATAAAATAAAATAAATAAACAAATAAAAATAAATAATATAATGAATATATATATATATAAGTCATATTCTTAAATTGCTTTTATCACTTTTCTTTTTATAAAATAAGCATAATCATATTTATTTTTATATATAAGATGATTTCTTTTTTTTTTATTTTATCTTTTAAGTCTTTTTCGCCTTCTGCCACGAGTGTCATTACCGTGAGCATACAAATGTAAATCAGTAACTTGTAAGTGATAAAGTCACCACATATGCTGATTATTATTTTTCAACACGTAATGATCACATTTGTTTTAATTTCGTTTTTTAATAAATAAATAGGTGTTAAAATGATTTTTATAATAAAAAATAATAATAATAATTTGTACACAAAAAATTTGAAATTAACAAATTGTCTTATTTTGATTTTTTATGCCTTTTTGTCTCGAGTGACACCACCGTGGACACTTAGGTATCAATCGGTGTATTGTGAGTGATAAAGTCGCCACATAAGCCAATTGATTTTATCATTTGTTTCCAAATTTTTCCTTTCAAATCAAATAAAATGTTCAAAATTACAAATAATTTTAATCATATTTTTTTTAAATTAAGGAAAATATATTTCCTCTTTTAGAAATTGATTAAATAAAAAAATATATATAATAAAAATGAAAAGAGCCAGTAATGGGAATTAATCTGTCTTTTACAAATTAAAACATACCAACCAATTCTGAAAATTGTTTTCTTTGTGAAAAGACAAATTATTTTCTATAAACCTCTCCTTTCAAAGAATATATAAAATAAAAAAATACCAACCCAGTGACATGCATTTCTAGTCCGAACTACGTCAACTTTGATCCCTATCACAGGGTACGTAGGCCCCAGGCTATCATCCTGGGTCAAGTCCGCTTTTGTAAATAAATAAATATTTTCTGATGTTTTTTGTGTTTTTTTCTCTTAATTTAATAAATACTTACCAATTTATTTTTTAAGTCCACTTTTGTAAATAAATAATGTTTTACCTTATTTTATTTTTCCCAACTTTTCATATTTTTATTTTACTCTTTATTCTTATTTTTCTCATAGTTATTTTCGCATGTGAATGGTAAAAAGGCAATCAAAATAATTTTTAAAAGTCATAAAAATTGCATAATCAACCTAAGGTCACCGTTCTTAGGAACGGGTGTTGTGGGGGTGCCTAACACCTTCCCCACTCACAATCGTACTCCTGAACCCAACTCTGATTCGCAGACCAATCCTTGTCCATTTTTGTTTTTTGTCTCGATTTTCCAAAATTTCCCTCAAAATTTTGGTGGCGACTCCCTCCGAAGCCGGCCTCTCGCCGCGCGGGCCGGTTTCACCCTTTTTCTTTCATTTCCCGCGTCATCCGCATCGCATTTCCGGGTATGACAGTGCTAATATAACTTTATTTACAAAATAAGATGACATATTTATATTCTCTCTTTTTTTTTTTGCCAACATATTTATATTCTCATGAAGGTTAAGATGTTTGGAATCTACAATTGATAGTACAGGATCATCAAAAACATTCAATAACATATCAAGAAGAATCTTAATATCTATGTTCCCATCTTTAGTCTCATTAATTGCTATATTACCTATAAAAATTTTTCACCTCATTTATGATAATATTTTCTCTTAGCAAATCCTAAAATGTCTTATCCCAATTCTTCATTTGAGATAGTTGAATATGTTCCTATATCATAGTTAGATTGACCAATAAAAGGTTATTTCCATTTTACAATTTATTGCCCCTGAAAATATTAATTGTTTTTAAAAAAGTTTGAACACACTATAAGGTAAAAATAGAACAACCTATCACTTGTACCAACTAATAAAATACCCCACTATATGTACATATATTTTTATTACATTAAAAGGATTTAAACTTTTAAACACTACCTACAACTCACATCACCCTTGTCATCTCAATTAACCCTAATTAACTAATTGAAAAGAAGAAATCTCATCCTCTATATAATTGAAAATTTAATAATTTGGTCACTATATAATTTATTGATTGAAAATTTAGAACTTTAATTGTTTTTATTTTATTTAAATTTGAAAATTCTTTAAAACTTTTATGTATAAACTATGGTCTTCGGATAAAAAATAATATCAAGTATAGTACATTCAGATTTGCTATCCTACCAACATTATACTATTTTAAAAAAAATTAATAAATTAGTCAATGTTATTATACTATTTAAAACATAATGAGATATAAAATTCAAAATTATTTCATCAAACAAAACTAACTAATTTGAATATTATACATGTTTGAGAAGTTCGGGGCTGTAACATTGGTGAGTTTGCATCCTGTAACCGCCAGAAACAATGTATTTGCCCGATTTATTAAAGATCCATAATAAGTTATTTTTCTAATCCCTAAATGAAAACATCAGCATATTACCATGCTTCGAATACTTGCTGAATATATTTGTTTCCACTAATTGAACTTATAAAACTGAACAAAATCATCTATAATTTGACAAAATCTCAATAAATATATCAAATATGTTGTTGGCCTAAAAACTATATTGAATATGTTCAATTGTGTGTTTTTAAGAATAAGGAATAGTAAATGTTGAATATATACAGAGTTTAGATTGGCAATTATAAAATTACTTTGCAAATCAATGGTTAGATTCATTTCTAGCATTTATAAAAAAAAAAGATTCATTTCTAACACATATTTTTTTAATTAAATGTTGAATATGTAATAAAATTTAATCAGATCTTTTTTCTAAATGAATTGAAAATTTATTAGAGTTTGGAAATCAATTAAAATGTTTTCCACAATTCATTAAATTTGAATTATAGTTCGAATCCCAATAAAAGATGTTGAACTTGTAGAAAAATATTTAAGTTTCGTATAATGAATCCCTAAACCATTATAATTTAATGTTTAAATTTATCATGCCTTATCCACTTCATATATCCATGACATTTTCAGCAAACAATATCTTAAAAAATCATATCATGAATATCCAGATTAGTTTTTAGTTAGAAATTGAATATCATTGAAAAATAGATATAATAATATGTGTGTAATTTAATTTGTCTAGATACTTGCTGGCAAAAAAAAATTATTTCATAATATACTTGAAAATTAACAGAAAATAACAAAAAAATTAACAAAAATTAATTTTGGCCACATGTTAAGGAAATTCTAAATTCGTGACTATTTTTTGTAATTGTCAATTCCAATTGTTTTATTTGATATATATATATATAAATTATATGATCAAATAATATCTAAATTGTGTGATCTAAAATTGATCAGATGAATTTCAATTAAACTGAAAAATCTAGTTATCCGAGATTAATAATATCTATAGATTTATGAGGATTATAACAAATTCCAAATATCTCCAAATTGATCGGGCCATTTCCACTGTTACAAGTCAATTAGAAATTAATCCTTGATTTTAATTTTTTTTAATTTACAAAGATCCAGCGGTTAAATTAATATGTACATGCATACTTTATAATTTAACTTATAATTTATATTTATTTTAATATCTCATATTTATCGTAATGTTAAGAATGTCAAGATTTATTTTTAACTACATATTTTGCATAATCTAAAACAAATTTTGATATATGCTTTAGATGGTTAATATATGATCGACCTATAATTTGTCTAATAGAAAATTATGCATTAATTAATTATATATTGAGCACAATTTTTTCTAATTAAGAATTAGGAAAAAACTTTTAAATAAACGTTTCAGTGTGGTGGATATCTAATGCAAACAACATAATATTTATTTATTCTATAATAAACTGTCATCATTCATTTGTTCGAAAAAGAAAATTATGAAAACACATCTAAACATGAGCGTGTGTATTTGGAAGCTCACATTTCGTGAGTAATTACTGATTATGTTAACAGCTTCTTGGTTGCTAAGATGCTCCAACAAACTATCAGAAGAAAGTTTAATTTTCTGGTTAAATACTCAACTTGATGAGATAAGTTTATCTGATCATATTAATATAAGATATTTTATAATAAAAAATATTGGGATGGCATTTTTTAAAGTATTATATTATTAATGAGTTTTAACACGATATGACTGAGATTGTTAGCAAGTTGCATTAATTGATAATATATACACGTAATACGACAACAATAATAATATATAATATTGTGAATAAAAAATATAATAATCTAAATTATAATATAAAAAAATAGAAAATAAAATATTATAATTACAAATTACTATATAAATTGAAGATAATTTATGAGACAAAGTCGGTCTATAACTATATAAAACTAAAACAAATCTGTATATTCTTCAAACAAAATTTGAAATGGTAATATTATTATTATTATTATTATTATTATTATTATTATTATTTGGAATAATTAATCTAGAAATTGAACTGATCACGATTTGAACGTAAAATCAAACCCGCCAGTGCTATTTAATTGATGGACTTACTGTATCAAGACATTGGAAAATCAAGGTTATAAATATGGTAAAGCATAACGAAATATGATTAACAATTAATATAAATATGTAAGAAAATAGATAAAGGATTTATGAAGAAACATAGAACCACCTCATTGATTAAGTTTTAGTGACATCATATATGTGCGACCAATTATAAAAAAAAACACCAAAATTTGAAGGGAAATAATTCAACATATAATGAAATATTATATTTCAATTTCAATAAAAAAATTATAGTACATCTAGATAAAGTGTATTTAGACGAACATTGATCAAATGAATGTGTATCATAATCCATATTTCTTTAAAGTCTAGAAACCATTCAAACAAGATGGATGAAGAATCATGGCAGATGACAAAAGCTATTCAAACACGGCAGAGGATAAACACCATGTTCATTCATTTTGGCTTGATGTATTCATTCACTTATTTATAAGCCATATTCTAATCAGTTTTAATTTTAATTCATAAATAAATCTGGCAAATATCATGAGGAATAATTTGCGGATAGATATAACAAATTGAATTAATAACAACATGAACAACATAATATTTAATATTTAAATGGTGGATATATTTCGAAAAATATTTAAAAATTGAGAAATTAAATCATTGGTTAAAATTCATCATTCAATTAATAAAAATTATTTAATTTTGATTGCATCATATAATGTCGTAACAACTTTTTTGGAATTGCAATTTTATATATTTTCATCGTGCATAAAAATAATTCAGTTACACTTGATAAAAAAAAAAAATTCACTTACAACTTATTTTACAATTACAAATTTAAGATATACTCATAGGGGATAATAATTTAAAACATAAAAAATAACAAAATTAGAGCTATATTTTATCTACACACCATTAAAATATATCGTAACATAATATACGTGATCCTGAGATTTCAAATAGAGATAATAACAACCGACTAATTTCACAGTTTCAAATTTAACATATTTTAATTACTATATTTCAATCTGGAATTTCCTACATCTAAAAATAAGTAAATTAGAGCCCGATTTGAACAGATCATCATTACAATATTGAAACATAGGGAATCATGGGATTTCAAATCGATATAACCAGCTCAATAAATTTTATTATGATCCATTTTAGAATATGCCATAATTCGAGGGATCCGGTTGCTGTGCGTCTTTTAAAATAATCATGGTTATGAAAAAGTAGAGAAGGCAAATTAGTTTGGAGGGCTGGTGTCTTTAATCAAAGAAATACTTTATGAAAAACAAATTAAATTAATTTAACTATTGATGAACAACTGTGCTAATATATTACAGCTGGTAGGATGACCCACTCGTATCCATTCAAATATTTCTCTATTTTAAATTACCCAAGAAAACCTTAAACGCATGATACATGGATATTATAAGGAACAGACAGACTGTCCCAGTTCCGCGCCGCCACCCACCCCGCCGCCCTCCCCCCTTCCTTTCTTTCTCCTTTTTCCCCCCCCCCCCCCCCAAGGTATTATATTCTAAATAAATACATATTTAATAATATTTTTTATAATTAATTTAGACTACTTTTGGTTGGACAGGCTTACCCGGTCCCCCTTTCCTGTAAAGTGAGATGCCACGTACGTCTTCGCTTTCCGGTTTATTTATTATTGAAGGCTGAATACTTTTTCATTATTTTTGACGTTTTCCTCTTTAATTAAGTTGAATTCATGCCGTATTAATAATTTATTCTAGACTTCTACTTGTAGTTTCCTAAATCTGACATGATTGGGCTCGATCCTCGGACGGTTTTTTCTTTTTCAAATATATTTTTATGCTTAAAAATTATGTTGATTATTAAGTTATTCACATAATGTTGTGGTTATCTTATTGATATAGGCTGTCCCATAATATTTAATTTGCCTTTTTTATCTCATTATTTTATTTAATGTAATATTTTAAAAATTCTTATACCAATTTTCAGTAAATAAAAGTTTATAATTTTTTTAATCTCTATTATTAGTAAATATTTATTATTTTCTCCTGTTCTTAATATAAATTACTCCTAACTATTCCATCAAAATCAAGAAAAATATATTATATCATTAAAATTATCTTAAAATTAATATGTTTTCTATCTTTATTCTCTAATAAATACTATAAATTTAAATAATTCATATTTTTTCTCATAATTAGATAAGAACATTTTAAAAATAAAGTAATTAATATTTTAAAAACTTATAGAATGTGACTTATATTTAGAACTATAGAAAGCTTATAAAATGTGACTAATAAAAACACTGGAGGGAATATATTTTACAGTACAACTAATTATATATCATTATAATATTCTAAATATTTACATTTATATAATAATAATAAAAATAAAAAGGTATTAAAAATTTAAATAACAAAGTACAATTAACTAGTGATTTATGTGACAAATCTTAATTATAAATATAATAATAAGAATAATCAAAATCGTTTAAATTAAATAAAATTATGAGCATAACAATGTAAACCTTCTTAAGACTTAAGATATTGAATTAGAAAATTAAATTATCAAATAATTACATTAAAATAATTAATCAAATGTAAATTCCCCATTTTTATGCAACGGCTAGTAGAAGAATCTAGACCTTTCAAGGGACGACCGACGACGTGGTCCCAGCAGTCTCACGCGGATGTTCGGTACCGTTTTCTCCGCTGAAGTCTTCAGCAGCAATTATCAATGATCGATTACTTTTGTTTTCCCTTCTTTTCTCCTTTTAATAAAAACGACAATATTCGACCGTTGCGACTTTTCACACGTACTATCCCTCATCCAACGGCTTCCATCCCTCCATCCTCCTCTTTTCCTAACCACGTGTATGGTTTCGATACACCAAATACCAGCTTGGACTCGCTCATTTACCACTGTCACTTTCACCGCGTTTCCTATCTTTGAAAGTCAATCTGTACCGTTAGATTAGCGTCGAGATCATCGTTATTTGATTCCATCGCATCAGCGGCTATTCACTATTCAATCCAAAAATCGCGTCTTCTTGCGTTTCCCCTTCTATAAATACCCCTCAAGCCTCTGTTCTCCTTCACAACTCACAATTGCCTACTGCCTAGCTTCATTACTGAGCTTTAAAGTTTGAACTCTCACGCTCTCTCTCTCTAAAATCTCTACTGTTCTTAGAATTTCTCTCTTTCTCCTCCTCTTTCTCTCTATACAATGGCAAGCTCCAGAATTGTGTTGATGCTGGTGGCTGCTCTGCTGGTGAGCTCGACAATGGCTCAATCTCCCGCTTCATCTCCGGCGAAGACACCGGCAGCTGCTCCACGGAAGGCGATGGCTCCGTCTCACACGGCGGCGACTCCATCCGCGAACTCACCGCTTGCGTCTCCTCCTGTTGAGAGCGGATCTGCTCCTTCTCCTACCACCGTCAATTCTCCTCCTTCTCCTCCTCCTTCTACCTCTGAGTCACCGGTTAGTGCTCCAACCAACTCTCCCTCGTCGATTGCCGCTAATCCATCGCAAGCACCTGCACCTGCCGCAAGCGGTGCCGTTTTGAACAGATTTAGCGTCTGTAGATCTGCTGCTGTTGTGATTCTCGCAGCTGCTTTGCTGGTGTAGAGAGTTTCATGGAGCCCTGGTCGAATCAAATGAGTCCTTACCTTTTTTGTTTTTATTATTGTTATTTCCATTTTCATGGGAGAGTTACTGACTAGACGATTCATTCATTTTATTATTTTATTGTGTATTCTATTTATCATTAGCAGAATAATATTCTCTTAAAGCATTTGACTTTTTCATATGATTTAATTTATGTATTATCTTTGTGTTTAATCGTTAGTCTTCTGTTGGAAAAGAAAATTGGTAATCTTCTTAATGGAAAAAAGGTGAACTTAATCATTTTTAGCGGGATACTAATTATCAACTAAACAGAATTACTAAACAGAATTGCACGTACATTTCGCATATGATAAATTTTCAATGGAATATATTTTTTATGTGGCACTCTGAAAAAAATTGAACCTTTAAATGTACCAAAAAGGATCCGAAAAGAAAGTACAGTATTTGTTTCGGCAAAAGAATCAAGGATAGCTGTAATTAAAATTTATATCCATTGAAATGGAAAAATGTGTCCCCTTTTTTTCTTTGCCCATAAAATGGGAAAAATGTGTCCCTTAAAAGTTAAAAAATTCAAATATAAAATCTAAACGAAATATGAATATAAATAATTAAAGTGGGAAAAATGTGTCCCTTAGAAGTTAAAAAATTCAAATATAAAATACAAACAAAATATGAATATAAATAATTAAAGTGGAAAAAAATATTCAACTTGAAATTAAAAAATAAATCCCAATATACTTCGAAATGCTGCAGTGATTCATAGTGCCATAGGTCTACAACACCACCATATGGTTCAACAAGACTTATTTTTCAACAAATAGAAAAATGAATTACTTTCAGGATGTATATAATATACAAGGCATTTTTTTTTTAAATTTTATGTCAGACTAAAAAAAATTGAGTTAATATGCAAATTTGCCCATGAAATTTTTCTGAAATTGCTACTGATATTTTAAACTTTTTTGTGTGTGCAATATTACCCCTAAAGTGCCAAAATCCAAGCAATTTTGCTCATATTGTTAAAGTCAATAACATTGACCATTAATATACTAACTGTACCACTAACTCTATCAATAATTATACCAAATTATCCTATATGGCAGTTCATGTGATACCCTAATTAGAAAAAAAAAATTCTGAAAAAATTGAAACAATGCAAGAAAAATAGAAAAAGTTGTCTAAATGGAGGAATTTAATCAAAATACATTAGTTCTAACACTCAGAGTATTAACTTTTAATCAAAGACTCCAAAAAACTATTAAAAATTATTTCATAAAAATTTGATGTGGTAGTCTACATGGCATTCAAGTGGAAACATAATGAATTAAAGCAAAAGCATTAACTCAACCTAATCAATTTCGGCCTCAAGCTAGAAATCGGAACCTTAATTACTAGAAGCCTAATTAAAAATCTCAAAACATAATAAAATGAACTAATAAACACAAAGAAATAAATAAATCACAAAAGTAGTGCAAATTCATAAGAAAAGATAAACTAAAAAATTCCCAAAAATAATGAAAAAATCTTAAAAAATTTGTAATATTACCAGAAGAATAGAAAAAAATTTGTTGAAATGAATGAATATGGTTAAAATACACTAGTTTTAATATCAATAAAATATTAAGTTTTAGTCAGATACTCCAAAAACTATTAGAAATCACAAATAAAAAAAATTAGTCAAACTAGCATTAGTTGATTGACTGTAATCTTAGTTAAACTTTAAAGTGAACTCGATTTGTGATTTTTAATAGTTTTTGGGATCTTTGACTAAAACTTAATACCCTTGGATATTAAAGCTAGATTATTTTTGTCAAATTCCTTCATTTTCTACCACTTTTTGTATTTTTCTTATATTTTTGAGATTTTTTCAAAATTTTTCCATTTTCTTGAGAATTTTTTACTTTATTTTTCCACATGACACTCAGCAAATGATTTTTGAGATTTTTTTTATTCCTTTATGTTTATTGATTGATTTTATTGTGTTATGAGAATTTTAATTAGGGTTTGGATGTTTGGGAAAATGTCAAAATTAATTGGGTTGAGTTAGTACATTTTAATTGAATACAGAGGCAGTCTTTTTGGTAAGAGTATTATGATCATTTCATAATATGTTCCCACTTGGATGCCACATGAAATGCCATGTCAGATTTTTATGAAATAATTTTTAATAGTTTTTTAGGGTCTTTGATTAAAAGTTAATACTCTTTGAGTGTTAGAACCAATGTATTTTGACTAAATTTCTTCATTTAGACAATTTCTTCTATTTTTCTTGCATTTTTTCAATTTTTCAAGATTTTTTTTGAACTAAAATGCCATGTGAATTATCACATAAGATGATTTAATATAATTAGTGATACAATTGGCAATATAGTTGACAGGTTAATGGTCAACGTTATTGACGTTAACAGCTCCAACAAAATTGCTTTGATTTTGACACTTTAATGGTAACATTGCACTAAAAAAATTTTAGAATACTAGTAGCAATTTTGGAGAAATTTTAGGGGTAGATTTATACTTTAATCCAAAAAAAATTAAGTTTGCATTGTATTGTTTTATTTTATGTAGTCAAAAAGCAATTGTACCATAGTCATTTTATTTGCCGTACACGTTTCTTGCTTCATCTACAATCTTGGAAATTATTTTAGTAAAAAATTAAAATTGAACCAAAGTAGCAATAATTTTTATTTCAAGATATATATTTTAACAATAAATGGGCTAGTCACCCCAAACATCAACCACAAGTTGCACAGAAAATAAGCCGCACATGAGCCGACCTATTTTCTTATGGGTTGGGATTTGTCCAATCCAGGACTATCACGATAAACCATACATTCAATTTTTTTAACATTTTGAATAATAACCTAAACAAATAATCCATCATAATCAAATTAAAAATCATATAAACCATCAATTCACCAAAATATGTTAATACATATTGGAAGTTCAAAATATTAGAATAGTCATAGATTAATTGTTTAACTCTAGCTTTCATTTTCCAACTCCAACTATCTATGCAATACAATAATCTAGGGTTGAACAAGTTGCCCGGTAGCCTAACATGCCTAACCCGGCCTGAACAAAAATTGCCCGATCTGAAGATGTAAACAATAGTCCAAGGTATGTCGGTCTAGCCCGACTCGATCAATCCTGCAAGGGCATGGTCGGGGTTAGGGCTGGCATATAGGGCCATAATGCCTGGCCCGACCCGAAGAAATTATTATTATTATTTTATTTTTTTTACAATGTTGCTTATACAGGGAGTCAGGGACGAGGTCGTGCAAGCTACAGGTTAGAAAGAAAATTCCCAATTTTGCAATCCACTCAAAAGAAACCCTAGCCACATTCTCCTCACTCCTCTGTGCTTGCCTCCCACTCTCTCCACTTCTCATTCCTGACATCCCCCCCTCCATCACCCTCTTCACTCTTCAGATTAATAGTATCATTTGCGGCTGCGCCATAGTGTCGAAGAAGTTGCCTCTGTTACGTGGTGGACCTCTTTCATCACCATCTCATTCTCGACTGAGAGTTTGTCAAGACTAGTGGCATCCTCCATAACTATTTGAGCATCGCAGTCAGGACCTCCTCCTCCGCCTCCTCATGTTGAAAAAGCTGCCTCTGTTACACATCTTCCCAGTCACACCTCCTAGTACATCATCTCTACACTCCACTCCTCCTATAATTTTTTATTTTCGCCATGTTTTCAGATCTAGTAGGTATTGAACTGAAAATCTCATCTAATCTAACAAAAATAATTTCGTTCTTGTCTTCTTCTTATTCAAAAACATCTAGCAAGGTGTCACAACGCCATTTTAGAGTGTTACAGCGCTCTTCTTCTCACATTTAGTTTCACTCGTGTCTTATTAACTAGGCTCATCCAAACAAACACACATAATGATTCTTGCAATAGCCAGATTCCCCTCCCAACATCATAATAATCTATTGGAAGTATAATTTTAAAAAATATATATATTTTGCTATTATTTTTGTCTGTAAAACTATTAACTTAGTTTCATAGTTGCATATTAAAGAGATGAAAGAAAGGCCACCTCTGAAAGGTGGCAAAAATATTGATATATTTTTATTTTTCTTATTTTTATTTATGACTCTTGAAAGCAATTTTAAGATGGCTTGAATGTTGTTATATTGTTTACCGATTCTTTACTTTTTCATTGATTATTTGAATAAGTTTGTATAAGTATGTTTTGTAACTAGTATGTATGAGTATGGTTTGTGTAATATCCCTATTTTTATGGGATGTTATAAAATGAATAAAAGATGAGAAACGAAGTGAGACGAAAAGGTTATATATAATTGGGCTTTAGAAGGAATTAATTTCTCATCTAATTTTCTGAAGAAGTTATGTTTGGTTCTTAATTGGAATTAATTTTCCATAAGGTCCTTAGCGGAAATTAATTCTAGAACTTACCCCGGAAAATATGCAATATACTACTTGAATGAAAGATTGCTCAAAGATAAGCGCAACGGTATAAGTATTGCGTAGCTGGGAGGTCCAGGTTAAGAGATAGACCAATTTGAAGTTAGTGTGAATAGTGAGAAAGAAATAATAAAAAAATTGGTCTTTGGGTGAAATTACAGGAAAGTGCCCGAAAGAATGGATAATTATGTTTTTGACCCGACTTAAGGGAAAAACGGTCATTTCCCATATTAGAAGAAAAATATGAATATTGCATTTAAACCTCAAGGAATAAATGTTGATATCATAAAATGCATGAGAAATTGGGAAAAATAGAGAGATACCGTTAAGCGTAAAGAAGGGCAAATAGATCATTTTTCCCGGTTAGACGGAAAAATAAGAAATTATATTTTTTCCCCAAAGAATTATGAAAAGGGCATCCATGTCCTTAAAGTCATAAAAATTAAGTTGAATGAGTATTAGAAATGTCTTAGGGAAAATTACACCTAATGACCTGAAAGTTCTAAAAATTATAAATTAGCCCCGCGTCAAGGGCATTTTTGTAAATATAAAAAATTATGGTCAAAATGAAGCTCTCAATGAGTTAGATCCAATGAAATATATTATGAAATTTATTAAGGTCAAAATAACATTTATTGGGTAATTAGGGTTTAATGTTAATATTTTACCCGATAAAAGTCAGTTTAGACTGCAGGAAAATGCAGTATTGATCCAAGGACAATGATTGGACCTTAATAAAATATATTTTGGGTCTAGATAATGATGTTGGACCAAAAGTAATTTTTGGATAATCTTGTACCAATATAGTGACAATTTTGGCAAAAATACTTAATCGGTACGAGTAAATTTAATCGGTAAAGAGTATTTTAGTCTATTAAAGTTTATGATGCAATTTTTGGCTAAGAAATAAGGTGAGCCACGTCTGAATCAATTGAGGGTCACAAGTGGAATTTTCCAAAAGTTTTTTTTTAAGAAGAAAAAGCAATAAAGTCAAAGAAAAAAGTTAATTAAGTGATTTTATTACGTAAATATCTTAGTAAGATAATTAGCTAAGTTAATTATCTAATTCCTCTCCCATTTCAGCGTGAGTAGCTGCTGCCCACGTGTTGAATTTTCATTATCAAATTGCTTTGTCAATACTTCTTTAAGAAGTATTTGAAGAAAAATGGCAAGAAGTGATTGGTTGGTATTATAACTATTATTCTTTACTCTCTCCTCATTTTGGTCGGCTTATGCACTTGAGAAAGAGAGAAAAAGAGGTTTGGAACAGAAGCAAGAAAGGAGAGGAAGAGCCAACATTTCGAAGACAAGAAGAGGAAGTAAGAAGGCAAGGATCAAGACACAATAGTAAGGGTAAGTTCCTATGGTCTCTAACTTGTGTTTGCAAGTATTTAATGGTAGTTTAATGGAGTTATCCTCTTCCTCCATGCTTCCATGAGTTCAGCCATGGCAAACCTTAGAGAGAGAAAGTGAGCTATGGAAAAATAAAATCATGGAAAAGCTTAGAATAGATGAGATATGTATGTAAGTACAAGTGGTTTGAAGTTTCATTGAGTAAATCTTTTTCTATGATTTCATGGAATTTTTTTCTGATTTGGGGTTTGAAATAGAAAGAGAATTTCATGATTTTGACCCCAAAAATGGATTCCTTGGGTCTAAAATAGGTAGATACAAGTATGTTGTACAAGAAAAAGCTTAAGATTAAGAAAGTAAAATTTTTAGCTTTTTGAAGCTTAATTCAGAATGAACAGTAACAGAGCTAGTTTTGGAATTTGGCATTTCTGAGGCCATATTTGGATTCCTCATGAAAAAATACATGGAATAGAGGTATAATTCATCATTTTTGAGTTAGGAATGAATTTTTAGTGAATTTTTGAAGAATTAGGGTTTCATGAACACTTTTTGAAGAAAGTCATGGAACCATTAGTTTGAATAGTTATTTGATGGTACATTAGGACTTGAAGAAGCCCAAGGAAGCTAGTGGGAGCATTGGTATCAAGTTGAAGAGTAAGAGAAAGCATGCAGGTAGCAATTTACCTATTCTTGCCTTATATTGTCATGTGATTTTCAATGAGTTTGATGACTTGTCTATTATTTGCTATGACCAATTGTGATGCTTTGAGAATGTTGGTTGAGTTAATTGAGGGTTTTGAGACCCCGGGATATCCAAAATATAAAATGAAACTCTGCCGAAATTTTTGTAAAATATTATGGCATAAATGTTTAAAAGCATTTACTTGATGTTTTATGATGATTATATGCTTAATGTGATAATATGATTGTATGAATGGTGATTGCTACTAAAATTCTTTGAATCTCACCCCCCTTCAATGACTAACCATGCTAGGAAGAATCAATGCAAAAGAGCTAAGGAAGGAGCAAAAGGCATGAAGAAGGAAATGATGTTGCAAGCCATTGTGTTATAATATGAATGGTTATTTGTGTCTTATTTTATATGAAATTGTAAAATAGTGATTATTATGTTAATGTTGTGTAAAATGCATGAGAATTTCCAGTTCTGGATATTGTGATGTTAAGTTATGTTCTACCAAGTTTCATGCCAAAATGAGTTCATTTACAAGGGTTTTGGTAAGCAAATGACAATATAGACTTAAACAGGGAATTTTTCAGATGTGTCTGTTTCATTCGCCCTTATTATGTACTTAATGTGAGATTAGGTTTATGGTATTTTTATACCAGATATAGGGCATCTCAACCTTTAATATGACACCTAATTCACCCCATTTGGAGTTGTGTACAATTAATGGTGAATTTTCAAAGTTAGGGTTCAGAATAGAGAAAGATTGGGAAAATTGGAAACTGAAAGTTAGGTACTGGAAAATTAAAAAGATGATATAAATAGTGCAGAGCTCCAAAAATTCAGTTGTTTGTATTTATGAAAATTTATATGTTTTAAGTTTCATATGCCACTGATTTTGAGATAATTGGAGCTA
This sequence comes from Adenanthera pavonina, assembly GCA_026686845.1. Taxonomy (NCBI): domain Eukaryota; kingdom Viridiplantae; phylum Streptophyta; class Magnoliopsida; order Fabales; family Fabaceae; genus Adenanthera; species Adenanthera pavonina. Next base: position 1,744,037 of record JAIVEN010000029.1, on the reverse strand, counting down.
TATGATAGGAGATATGGAGGTTTTCCCAAAACTGTTCCAGCAAAAGTGGAATTCTAACCCTTTATGATTTAAGTTAACACCATACCCTGTGCAAGTTGAATAAATGTACAAGAAAAATATTTTTAGAAAGTAGACTCACAAGGATTTCCAATGACATAAAGAATGTATGATTTGTCTTAGGATATAATGATATATGAATTTTTCAATATAAGGTCAAAATCCTAGGGAAGAGAAAATGACCAAATGTATAGTAAATATTTGAGGAATAAAATGTACAAATTGGTCAATATAATGATCTATTTCATATTTTTCCTATGTATATAAGGTTTTTATCTATTGTTAGGGACTTGAATCACTATGAAATTATTTTTATAGAATTAGTTATGAATTTTTAAAGTTCAGTCGGCAAAGTGAAAACTACCATATGAACAGTAACTGAAAATTTTGGAAATTCTGATTTTCATTCTTATGTGATTTAAGCTTATAATCAAGTATAATCAGACTTAAAAGGAGTCTAATTTATGAAAAATGAGTTTAAAATTAAGATGTTATAGTTTGTAGCTAGTTTGTATGAGTATGATTTGTATTGTTTTAGATCATTATATATTCAATGATTCATGATTTCCCTTGCATGTTATGTAATGTATCATCTTGAACTCTTACTTGTTATATGCATTATTTTATTACAGTTTAATTATAGCTTGAAATGGAGGATCAAGGTTCCACTGCAGCAACACCTACTAGTCTTGGAACATCTCAAAATCTTATGTCTACTAATTCTAGTCCAACTGGACCATCTCAGAATCTCATTCCTACTAATCCCACTCCAGGTCCAATAGGACCTACTCCTCTTAGTCTTCCTCCTCTAGCTACAGCTCCTACTCCTACAGCACATGCCCCCGAAAAAGCAGAAATAGATAAAGGTAAAAAAAAAAGAGAGAAAAGAACCGGAAAAGGAAAATGAAAAAAAACCACCCTCAAAATTAGAAGTATGTGACTATTTTGTAAAGTTGCCATTCGAAGAAACAAATGGAGAGCATAGGGCAGTATGTAAATATTGCAAAATGAGCTATCTTTGTGATCCAGTCAAACATAAGACAAATTCCTTGAAGATGCATATACCCAAGTGCACCAAGAACCCACATAAAGCCATCACTGATAATAAACAATCAATGCTAAATTATGTGTCTACTAGGACAGGTGTGCAACAAGGAAGAGGCCTAGTTGCCCATGTATATGATGAGAAGCATTGTCGTAGAGAACTTTCAAAGTTTGTTATTTGTGATGAGCAGGCATTTAGGATTGTGGAGAAGGAAGGATTCAAACAATTTGTGTATGAATTGGAACTACATTTTCCAATTCTATCAAGGATGATGGTCGCAAGGGATTGTTGGCAGTTATATAACGTAGAAAAGAAGATGTTGAAGAAAGCATTGAAGAAGTGTGCTAATCGCGTGTGTCTTACTACAGATTGTTGGACATCAACCCAGAACGTCAATTATTTGTGTTTGACAACACATTTCATTGATCCTGAATGGAAACTGCACAAAAGAATTCTTAATTTTTGTATGATTGAAAATCACAAAGGTGACACCATAGGGAAGACAATAGAAAAGTGTTTGTTAGATTGAGGGATCGACAAAGTGTTCACTATAACTATGGACAATGCAACTTCCAATGACACAGCTTTGGCATATCTAAAGAGGTGTCTTAAGAGTTAGAAGGGATTAGTTTGTAGAGGGGATTATCTTCAATTGAGGTGCTGTGCACATGTGCTTAATTTGGTGGTCAATGAAGGAATCAAGGAACTGAGAGACAGCTTTGATGACATTCGTAATTTAATGAGATATGTTTGTTCCTCTCCATCAAGACTCCAAAAGTTTAAAGTATGGGCTGATGCTGAAAAAGTAAACACCAAAAGCCTTATGTGTTTGGATGTTAGTACTTGATGGAATTCAACTTACTTGATGTTGGAAGCTGCGTTGAAGTTCCAAAAAGTATTTGAACGCATGCTTGAAGAAGATGATGACTATCGTTCATACTTCAATTTAGATTCTAGGCGTGATGGCATTCCTCAACATCAAGCTCCTACCTTCGATGATTGGAGTAAGGCACGTGTGTTTTTAAAGTTCTTGAAGGTTTTCTATGACATTACTTTAATGTTCTCAAACACACTTAGTGTCATATTACATTTGTGTTTCCATCAAATTACTAGCATTCAACAAAAGAATATCATTGATTCTGAACCTCTTCTTGGAGAAATGAGCTTTAGTATGCAGACAAAGTATGAAAGATACTGGGGTCGCACAGATAATATGAATCCTTTGTTGGTAGTAGGAGTGATTTTAGATCCTCGATACAAAATGGATTATGTGAACCATAGATTTCAAAAGATGTTCAATGATGTTGATGTAGTTAAGGCTATGAGAAAGAAGGTGAAAGATTGTTTGTATCATTTATTTGATGAGTATTCATTGGGAGTTTCTACCCAATCAAATACAATTCCCACATCTACATTTGAAGGAGCCTTAGTTGCTACTTTATCATCAGCATTGTCATTCGGTTCTCCTAAGGAAGATGAGGATTCAGGTGTGGAATGGTTACAATCAATGAAGTAAAGAACCACGATAGATCCTCAATCAGAATTAGATAAATATCTTTCGTCTAATTTGACTGATAATATCCCATCTGGTATTGATTTTGACATATTGGCATGGTGGAAAGCAAATTCCATGAAATTTAAAGTGCTCTCTCGCATGGCACATGATGTGTTTGCCATTCCAGTTTCTACTATGGCATTTGAATTCGCATTTAGCACAGGAGGACGTGTAGTTGATCAGTATATGAGCTCTCTATCTCCTAAAATGACTGAAGCACTTATTTGTTCTCAAAATTGGCTACATCTGGGGCAATCTCTATCAGAGTTCATTGGAAACTTGCGTGAGTTTGACAACTTTGAAGAGACAGAAAATGTAGTTCAATCAGGTAATGTTTTAATTTATATATATTTTGTTTCTTCAAAATATATAATATATCATTTTATTATTTCATATTTCATATATATGTTTTGAAATGTAATTTATTCTTTATACATATTTTTTTTCAAATGTTGCAACCATGCATGAGGGTGGAGGTGGATTGTTTGATACTATTACAACTCTTGATGATTGAAGTTGAACTCACTCTTTATGCCATTAATGGTACTATCATCATGATAGTAGTCGTTTATTTGTTGAATTGTGACTTGTTATAATTTTATTATGGTGTTTAAACTTTGAACTTTGATTGTGTTGGTCTGTTAGATATTTGAATGTTTCTTTTTCATGTTTGTATGGGAACTTGGTTATAATTATCATGTATTTGGTTAGTACTTGGAACTTTGTTACAATTTTATTCCACGTTATATTGGCTTCAGCTTTTGTCTTTCAGGTTGAGATAATTAGATTTAATAACTTGTTGCATAGTTGGACAAAACCTTTTGGCCTTTATATTTTTATATAGGTTTAGTAGTTAGACTTTATTGAGTTTGAGATAAAGATTGCTCACAAGTAATATCCCATGTGTTATGATTAATGGTCATATTATTGACTTGATTAGTTAGACTTTACTGCCTATTTGGACAAAATCTTTTGGCCTTTATATTTCTATACATGTTTATTAGTTAGACTTTATTGAGTTTGTGAAGCTGTGAAGGACAAGTGCTGCAATTATTGTATCTTGTAGCTACCAATCAAGATCTACTACTATCCTTTACTCTTCCATATTTGCTAATTAATAGTTAAGCTTTGAGATTTTTTGCTGTTACTTTTTTTGTTTTTCTGGATAGTGGAAATTGGATAAGAGAATGTAATGATTTGAGACTTATAAAGGCTCCAATTCTCACATATTTGAGTGAAAAATATAAATATTGAACATGTATTTTGATATGAATAATACTTTCAAACTTAATGCTTTGAGATTTTTTTGGTTATTATCGATTATGGTAATGGATATAATGCTTTGAGACTTTTTTTCATGCATTTTCATCTATCTATCCCTTTTATTTTGGCTTTGGCATATTTGGAAGTTGGGCCATTTTTCCATAATAAGCAGGTTTTTACATATTTGAAATTTGGTTATTTTTTTCCATTTTTTTGGGTTGAACAAGTAGCTCATTGTGAACCAAAAAAAGATTATAAAAAAGTCTTCAACTCAAAGTGCCTGAAATTGCCCGGCCCTATTTGCCTAACCCTATCAAGATCGGGCTAAATATTGGGCAGGGTTGGGCATCAGGTCAACCAACCCAGCCCGTCTATGTCTTAGGGTAGGGCAACGGGCTGGTGCGCAACTAGGTCCGATCCTGCCCATGTGTAGCCCTATAATAATCTAACAATATTAAACTATCATATAATCACAATTTACACGCACAAAAGTTCATATGTCTTCAATTATCAACATGATGATTCAAATTTATAAGTTCATTTAACATCATCATAATATTTAAACTCTATTTAATTTAAAACTTTCTTTAAGATTATATCCATATTTTAATATTTAAAATCTATTGAAAATATTTTGATAAAATTTTTTTATAGAAATACGTGAAGAAATGTCAAAATAATAAAAATAAAATTGTATAAAACCCATGAAATTTATGAAGAAAATTGAAAGAATGAAAAAAAAAATAATAAAAGCAGGTTAAGTGATGCGGACTGAAAAAAAGCATGCATCAACATGCATTGCCTATAAAACGGAGAAACCAGCGAGTTAAAATCCATTTTCTCAGCTTTATATTTAATATATAATATTACTGATATTATTGAAAACTAATATGAATTTAAACTTTATTGGGCCATCATTAGATGAAGCTCTTATAACATGATTTTTTATCCACAAGTTGACCTTGCTTAATTTTTAAATTAATTTTAAAATTTCAAATTATTTATAATGAATATATTTTTTAATTTTAACCTAAAAGCGTTATTCTTCCAATTCTTCCTGGAATGAGAAGAACAAAAGGAAATTGGGAGTGAAAGTGAGTCATGGTAGTACAATAGCTTTAACTCTGTAGTGATAAGGACGAGACAAAATTTACCTTAGACTGCTTTGGCTTGGCACTTTAAAATACTTTGATATGAATGGAGAATATGAATTTCGTTTCACTTTTGTGTTTCGCTTTCCTTGTACCCGGAAACACGTTATATTAGTGCGGATTCGAGCTTTTTGGTCACGTCCAACTAAGTATAGCCTTACCCACCCTCCCTCACATGTCTAAAGTAACCTATCATAACCACGTACAGCCTCATTAAAATCATATCAATATTCAAATTTCCTAACAATTGAGTTTGGTCATTTAATTTATTTGGCTACAAATTATTTTGTTCTTACTAATTTTCCTCATTTCAACTTTTCTTTCTCTTATTGTCTTTTATATTTAATTTTTTTAAAAAATCTTAATTTTTTTGTAACCAATATAGTTGTTTTTCTTGGGTAATTTTAATGACTAATTTTATAAATAATTCAAATGAATTTTTAATTGAACCAATCAATCCCGTCATTAAAAAAAAAAAAGTATCCGAGTCCCTAGCATGTATCAATTGAAATGTTCTAAAAAATTTACATATATATATATGATTTAATTTCGTCAGTATCTCTTCTTACTATAAATTTCACAAAATTAAAATGATTATTTTCTTTCCTTTTCATTATATAATTAAAAAAAATCATTAATAACTTATTTTCCACTTTAAAGTAACTGTCGTTTAAAATCATGCAAAAGGATTAAAAAAAGTTCTTAAACAGTTCACATGGTAAAGCATTTTAATTATATTCGATTAAAATATCCTTATGATGATTCTCTAAATATTTCTCATATATTCTCTCTCAATAAAATTAAGAAAGAATAAGGGAGAAATTATTAAAAAAACAATTAATATTTTATTGAAATTTCAAAGTGAAAAATATTTTTCAGAAATGAAATATTTTTTCATTCATTAAGAAACTTTTATTTTCAAGATTTTTCTTATAATTTCTATAGATAAAAATGTCCTTTTTTTTCAAATGTATATAAATAGTGTCTTATGTAGCACAATAATAGGATGCGATAAGTAAGATACAACAATTTCAAAAAATATAATACATGTTGAAGGGAATATGCATGAGTGTGTTAGTGATGTTATATAATTAATCAATTAACTTATTAAAATGTATAAAATGAATATTAAAAATTTTAAAAGTAATTATGATGGAAATGATAAAACCATAATAAAATGTTTATATCAACTTAACCAATAGTGATTGAATGTACTAAAAGATACTAAATATTCCTTAGATAAAGTTGAGCTCGAATTTCATCAATTAAAAATTATGTTAAAAAAGTTATGCGTATTTAAACCTAACAATGTGAGCAATATTTTTCTTAGAAAAATTTGAAGTGATATACTCTACCTGTTTCAGTAATATTGCTTTCAGTTCTATTTATAAAATATTATTATCTAATACATAGGAATTAATGAGAGCTAGTTATATTTTTAAAGTTATAAAAAATTAGTAAAAACTTTCAATTTTACTTCTACTGATTAAATATTAGAACAATTTATGAAACAATAAAATCATTACAAGAAGGGTAAAAGAGGAAATTTAAATTAAGAGAATGACATAACATCTTATAAGTAGGACAAATTAAATCTTTTAAATAACACTTTATAAATGAAATACTAGGGAGTAAGTGAGCTTTTTTTTTATCTCATATTATAAGGTAACATGATATTATTTATCAATTTTACCCCTGTTAATATAATATCTAGTATTATATATCGTGTTGATTAATTATGTTTAAGATAATAAAATAACTATTTTTGAGTTTTCTTGAGAAATTTAATAATGTTATATATATTTTTAATATGCATAAATTTCACTTATTACTTTATAATATTGAATAAAGAAAATAAGAATGTGCATCTTAATTTATACAATATATAAATATATCATATCATATCACGGCTTATTGGTCTTGGTTTTACTCGTCATTTTTCTTCATTTTTGTGTTTAAAAAATTGGGACCGTTGAAACTTTGAACATTTGACATTCTTAACCCTTTGACGGTTTAGAAAATATTTATACCCTTTTTTTAATATATTTTTATATTTTTTTAATTAAAAGTTAATATTAAAATTATTTTTAATATATTATAAATTTAATTATTAATTATATATTAAAAATATTAATTTTTTAAATTTAAAAAAATTTAAAAAATTTAAAAATTAAATTTTAATTAAAAATAATATAAAAAAAGTATATAAATTTATTTCTTCTCCTTGACATTTTTTGGGAGACCCAGACAAAATTACACAGAAGCTGGAGCCCCGTAATTAACGTTGCCATTCAACTAAAGAAGACTCCTTTCCTTTTCTTAATTCTTCCAATCGCATCACAAAAAGAGAAAAATCACAACTTCGTGGATCCCCACACCCTTCTCTCTTTCCAATTTCTTGACCGTTGCCCCTATTCCATCCAACGGCTCTCCCTCCTCCTCCCTTCCACGTGGACGCTCACCATTCATACAACTGGCCTCTCACTCTATCATTACCTCACGCGCTCTCCTTGAAATATGGACCCTATTCCTCCAACTACGTGTCCATCACAAATCACGCGATCCAACGGTCATTCTCTTCCCCACTCGCATTTCCTTTTCGTCTACCCTCCTATAAATATGCTCATTCGCTATTCTTTTCTTCATTATTCTCAGTATTACCCTCAGTGTCAGTGCTTCTTCCATCTCCTTGTGATTCTATCTGTTCTTGTCTTCTTTCTCTGACTCTGAGAATGGTTCACGCGAAAACTCTGATTTTGACGCTGATGGCGCTGTGCGTCTTCTCCGCCGTCGCGCAGTCCCCGGCTCCTTCTCCGTCACCCAAGGCTGTGACTCCTTCACCCAAGGCAGCGTCATCGCCTGCTTCTCCGCCAGAGTCCACGACGACTCCACCTTCAACGTCTCCGTCTTCTCCTACAAGCGCGAGCTCTCCTCCTTCGCCTACTGCATCTTCTCCATCTCCTGCAGAGACTCCTTCCTCGATCTCTGTTCCTCCTTCCGAGGCTCCCGCGCCTACCAGGAATGGCGCCGTTACACATAGCTTCACGGTCGCCGGATCGGTAGCCTTTGCCATCGTCGCTGCCGTTTTGGTCATATAAAGCGCTGCATTGAATTGGAGTTCCGATGTTACTCACTGTTGCGGAATTTGTCACTTTTTAGATTTCCTTTTTTTTTTCCTTTTAATTTGGATTTTTAGTTTGTTTTTCATACTTTTTGATAATTTGGAGCTTGTATACAGTGTGACTGAGCTATCCTGCATATCTTATTCTACTTATCAGATATTTGTTCGAATAAAAGTACTTTTATCACATAACCCCGTATCAAATATAATTTAACAAAATCCACTAATATATTGTTTTCTATAATTAAGAAATAACAGGGGAAAAAAAAAGGAAGGAAAAGATACCTATCCCGAGCATTATATGATCGTTCGTCCAACATATCGACCAGAAATGTATTTTATTAGAGTGAACTATTTTTATGACAGTTTTATAATTTTTTAATTATAATGTTAATTAATTTTACTGTGCAAAATTTGAAATTGAAATCAAGTTGATATTATTTCATACACACAGCGTTTAAGATTTGGATTTAAAATCCTGAACAGATTCTAATCCTACAAACCTTCTCATTTCTTAAGATATTTATTTAATTTTGCGAAAGTTGAGAAGGTTAACCAAACATATTCATGTTGTGGACATTTGTAAAGTAATAAAAACTTTTAATGTGTTTTCTTTTTTTTTGGGCCACATACTTTTAAATGTGTTTTCTTTCTCTTTTTTTTAGCGGAAAAATATAATGCATTAACATATAGACTTTCAATTAAATGTGTTTTCCAGTAATGAAGAAATATAATAGGCAGTTGATACAAATTTTTAAGTAAAATTCTTAATCTGCCATCTATATATGCTAAATATTGACCTACAAGATATCTTCAAATATTTTTTATATTTGTTAAATACTATAGTTTACCCAAAAAAAAAATGTTTAGTTTTGAAATTATCATAAGATTGAGTGAAGGAAGAGAAGATAGGGTTGGTAAGAGGTGGTTGATTAGTTCTAAAAGAAGTAGAAACACCATTAACAGAAATAATTGATTATCAGAGCCATCAAGATGATGAATTGATATTTAGGCAATATTTGGTAGAAAGAAAGTTGGTTTCAAGAAAATGAAAAGAAGAGAAAAAATTTATTTTAATATTTTTTGTAATAAATTATATTTCTTCCATTGGAAATATCAATATTTTTTATAGTTAATAACAACTCTTTCATTGAAAATTAAACACATTAAAATATATTTTCTGTTTATTTTTCCTTTCTTGAAACAAAATTTCCTTTTACCAAATATAACATTAGATTTTGTCAGCTCATGATACTGGGATCATGGGGTTTTGGTTACTCCAAATGAGCCATGAGAATGTGGCTCTCATGTTTTATTAATTCTAATAATTTAAAGAATTAGTATAATGTTCGGCTCTTCTTACAAAAATTAATCCTTACAAAAATTAATCCTTGAAAATAGTATTATAAATTTTTTTTGAAGATCTAGCATGTTTCCTCATGTAATCTGGCATGAGTTGTTTGGTTAGAAAGAAATAATATGAAATAGTTTAAAATTTTTTTTTATCCATCATCTTTGTCCACACTTTATTTTATTTTGACATCTGGCATGTGAACTATTCCTTAGTGCAATGGATATGTCCTACATATCCACCAATTTGATATATCAATATATAATTAAAAGTAGAGTGAAATTACATTAGCTAAATAGTGTGGTTCCACCCTATTTGTGCTCGGTGCCCTTTCCTTTTTTTGTTTTTATTTTTTTTCATTTATTCATTTTTTGTTTTCTTAATTTTAGTTAAATTAAATTAATATCACTTCATATCAAGATATTTCTACTAAATTCAATATTTTTTAATTTTAAATTATTTTTTATTATTTTCATTACTTAATTAGTTTTATTTTGTTTTCTAAATCTATATTAATTTTAATTAATATTATTTGATATCATTTTTTTTGTGAGATAGTAAGTGATGAGATTTTTTTTGAATTTAATATATTTTAGAATTAAATAAAATGTCCCCCACATTCCACGCGGTGGAAAAAAATCTAGTTAGAAACAAAAGGAAAATAAAGGAAGAAATAGATTACCAGAAAGACATGAAAGCTTATGTTAACATTGTTGTATTATTTGTTAGATATATGAGAAGCATATTATCTATACCCGTTCTATCTTTTCCATCAGAAATGTGACTTCTATTTTTCGGTTAACCAAAGAGAGAAGGACTAGTTACATCTGGTTAGAAAAGGTGATTGTCATCCCAATAAATCATTATGCACAAGGGTCCTAGTGAAATCTGGAACCGAATCAATAAATGTGACTTATTCCTTAGTGTAATGCATATGGCCCACACATCTAGTTATTTGATACATTAGAAACCAAAGGAAAATAAAGGATGAGATATTATAATTGTTAAAATTGTTGTTCTATTTCTTAGATATTATAAGATGAACATTGAAATAGATTAATGAAATAATTCACAATACAAAATATCTACAGAAGCATATTAAAATTAAAGTAAAATCTTAATAGATAAATTTTTAATAAAATCTTGAATCTATAATATTTTCATAATTAATCTAAAAATTAAATTTGAAATTCATATCATATCTTAATAAATAATTTTTGAATTAATATATCAATTATGGACCCTCGCATTTCAGAATTAGCCCAGAGCTTTGACCAATTTAGCGTGGGCCTTTATGGGTTGGGCCCATTCATATGAGCCCACGAGTAAGCTTGTTGCCCAAGTTGATGGCCGGGTGCGTTGAGCAAGCTAAATGAAATACAGGATCATTGTTGGCACTTCAATTCACCCTAGCAGAAGAAAAAGCAAAATACTTTGACTAGAGGTTTGATTCTTGAACAAGGAAGAAGCTCAATCTCATCGACATGGCGAGGTACGACAGAGCCATTACAGTTTTCTCACCCGATGGCCATCTCTTTCAAGTCGAATATGCCCTAGAAGCTGTTCGTAAAGGCAACGCCGCCGTTGGTGTCCGCGGCACTGACATCGTGGTTCTCGGCGTCGAGAAAAAATCAACCGCCAAACTCCAGGACTCCAGGTATTCCCGCATTTTTGCACTCATGTATAGAGTCTTTTTCCCGTAAAGTTGATTATTTTTCATTGTTTTGCTTTCGTCTTAGCGTTACATGATGTTCGTAGCCAAAATGAGTCTTTGTTGGGATCTTTGTCATTTTGTAATTTAGATGGTTATAAATCTTTAAGGGTCGATCCGTTTCTCTCCTGAGTACGCTAGAATCCGACTCTTGGGACAATCAGATTAGCTTTTGGGGTTTTGTAGCGCGGTGGAATCCGTCTTTCCTTTCTAGCTTCTTGGCTACTTTTCTTTCAACAGTGATATCGATTTGGTTTAACCCAATTGAAAGAGAAGTAGGTTCAGGTACAATTTATAGTAAGAGGTTGCTAATACAAGAGTCCATTCAGGTCCTGGGATTATATCATTACTCACAATGACAAGTCGAGTGCTTTACATTTTGTTTACTATATATGGACTTAGTGATACTTTAATTTTGGGGTTTGTTGGGTGGGGAAGGTTTATAGGCATTTCCTGACATAATTTAGACACAACCGCATCACAAAGATATGACCCAAGGAAGTTCAGAGTAGAGATGCCAAGTTTTTTTCAATGTGCTATAAAATGATTTTATTTTATTCTTTTTAAAATACTGATGTTGTGATGAATAATCTTCCCAAAATTTACTATCTCGGTTTCAGAAATGGGGTATGTGATGTCATAATGTATTGGCTAGATGCTTTTATGTTTGCTCTTTCACTGTGTTATTGCTTTTGTTTTGCAGAACAGTGAGAAAGATTGTCAACCTCGATGATCACATTGCCCTTGCTTGTGCTGGACTAAAAGCAGATGCCCGTGTCCTTATAAACAGGGCACGGGTTGAATGTCAAAGCCACAGGCTCACAGTTGAGGATCCAGTAACTGTTGAGTACATAACTCGTTACATTGCTGGTCTTCAGCAAAAGTACACTCAAAGTGGTGGTGTCCGACCATTTGGCCTTTCAACCTTAATTGTAGGCTTTGATCCATACGCCGGTGCACCCTCCCTGTACCAAACAGATCCTTCTGGGACTTTTTCAGCTTGGAAAGCTAATGCAACTGGGAGAAACTCAAATTCAATTCGGGAATTCCTGGAGAAGAACTATAAAGAAACCTCTGGGCAAGAAACTGTAAAACTGGCTATCCGAGCATTGCTTGAAGTGAGTAATTGGTTCTTTCTGTATTTTTTTGAGACAATACTAAACATTTAGTCTTGCCTCAACCTGCAAGGTTCCTTTTTAATGTGCCACTTCCTTTTCTTTTACACGTGCGTCTTACTTCTTTATGTAATCTGACGTCAATGACTTCATAGAGCTTATGGAGATTGTCTTGAGCTCCATATGTTTGTGAAGTCAATAAAAATGGAAGAAACATTCAGAGAAGCACTTAATTGTGAGTTTCCAGGACCTTACTTTTGGATAAGTAATTTACATCTTGGATAGATAAATTTAGTGCCTGTTTGGTTTGCATTTTTGCAAATCAAACTATGGTTTCTAATCATCATTTTTTCCTTTTTCATCCAAACAGGATTATAGTAAATTTCTCTACTTTTATCCGAACTTTATTTTTGGAAATTGTAGTTATTCTAAAAGACCTTTTACAAAAAGGTAAATCAAACGGGCACTTATTTGTGTGCTTAACTGAGACTGCTGTGGCTTCCTGCCAAGAGTTAAGACTGGTGCTGAATAATTTTCATTTGAGATCTCATCTCTTTGCTGGTTTTCAATTTAAAGAATGTTTTCTTGCTGGATAGTGAATATATAGTAGTTGATAGAATTCATCAAACTTTTCATATAATGCAGACATCAATATCCAAATGTTTTTTAGGATTGCATGAGGCTAAATAGCAAATTATATAGATTGTTTTGTGCCAGCATATACATATACATGCGTTTGAATTTTTTTACCTTTTTTTTTTTTATCTGAAACGTGCGTTTGAAGTTTGAACATATGATTTGTGCATAAACCTTCAGTTTATCTTTTGTGTACATTAATTTCCATGTCCTTGTACCTTGATTCATGTTCTTGCGCTAACATCCTGGTCGATTATTTTTACTTTGTCTAAGTCAATGCATACAACCTCAAATTTGCCCACTTCAATGGTGAGCCCATCCTATACTCATGTGATTTTCTCCGGGTGTGTTAAATCTTGATTTTAGTGGGATAAAGCTAATGTTGTTGTTGTTGTATCAAACCTTGATTTGGACACATATTGGTGGCCATATTATAACTGGGAAGACACATTGTAAATGAGTTTTCTGTTTTAAAAATATACCTTTATTTTGTGTGCAGTATAAAGGCGCATGGAGATCCAAATATTTCTGCATTCAAACCCTATTGTTTTTGCTTGTGAATGCCTGGGCAGCTTATTATAAAAATTTTGCCCTCAGTGATACCTCCACTAGCGTTTATGTGTATCAATTTTATATACATAGTCAAGCAAACAAGTATAAAACCTGATAATTCTGATATTTGTACTCAGATTCAGAACTAAAAAAAATTGGGATCTACTAGTTCTGTCTGTCACTAATTCTGATATTTGTATAATTTACACCTGGAGCTGGTTTCTGTAACTGTCGTTTGCTTGTTATAACTTTTTCTGTTTGCATATTTAATTAAGGTTGTCGAGAGTGGAGGGAAGAACATAGAAGTTGCTGTGATGACTAGGGAACATGGCCTTAGGCAACTTGAGGAAGCTGAAATTGATGCCATTGTTGCTGAGATTGAAGCAGAGAAAGAAGCTGCTGAGGCTGCAAAGAAAGCCCCTCCTAAGGAGACATGATTTTCTTTTCTTTTTTCTTTTGTTCTGTTATCCATACATTGTTCTATGGGTTAAAAATTTATATCATGTTCTGTATTTTAATGTGTTTGGAGTATCAAGCCCTGTGAATTTTTTCTTCTACTCTTTGATTTGCTATCATTTAGCAACTTTGATGATATTGTGACTTCTGCTTTAAAACTAGTTGGTTCTAGATATGAAATCAATTGATATCAAGATGATTATTGGGACTGTTTATGGTTACGAACTTACAATCGGGAGATCATATGTGATAGTTTAGAACGAAGGTTAGGCTGCATCAAAATATGCTTTATAATTTTATGTATTTCTGCATGCCCACAAGTCAAAAATTTGGTAGTCTTGCACCTGTAATTGATATTAGGATTAGGAATTCCATAACTGAAAATATAACTTTTAATTTGTGCGGTTGTGCAAGATTTTCATGTACAGGTAATTTGGGTGATTGTATTACTCTTAAAAGATTGAGATGGTTTTGTTATTTAAATTTAAAAAAATACATTTATAATTTGCATTAATTAAAAGATTAAGGGCATTATATAAAATATATTAAAATATTCTTTGATTTGTGAAGTCATTTTTAAATTGCTAATAAATTAAATTTTCATTTACTAATAAAAAATAGAAGGGCAAATCAGTACTGTGTAAAAGATAGTTAGGATGGCTAAGCATCCTATTGCTTGTTGGATGGAATGAGCATTTGTGGTGCTCCAGTATTTACGGAGTTTCAAGAGTCATCACATCTAAAGGATGAACCAAACCAACAACGTCCTAGAGATATACTCTAATTATATGCATGCAAAACATCTTTTTGGAGAGGTAATGGAAAATGTCTTGCTGAAGAAGTAAAAAATGATTTTTATGCTTTGAAAGGAATTAATTTTCAGTTTACGCACATGGACACAAAAAAAAAAAAAAGAACTAGAAATACATAGCTTGAAAATTCTTGTTGCATTTGTTTTTGTAGAGTATTCATCTGGACAGCTGAATAAAAGGCTAATGAATAATACAGTTTTTTTTTTTATATATTTTATTATGTTTATTTTTATATTTTATTATATATATATATATATTCTGATATATCGATTATGCAAATTTTTATGTCTACACTTTTATATAGATCTTCTTAAAAGGAGTTTGTTTAAACTATACATATGTAGAAAAACTTGCATATCCATTAAAAATAAAAAATAATAGAACTTTAATAAACCTCAATTGATTTACTCAACCGTTTTTTATTTTTTCAAGAAATGACACAAAGTACAAAATGGAAGTGAAAAGATCGTGAAATAGGAAGAGGCATGAGAGGAGGAAGGAGATGTCGAGGGCGCATTTCGAACTTTTCGCATAAACACACCAGTCGATAGCGGAAGAAGAGCAAGGAGCAAGGAAGATTATGCACCATGAAAGACGACTACGAGGTGCTTCTCTAATTACTTCCTTTTAATGCTTTCACCTTTCAACTTAATTTGCCATATCAATCTCCGATTCAAATTTCTTGAGATCCCGGCTGATTCTCCCTGTGCCTGAAAAATGCATCCCTGGCCGTTTCTTTCCTTCCTCGTTTAAAACCTTGCGCCTTCTTCCCTAGTTTAAACTGACGAAAGTGGGTAGGTTTGATTCACTAGTCCTGTTATTCGCAAGTGGTAAAACCCCATACAAAAAAAAACTGAATTTCCAGAGTGATTTTCTAAGCCAACGATAATCCTATTAGGATGGATTAGTTTTTATGACAGATGAAAAATGCTCTTGTACATCCAGCATGACATAAATTAGGTGAATTGACCTAGAAGATGTTACATTCTTCGGCGAGTGATTTTCCCGGGCTTTTCTTTCTTGGAAGGCAGTTGGGCTCCATGATAGGCAAGATGTGGTCATATTGGTCTGGTTCTTTTGATTGAGACAAGTGTGACATTCTATTCTGAATAAAATCTATCCTTCTGATAATTCTATTAACTTGTGGAGCAAACCTTTTAGGCCCCTAGCGTGAAACTTTTCGCTGTTGTAAGTACTTATTTATTCTTCAATTAGTTTGAATCTGAGTTACTGTTTAATGATGCTCATTCTGATTGCTGGTAGGTGCTTCTGTTGCAATCTCTAATGTTCTCTATATATTTGTTTGAAGCAAAATATGAATTTTGCATATCCATTAACTGAGTCTATGATGGCTGGCTTCCTTATTATTGCTTGGGTTTTCACTTTGTGAGGATCTTGGGTTTGGTGCTTTACACAATAAAAATGCTACCCTTTTTAATAATTTGGGGAGTTATGATGGTGCAAAAGGCAGAATCATAAAAATCAACAGGATTGTTAGTATTCATTAATGAAAACCATTCATTAAAAGCTGATGTGAACCCTCCAACAACGAGTGCTGCAAATTCACACAAGATTGAATCACAATCCAGGAAAGCTGGAAAATTAAATCAGAGTTTTGAATGAATTGTGAGTTTTAAGTAAGTGAGTTGCTATACCAAACGGTAGGAAAAAGTGTTTACTGCTAGACTAAAGGCTATAGTTGTTACTGAGGATGCAACTCTTTCATTATCAATCCAAACCAAACACAAGCTCATCAGTTACTTTCAACTTTGTGGTCCACCTAAATGAATCCAAATAGCACCCCCGATATTCAAGACATATTGTTCTGTCTCTCTTAAGAAAGGTTCATCCTTTAATTTAAATTGTGGAGGTAGGATTTGATCCCATGATCGAGCTCTAATAGCAAATTTTAGGAAATGGTGCTTACCACTAAGCCAAAAGTTATAACTACTAGTTAGGGCACAAGTGGCAGAACATATAATTTGAACATTAGCAGCTTCTGAAACATTTGAACTCCTGAAATCATGTGGTATTGAGCATTGAGATTTTTGTTCTCTGTTCTGGGATTTTCAGTCTTACTGATTAATGTCTCTCTGATTTTGATCCTTTTTTTGAACTCTTTTTTTTTTAATTCTCAGATTGAAGAGAAAAAGCAGGCTGCTGCTGATGTTTTATTTCAATATTCAAAATTTGTGATGGCATGCATAGGGAATCAGGTTCGTCCCTGTGATATGAGGTTACATTTGATGAAGGTATGATACAACATTCTTCGTTAGTATCTGATTATGTATGCCTTCATTGCCACCTAGCTCTTATTTCATTTATCCATACCCTGTGATTCTTCATGGGTTTTACCATGATTGTCAGGAGATTTCGGGTATGCCAACTTCTTTAAAGAGGGAGTCACCACAGGCTGCTGCATCTCCTGATGCAATGGGTGAGTCATCAAGCTCAGGTACAGCCAGACTAGGATAATGCAGCCAATTTTTGGCCGATATAGTTGGGACACAAAGGCCATGCCAGAAATATAAATCTTCTTACACTGATACAATAGTATGCAGAATTATCTTGCTTCTGGGCAAATGTTTGCGTGTTGGCATTTCACATGATGAGACATTTCGTTTTTAAGCTTGTTTTAGTGTTGGTTTGTATTGATCCAACTTGCAGAATATGAAAGTTTGATTTCAGAGGGATCTGTCGTGTAACTCACGTTATGGTATGAACCTTGATAATGATATTATCTAACTTTTAAATTTTCTTAAGATCACTACTTGAAATAATTTTCTCAAAAGTCGTCCAAACATGACCATGTTTTGCAAAATGGTTTGGTAATGTAATTTTTGTGAGAAAGCTTTAAAAATTATTCAATTTAGAACCACTGCACCTAGTTCTTCTGTTAAATAATTGGCAATCAATTAAATCACGGTTGACGAAAAGTTAGGGAAAAAATTTATATATATATATATATCTACTTATGAACTATAAATAAATTAAAGAAATTATGATTATATGTAAAAATATTTTATATTGGGGTCAAGCATTAAATTTGATCGAAGCTAAGAGAATGTTATCCTCTTTTTTAATTTTTTCAAGGACTTAGGGTGGTTTGGTAAGCAAATGAAATGAGATGAAAATGGAGATGAAAATAGAAAATAATTAGTTTTATATGTTGCAAATGTCCTTAATATTTTTTAATAAAAAATATTAATAAAAGTGATATTTATTATTAAATGATAATTAAAGTATAATACATATTATGTATCTCTTATTTTTAATGCAATGGGATCAGATGAATAATTTTTTAAATTTATAAATATTTGTTGCGCTTTTATTGAAGAAATCGAGTATTATTGTTATTCATATGTTGGACAAACATCATTTTTTAATTTTAATATCTAACTCAACCCCGATATAAAATTTGATTGCAGAGATCCACATATGAAAAATATATACTACAATACAAGAATTAAAAAATAAATCGAAATGTTCAATATTAAGAGGATAAATGGATCAAGCAACAAATTTTCCCAAAAGATGATACGTAGCAAATAACATTTAGTTGTCAATTAATGAATTTATGTACCATAAGAACTTTGATTACAACAGGATTATCTCGTAAATCCTATGTAGAATATTTGCATTTTTTTTCTCACTCAACAAACAGTGATGAACAATAATTTTTTTTAAAAACAAATAACTAAATGGAATCAGTTTATCTGGGATTCTTTCTTTGAAATCTTGTCAATAATGGGTTTCACCAAGGACTCCAAATCATCCAGGTCATTCTTCACTTCATCAACCTGTGTTTTATTCCCCAAATGAATTATATGAGAAACATTCAATGCTTGATCAAAGCCATGAGATCAAACAATAATAGGTTAAAGGTAAACCTAATTTTATCAAATTATGAAGAACTAAGTTGTCTAATCGTGATCAATGTCATGATTTGAAAATTACAGTTTTAATTCTCAATCAAAAAATATGTCAAATTTTTTTCTTGCAAATGAATTCAATACAATTCATGAGTTTTCAATCTAATATAATTAAAAAGTTTCTTTGATCTTATGGTTGTGGGTGTGCTACACCATCTATTGTGTTAAATAAAATTATGTTATTTTGAAACTTTTATCTGATGATATAGCACACAAACATCTATTAGATTAAAATAGACAAATGAGAATTTTTTTTTAAAAAAACTGGATTGGAGTAGATACATCGGACTACACAGAATCCAAATCCATACAAATGTGTCATTCTTCACTTCATCAACTAATGGTTAGTTGTCTAAACTATATATGAAACATTCAATGTTTAACCTTGTCATAAGATCATGAAATAATGGGTTAGAGTGTGGGTTAGAGTGTGGGCATGATTATTTGAATCAAATTGTTGAGAGTATGAATATTCCAAAATTGATATATGCATAATAAAGTACTTTGTGAATGAACTCTTGTGTGAGATGAGCATCATGAGCAGCTTCTTTGGACAGATGTTCAACCACCAAAGCAGCCTTTTTAAGGTTACTATCATCAGAAAGATCTTCAGAGACATCTTCTGCTACTTTCTCTGCCACTGTTGCCACCTTCTCCACTACATTTGCTACCTTCTCTACCTCTTCCACCACTATCTCTGCCTCTCCTGTTTCATCCTCAACTTTATCACTTCATCTTTCCATCAATTTCAATTGGGAACAAAACAAAAATAAAACCCTTTGTCTCATTGTATTCCATTATACATATATATATAATAAGCAGAACTATCTACAAGATGAATAATGCCATCCATATTTTAGACTCTATACAATATATAGAAAAACATATCTAGTTATTCAAAATAACTTATTTTCTCAAATAAGATAATCCATTGGCCTAACATATAGGCATAATATACCTTCTATTCTTCGCAATTTTTGCCAACTTTGACTGAAAGCTAGCAAGGCAGAAAATACAGATGCCCAAACCCATTTTAGCCTACAATATAACCAAATGATTTTATTCTTGAATCCATATCACGCAGCATTTAGAAATCCATATAAAGAATTAATTTTATCTTTCAGAATTCATACCAATTGGAGAAATTGAAGCTTGCAGAAGAAGCAACCGGTGGTTGAACTTGAACCTTGGCACTCTTTACCCTTCAAATAGAAACTCAACACTCAGATACAGATTTATCTGAAGATGAGAAACAAAATCAAAATTTTGGTGAGTACGTAATTACCCGTCTGAATCAGAACTAGTGCTTCTGTTGGTGCTGAAAAATTGTACTCCAGGATGAATCCAATACCCGCTTCCAAGCATAGATCCAGACACAATTAGGCTGTCTCTTTGAAATCTTCCATAGTTGGATTCAAGTCTGCTGTTCCTGCTAGTGCGAAGAATCTGAAGAACAAATTTGAAATTCTGAGCCAGCCGCGAACCTCTCCTAGACATACTGAGCATCAGTTTGCTTTCTTCGTCACAGTCTTCAAGGTAAGAGAAAATGATCAATGGTGATGTCTATGGCAGTACTGAATCAACCTATAAAGATTCCAACTTTTGGGCTTTTCTGATAAGAAAATGGAGGAAAAAGAAGGGAAAGTGGGGAAGAAAGAAGGTGGGATTTTTCTGATATGAATTTGGTTACTCCAAGCAAAATGGAAACGTTAAGCTATGTGTGTTGATCTGTCATTTGTGCTTCCTTGTAAGTTAAAACTTTCTGGTTTGAGGGCAAACCAGCCTTTCACACACTCTTCTTGCCAAGAAAAAAACGAAAAAAAGAATCTTTCACATCTTCTAACATCATTTGCTTGTTGATTTTCCGATCATTCGTTGGTATTTGGTCAAACAGATTAGTTTGTTCTTAAATTATTCAAGAAAAACTTGGAATGGATGAGTTTTACATTTTTTAAGGTGGCAAAAGAAAGATAGATCCCAATTTTTTTGTGGGTGGGATGCTCCTTTTTTTTTTCAACGCTGATTTGGTCAGTTGGGCTTGGGCCTGAAGTAGGCCTATACTAGGATTTGGACTGAATTTCTTTTGGGTTTTGGCCCAATTTACTTCAGGGCCAAGTTAATTTGGGTTGGGGCAAACCAAGTGAAAGAAAGAAGAACTTACATATCGGTTTGTCTTTTAGCAATTAAAAAAAAAACACGAAATGAAATTCTCAATAGAGTGCCATAAAGAAATAAACTAGTGTCAAGGTTATTATTCTCTTTAACTCATTCATTTCTCTTTTCTCTAGAGCTCTTTTTTATTGGATTATATGTAAGTAATTTGTGGTTGCAAAAGATCAAAACTCACAAAAAAGATCAAGATATAATTTTCCAGTGTTTGTAATTATATTTTTCCAAATATAATTTAATAAATGAAATTTTTAATAGCTCAATATTATATGGCTATGCTTTTTAAAGCTCCTCTCATATGTTACGTTTTAACTGAAAATTTTGATAATAAAACCTAAACAACTTCATTTAATTTATTTTTTTTCTTTCGGATCAATTGATTCGTCTTTTCCTAACATAGTTTTCTATTAAAATAATCGGGAAAAGAAGATCGTAAATACTTGTTAGAATAGATATTGATAGGGACATTTCATAAGGTCGGAAAATTAAAAACGGCCCAACTTAATCGCTTCGGCTGTATAAAGTAAAGCAAAACACCGACAAAGATTCATCATTATCTAACCAGATTCGCAGTATTATATAATACACACATAGATATATATATATATATATATATTATTAAAAGGTGAAAAATCAATTGCAATGTGAGGTTATAGTTTTTCCATTCAGGCCCAAAAAAAGGTTATAGTTTTTCCATAGTTTGCTGTCAATTGTTGTTGGAGCATCAAAAGATGCAACTTTGCTTGGTGTGAAAGTGTTTGAGAAAGTCTTCTTAGCATCTCTATCATGCAATTATGCTGTACAGATTCTAAATGTCCTCTATCTTTTGACATTTTCTCACCTTTTTGTCTCCTCAAGAAAATGCCTTTGCTTTTCCAGCCACATGCTTTCTAATCAATTAGGAATTAGGAAATTGGGTTAGCCAATCCCTTTCTCAACCACTACACTGTTATTTATAGTGCTGGAGGATTTGAACATAGTGGCCTCAATCCCTTTAAGATAAGACTTGTGAAGTAAACTCTATTATGTAAATGAATAATTTTAACTAAATCATAACCTTTTACAATATCTCAAAAGTTTATTTGTTTTGTTATACACACTTTATTTGCTTTTTTGGTATAATTATCTAGCATTCGACACTTTTGGATTTGATTCAAACATCATCGGGCTAAATTGAGGATAACTCTTCCATATAACTTTGTTCAATAAAGTGAATCTCAAGGTTGGCAAGTTGAGAGAATATGGGGTGCATGTAAAATGTGTTATTTTGGTTGATTTGGATGATTAAAATATTTTTATTTCTTATTAGAGATGAAGAAAGATGGATCTTACTTCTATCATCAATTAATACTGATATTAAGGCAAAATATAAAATTTATAGTACGCCATTTTATTTACAAATTAGTATGTTTTACTTTCTAAACTTTGTCCAATGTATTTGGCCAAAAAACTTTGTCTAATGTATAATAAGCTTGTCTGACTTATATCAATATATATATAATAGATATCTATAACAAGCTACATTATTCATATACAATGAAAAATGTTACTCATCATTTAGATCATTGTAATGTATAGAAAATATATTCATTTATATACGATGAAATACTAATATGTAGCAAATGCCAATGCCAATTAACAAAAGTGAGAATAATTCAATAATTTTAAGTAAGGTGGAGAATTGAAATCTTGTTAAAAAAAGAAAGAAAGAAAGAAAGAAAGAATATTATATTTTTTAGATTACTTCCCTTGTCCATCAGGCGTTTATTAGGTAGCTGGATTTGGGCCGAGAAGGAGGAGAGTGGTGAAGGGTGGGTCCAAATCCACCGACTTCAGCCGCCATGAAGGAACAAAGAAGAAACCTCATCCTCAAGCTAACTCATAAAGTCAAACAATCAACGCGCATTCACACTGACCCCCTAATGTCACGGTTCTTATCTTTGAACAAAACCAATTTCTTGTCTGCCTCTATCCCGTCTCTTCCTCCATTGATGTTCCCTCGCTGATGCTCTCTCACCACCATGGAGTTCCGTCACCGGAAGCTTCTCGAACAAATCTGCATCCTCATCTGCCACGTCAAAGACTCTTCTTCTTGTTTATCCTCCGATTGCCACGCTTGCTTCGAACACTGCTCTAACGAGTCCCCCATTTACCACCCTCCACCATCTCCTTCGGTCATCATCGACTATGACGATCTCGATCATCCATCCAAATCCCACAAGATCTCCACCTTCTTGACCGTTGTTATCGCTTGTCTCGCCGCTGCTTTCTTCGCCCTCATCTGCTACGCCGTGTACCGCAGATTCCTCTCTGGCAGGCTCAGCAGGAGGAGGAGTTCGGAGACGGAGGAGGAGACACGTGGGGATTTTCTCGATGAGGAACACGGCCCTGTGGTGGACCATCCCATATGGTATATCCGAACCCCTGGTCTTCAACAATCAATCATTTCTGCGATCACTGTCTGTAAGTATAAGAAAGGGGAGGGTTTGATCGATGGAACAGAGTGCTCTGTTTGTCTGAGTGAGTTTGAAGAGGACGAGAATCTCAGGCTTTTGCCCAAGTGTAATCACGCTTTCCATCTCCCTTGTATTGATACTTGGCTTCGATCTCACACAAATTGCCCCATGTGCCGAGCTCCGATCGTCACCAACCCGGCCACGGTTATCACCTCGCCGGAGCCGAACGCTGTAACTTCGACTGATTCAGAAGAACCCCAGATGGAAATCGTCTTACATGGACGGGAAAATAGTGGGGTGGTGGAGAACACGGATGGTGAATTGAGAAATGGAGGTGAGGAAGAAGGAGGAGAAAGAAGAAGAGAGATGGTGGATGAAGCGGAGGTGGAGAATTTGCAGCCAAGAAGAAGATCGGTGTCTCTGGATTCTTCATCTGTAGAGAAGATCAGTCGTGCTCTTGCTCGAACTACTAATGTTATGTCTTCAGTAGGAGCATCATCTTCTTCAAAGAGGGTTTCCAAAAGCAGTTCTTCTTCTTTCAGGATAAAGTCTCTTCAGAGTGTTGCAGGTACTTCGATGAAGAGATCTAGTTCCTACCATGGGAAACATCTTCATTCTTGGTATAGTCGAGGTCAGAGGAAGCCAAGTGCTCCTGTGAGAAGCTTTTGATGACTTTGGCCTTCCATGTTAGGTAAGTCATCTCAGGATATGTTTGGGATGAGACAAAAATGAAACAAAAACAAACAGAAAGAAAGTCTTCTTCTTCTTCTTTATCTCATGTTCGTCAATCCAGACATGTAATGAGAGAATGAAGTTAATGTATGAACTCTCAACAACGTGAGAGATGAGAAGCTGTAAACTTTTTCCTTGATGCATCGAATAAACCATGTGATGCAGAGGTGTATATTGCTTAAATGGAAAGTTACTTATACAGTGAGGTTTATGATGCCTCTGTCAAATTTTGTTTCATAAAGCTTTATTCGTGTTGCAATATACATGATCATTTTGGTTTTCTAGAGCCTAAAATCACACTCTAATCAGCTTTTTTCCACACTCCAAGTGATAGTGATGATGATGCAACTGTCCTGCGAGTGTTTCTTGAAGTTCTGAAACACAAATTTTGATCGCTAAATGTGAAGTATTATATTATGGCAAAGATTTATTAGGGATTTTCATGCTTTCAATGAAATCTTGTGTTAGTGGCAATCTGTTTGGAAGAAATCTGGTTAATGAAAATAATAAAGAGAGAAGGAAGAATCAGATTCAATGAAATTGAACTGTGAAGTCAAATGCTTGGGTAAAAGTTAGGCATCTCAGCTGGCAAATACAATATTATAGACTATTTAGCTTTGAGTGCTCATTCAAATTCAGAAACCGTAGGAGACTCTCCAAGGTTACAGATTCAGCGTACCATAGATTTTCAGAAGCGTGATTGAAGGGGAAAACAAGAGAAAAAGAAAATCCGTGAGTAAAGTTATCATTTGCTCAAAGAAAAAAAAAATAGTGAAGATCAAGAAATGGTAACAGATGCACGAGTTTAACACTCACATGCGTTCTTTCATGTATTTTTGCATTAAGATCATCATTGGTTTTGTTCTCTCTTACAAGTGACTCTTCTTCTCATATTCCTATCAGCTGTTTCATCATCCTTTTCATTGCTGAATACCTCTGTAGCATTTATCTTCAACCTCTTTGTATTTTTTTTTTCTTTTTTAATTTTACGGTTCATCATTCTCTTTGTTCTTTCTCCCCTCAACTTCAAGCACAAGCTCTTTAGTCTTTTCTTTTTCGTTGTTCAGCAGTTCAGCTCACCTTTACCTTCTTAGAAAAAAAGGGATTGAATGAGGATAATCTATTTTTCTCTCTCCTTCTCGGGGAGTGAGAAACAAATAAGAGGAGGGATCTGCTGAGACGGTCCCATTACACACACACATTATATATATATATATATATTGTGTTTTTCTTATTCTGCTAGCAAAAACAGAGAAGGAGAGGGAGGATGGAGACTAAAGCTATCATTGCTTTTATTGTTCTTATTATGAAAAAAAAAAAATTGCTTCATAAAAAATTTCTGGAGTTGCCGAAAACAAAAAAACGAATAGAAGGATAATCAGAATTGAGACGGAATCCACTTTTCAGTTTTCATCTTGTCCTTATTGAATTGGTAGCCGGAGCTATAGTACGTAATGATCATTTGTATTTACATGTTGGGTTGAATTTAGTTTAGTTCAAAATAGAATTGAATCAAACCCATTCATTTTGCCTCTATTCTGGTTTGTTTTTCGGCCATTTTCATTCTCATTTGATTTGAATTGATTTGATTCATGAAAATTAGAGTTTTTAATGAAAAATTATTTTATGAAAAAAAAATTATTGTTGTAATTGGATGGATTTTGTACCCGCCTAATAATGATTCTCTATGCCCAAATTCCAATATCCACATGTTTTGTTTAGGAGAGTATTTTTTTTAATTACAAAAGAAAATCCCATAAATTTTAGGCATTAACAAATAGTTTACTAAATTTTCGAAACCAAAAAGTGGGAAGTAGTATTTTTGTAATTTTCAAAAAAAATAAATTCTCATAACCGATGCACAAGATATACAAGAAGTTGTATTTTCTGTTATTGTAAAAGTTAAAGAGACTTTTCATAAAAAAAAAAAAAGTTAAAGAGACTTGTTGATTTGAGGTTTAAAACCATCACAGTCATTCAAATCAATAAAACAAAACTGATAAAGTGTGACATGAGATGTACCACTCAAGTATTTTCTCATATTCATGTGAACAAATTTATTTATTTATTTTCTGGTGAACTCATATGGACAAATTTATACGACAAAACTTGAGGGAAAAAAAAAAAAATTCACGGGACAAAACTCTCATCTAGTTGAAGAAAAAAATAGACATGGTCAATAAGCCTCACCTGACAAGTTACCATTTTCCAAATTCACCATCAATTAATTGCAGAAGAAGAAAGCCTTAGAACTTATCTTTCTCTGAAATTGAAAGAACCCACTTCTGAAGATACACCAATGAAGCAAATAGGCTTGACATTTAATCGCCAAATCATTTAAAACTACACATTTGAAAAACGCCCTATCAAATATTTTTGGGTATTCTTACAAGTATTGGGTGATCCTCATCCAAATTCAAAATCATAGATTCATGATCGAAATAAACTTGAGATTTGACTCAATATCTTGTAATTCATTTATTAAGCCTTGACACGTGTCTGTCATTACTTCTTCTCTAGAAGCTTACTTTCATGTATACAACTAAAAGCCAATCCTGCAATAGTGACAGATAAGCAGAAAACAAAAACAGTCCACATACGCTTCACACAAGGAATCTTTCTGTCCCTTTTTTTTTTTACATGAAACAGAGGAAAAATCTTTGTTGATTGGTGGCGGTGCTCCAATTCTCTCCCTCACTTTCTGCCTTCCTTGCCTCTTACAATACTCTTATCCTGAATCCATGGCTGCCATAATTACTATTGCTACTGATTTCTCAGTACAGTCTTCTACTAATTCAAACAAAGTAACCACTATCAAATCATTGTCTGAATCTGGTTTGACCTCTTTACCTTCCTCTTTTGCCTGCAAAAATCTTCATGATCTTCTAGTTTTGGATTCATCTGAAGACACACTTCCCGTTATCGATTTCTCTCTCCTTGCCTCCAGCAATTTTGAACAACGGGGCAAAGCCATCCGAGATCTTGGCCAAGCTTGTGAAGAATGGGGCTGCTTCTTGGTAAACATATCTATAACAGCTTAGCTTACCTAGCTATGATTATGAAGAAACGAAATTGTTCAGCTTTTCTGCAGTGAATTAACCAGTTCATCCCTGAAAGATGACTTGTACAATATGTTAGTCCTTTAATTCATTTTTGCATCACCCCGAACACACAAATATTCCTTCCCTCATTGCAAGCTATCTTCCAAGCAGGTTCAGAACTTGTTAATTCATGTGATATAGATAAATAATGATTGGAGATCAAACTGATGTACAAGCTATCTTTCAAGGTCTGAACTTGTTAATTCACTCTTCTGCTTATGTAGTGAATTGAGTACTAAAGTTCATGATTTGCAGTTGATCAACCATGGCATCCCAGAGAGTCTGATAAACAGCATGATGGAAGGGGTGAAGGAATTTTTCAATCTTTCAGATGAGGAAAAGAGAGAGTTTCAGGGCAAGCATATTTTTGACCCCATGAGGTGTGGCTCTAGCATCAATACTGCTGTAGAAAAGGTACACTGCTGGAGAGATTTTCTCAAAGTCTTTGTGCATCCAGAGTTCCATTTCCCTCATAAGCCTGCAGGATTTAGGTATGCATGATGTTTCTCACTAAAGTTAAGTGCTTCTTAATATTCTATTCTTGATCTGCCATCCCATTTTCTGACATGAGTTCTTGATGCTTCAGTGATATTTCATTTGAGTACTTAAAGCTAATAAGAGAAATCATAAGGGAACTTTTGAAAGGTGTATCGGAAAGTTTGGGATTGGAACCAAACTATATAAATAAGGCTATGAATATGGAGTCAAGCTTTCAAGTCTTCATTGCAAATCTGTACCCTCCATGTCCAGAGCCACAACTTGCTTTGGGGCTTCGTCCTCACACCGATCATGGCTTGCTTACTATAGTCTCAGAAAATGGCATCAATGGCCTACAGGCTCTGCATAATGACAAGTGGGTGAAAGTGAATGCTCCTCCCAATGCTTTGATGGTTAACACAGCTGATCTCCTAGAGGTGCCCAATCTTCTACTGTCATCATCTTTATCACCGTGAAAATGTATGATATGCCAAACACAAACATGTTAGATTTCTCTTGAAGTCAAAGACTCTTAATAGCTAATTAATATATTTGACTTGGACTTCCTTTTGGTATGTTTTGTTTAGATTCTAACTAATGGGAAGTACAAGAGCAATGTGCATAGAGCAGTACTTTACTCCAATGCTACAAGGATATCAATGGTGATTACAAATGGCCCATCACTAGACCAACTTATCAGCCCAGCACCAGAGCTTGTCAGTGAAACTCACCCACCGGCCTACTCTTCAATAACATACAAGAAATTCTATGAACTACAACAATCATCCTCATTTGATAACAACACTATCTTGGAACTTATACGCATTTCAAATTAGATGATTCTATAATATCCAAGCATCAATCATGAGTAATTGCTGTATAAAATTAGTGTGATTTTCATATATCAATTTCATCATAAACCAGTAAAGCTTTTCTGTCAATGAATTGAAAGCCGATATGGCATTATATGAGTTCAAGCTTGCTGTTTGAAGTATAATTGCATTAAGATCATTTAATTGGTTTGAGTTTATGTTACTAATAATGTATGACTGATAATATTTAGTATTCCTTTGCTTTGTGAGAATTTATGGATTAAGTTATACTAGTTTGAGTGAGAAAATTTATTATATCAATCTATTATATATATATATATATATCGATAAATTCAAGATGAAGTTTTACTGTTTTAAAGTATTGTAGCGTTTGGGGCTCATGTGATCTCTACATTTCTTTTCTTTTTTCATTTTTGGTGGGGCCTATAGCCATGTGATCACATGTTTTTGGTGGGCCTGCTTCTATATTTCCTTTTCTACATATTTTTACATTTTTTCTTTTTTTTTTTTCCTATATCCCACTTATCTCATTAATTTTCTTTTTTTTTTCCATCAATTTTATTTTTAACCCCCATTTACTAGGATATTTTTTATTAATACTAATTCATCATTGATAATAGTTTATTAATATTAATCTACTTTATTCATACTAATTTTTTTTATTGATAGAAATATATTTTTCACATCCATTATATTTATCTATCACCAATTTTTATTGTTCATGGTATTTTTATTTCATTTTTTCATCATATTGAATAATTTTGGGAATTTATTTTATTTTTGGCTAACTATCTTTTTTATGCAAATTATAAACACTTCTAAAAAATAGTTAAATGAGCTACTTTGAATTAAATTCGTTATCAATTCTTAAAAAAAGAAAAGAAAATTGGGGGAGGGCAGGACAAAATGCTAAAAGGCTATATTTGAGAGTTTAGGATAGAATGAAATAGAATGATCATTAATGAAACATAATGAAATAGAACGGGATGGAGTGAAATGGAATGAAATATTTTATTATTTGAGAGTTTTATTATAAAATAGATGGAATGAAATGTATTATAACTTTTTTCCAATATTACCCTTATTAGCAAATTTAAAAAAGTGTGTGAAAAAATTCTTTTCTTTTTCACATAAAAAAATTCTTATTGCTTTTACTTTATAATAAAAACATCTTCCAATAATAATAAAAATTCTAATGTTCAAACCCATGTAATTTAAAGAAACAACAAAAATTTTTTTAATGTTGATATGAAGCCTAATTATAAGAAAGTTATGGTAAATCATAAGATTTGTAGAAGAAAGCATACCTTAAAGCAGTGATTCAACTATGCGATGCATGACATGATTGGAGTAATTCAATTAATGTGATGATGAAATATTAGGAAAGACACAATATGGCAGGATAGCTTTGGCGGCATGGAAGGAGTGAAAAAAAATCATGAGAATGTATATGTTTTTCCATAGGGTTAAAGGGTGTTTTTGTAATTTGAATAATTACTTTTGGTCATTCCATCTTTGACCCCCCCAATTTGAGAAATAAGAAAAATTAGGTTTGGGATAGCTTAGGAAGTCATTCTCTACCATCTCACTCTCTTACAAAAAAAAACTACCAATAATGGTCTAATTCATATAGTCATTCTTTTCTTCCCTAAAAAAAGCTTTCAAACATAGCATAAAATTTTTTAATTTTTGGATCTAAAATTTAAAATTTTTTACAAATAAAATGTGAGAAGGTTATACATATAGATCCATCGCTAGTTGAAGATAACAATTAAAATTTTTTGACAAAGCTTACTTTACATGGTAATCATCAAAAGACAAACTTGCAACGAACAACCAATGCATACTTAACCTTCACTGTAACTTCTGAATATACAAATCTATAAGGATTTTGTACTATAAACCATGATAATCTTTAACAATTGAAAATGGTGTATGAGTCTAATTAAAATTTTATTATTCTCCAAAATTTGGCATATGCAAATATATCCTATAACATTAAATAGTACTAGATGCGCGTGATAAAATTTTCTTTTCCATTATACTTTTACAACTTATTTCTTTATTAGTATTAAACAAAACTTCTCAACTTAGGTAATTTAGGTAATTTTTTTTCCAAAAT
Organism: Adenanthera pavonina; assembly: GCA_026686845.1. Classification (NCBI taxonomy): domain Eukaryota; kingdom Viridiplantae; phylum Streptophyta; class Magnoliopsida; order Fabales; family Fabaceae; genus Adenanthera; species Adenanthera pavonina. The sequence goes on along the minus strand of JAIVEN010000029.1, from coordinate 1,713,390 downwards.
CAATATTAAACAATTGATATTAGACCTATTTGCAACATATTTACCACACAAAAATTCCCATGCATCACATGGGGAGAAAAATCTAGTTTTTATTATATTTGTTTATATTTTTGCTATAATATGCTTAACCTCAATGTTACAGATTCATGCTAGCAATAAACATGAGATTTGACTCAATGACTTGTAATTAATTTAAGTCATGATCCATTCTCTTAAGCATATCATCTAGAATTTTATCTTATTCAAGGTGATGAGTTGCAGTTCGCAATTATGATATGAAATTTCATCAAAACAAATCACCCTACCATAGATTATATGGAAAATGAGGAAAATTATCAGAAAAACAACCTTGTTTGTCATTACTCCTTCTCTAGAATTTCACTTTCATATATAGAACTAAAAGCCAATGTTGTAATAGTGACAGTATAGCAGGAAGAAAGCTGTCCATGTATACTTCATACTAGGGAATCTTTCTGTCCTTGTTTGTCTTTACATGAAACAAATGAAATATCTTGTCTTTGTATGAACAAACAATTCAACCTATCACAGATTATGTGGAAAATGGAGAAAATTATTAGCAAAATAACAATGGCGTATGTGTGTTATTACTTCTTTTCAAGCTGCTTACTTTCCTATGCAGAACTAACCTTAAGTTATGTCTGTAAAAGTCACTTTAAGCAAAATAAAATGGAATGATTTAGAATAAAAGCACCCGCGTAGACTTACTATGATTAAGCACATATATTTTAGGTTGTTATTGTTAGTAAGGCTGACTTCTCAAAGGGGGGGGTGAATTGGGAAGATTGAAATTTTTCTGCATAAAGTGAAATGGGTGAAGATAGCACAGTGTAATGGAAGCAACGTATAAAACAGAGCAAGCTGAAAAGTAAAGATAAGGAGAAGAAGACTCAGTAATTTATCCTGGTTCGGTCTATCCACTTGACCTACGTCCAGTCCCCAAGACAACTCTTGAGATTTTTCACTATACAGCAAGAATTCAACGGGCTTCTTGCTAATGCCACAGTACAACGAGTATGCTCTGTTTCTGGAGCTTTCTCACTCTCTCTAAGCACTTCTACAATGTGCTTCCCAAACCCCTTGTGAATTCCCCTCACAAGTAAATCTATCTTCCAGATGAAGAGTAGATAGTTTACAAAGATATAACTCTCTTGAATAGAGTAGATATGAAGGTTAAAGTACAGATATTGAAGTTAGAGGGTAAAAGCTTTTGAGAAGAGAATTTAGCAGAAATTCAGTATATACGAGTTTGATTGATTACCCACAACTTCAAATGATATTGTATTTATAGATTTAGGTCCCAACTATTCGTTAGAGACAAAATCTATCCGTTGGGGAAGTTATCCAATGGTTATCCTGAAAAACTATCCGTTAACTAACCGCATTTAATGCTTCTGACATACTGAAATTCAAATTTTGGTTGGTCAACAGACGAATTTCGAAGGAACCGAAGGTTAAAGCTTCCAACGTAAAAATACGAAGTTCGTCTGTTCATGAAGTGAAATTTGAATTTTGAAACTTGTAAAATATTTTCACGTTGTGACATACGAATTTTCAAGAAGAAAGTTTTTTTGTTAAGTATGAACAATGTTTTCAATTTTCTACAGTGCCCTCGAAATTCGAATTTTGGAAGCCCAACATTCGTCTGTTCCTTGTACTTTCAAAAGGCACAGTGTTTCACTTTCTTCGAAATTCGAATGTTGAAAGAGTGAAGTTCGTCTGTCAGAGAGACCTCTCTTCAGACTTACTTCAACATTCGAAGTTGAAAACTCTGTTATTTGTATGTCATCATTTCATTTCAACAGACTTGTAATCTTAGCTTCTGAAATTCGAATTTCAATGATCAAAGTTCGTCTCACAGAAAGCAGTTTTGAAACTTAAATTATTCTTGATCTCAGATGAACTTTAACATTGTTTCAGACGAATTTCTTTGGTTTTCACAAATTGCATTCTGCTTGAAATTCGAATTTTGAAGACTTGAAGTTCGTCTATTTCAAAGAAGCTTCTCTCAGACTTATATGAAAATTTGAATGTTGAAAAGCCAAAGTTCATATGTCAGATAGTATTTTTGAAACTCAATTTCATCTTGATTTCAGATGAACTTTAACATTATTTCAGACGAATTTCTTTGGTTTTTACAAATTGCATTCTGTTTGAAATTCGAATTTTGAAGGCTTAAAGTTCGTCTGTCACAGAAGGCTTCTTTCAGACTCATATGAAAATTTAAACTTTAGAGAATCGAAATTCGTCTGATAGAGAGACATCTCTTCAGACTTGTACAATTTTAGCTCGAAATTCGAATTTCCAAAGGTAAAGTTCGAATTTCCAACATGCCAGTTTAGTTTAAACTTTCAAAATTCGTCTGTTTGTGGGTATCTTTCAAATAAGTCAAAATTTAACATAAAATCAAGATTTAAAAACACCTTTTTCTCAAATCAAAAACTTTTACCCATTCATAACTAAAGCTAAAGATCCTATAGTAGATCTAGCAGCAATTACTCTGAATCTCTTCACTTGAATTACTTTGAGCCCCTTTGATATCTTCAATCCAAGCTCTTGATTGTTGGTTTGGAATCATCAAAACTCTTAATTCAACAGTTATTTGCTTTATAAGTCATAACTTTATCAACAGCAATACGTGGTAGTATCCTACTATAAATTTGATTTCCATTCTTTCCCCAGATTGATAAATACCATTGAAAGCCAATCCTACAATAGTGATAGATCAGCAGGAAAAAAATGTCCACATATGGTTCACGATAAAAATCTCACTGTCCCTATTTGTCTTTACATGAAACAAATTAAGTTATCTCTGTTGATTAGGGGTGGTTCTTCTATTCTCTCACTCGCTCTATGCCTTCCTTGCCTCTCACACTATTCTTATCCAGAATCCATGGCTGCAACAATTATAATTACTACTAATTTCTCATAGCAGTCTTCTGTCGATTCAACCAAAGTAACCACTATCAAATCATTATCTGAATTTGGCCTTACTTCCTTACCATCCTCTTTTGCCTGCAAAATTCTTCATGATTTTCTTGTTCTGGATTCATTAGAAGACATACTTCCCATTATAGATTTCTCTCTCCTTGTCTCCAGCAATTCTGAACAACGGGACAAAGCCATCCAAGATCTTGGTCAAGCTTGTGAAGAATTGGGCTTCTTCTTGGTAAAGAAAGAAAAAATCTAGATCACCATAAATACACAAATTATCATTTCCTTCATTCAGTACATATGATTAGAATTAATATTAGGATATACAGAGGATCACAAGCAGGTGCAGAACTAGTTAATTTAGGTGATATAAAAAATAATTGGAGATCAAACTCATATACAAGCTATCTTTCTAGATCTGAACTAGTTTATTCACTCTTTTGTTTATGTAGTGAATTGAGTACTAAAGTTCATGACTTGTAGTTGATCAATCATGGTATCCCAGAGAGCCTGATAAACAACGTGATGAAAGAGGTGAAGGGATTTTTCAATCTTCCAGATGAGGAAAAGAGAGAGTTTCAAGGCAAGCATACCCAATGAGATACGGCTCTAGCTTCAATACTGCTGTAGAAAAGGTACACTGTTGGAGAGATTTTCTCAAAGTCTTTGTGCATCCAAAGTTCCATTTCCCTTATAAGCCTGTAGGACTTAGCTATGCATGATGTTTCTCACTAAAGTTGGGTTCTTTTGAATATTCTATTCTTGATATGTCATCCCATTTTCTGACATTAGTTCTTGATTCTTCAGTGATACTGCATTTGAGTACTTGAAGATAGTAAGAGAAATCACTAAGGAACTACTGAAAGGTGTATCAGAAAGTTTGGGATTGGAACCATACTATACTAGTAAGGCTATGAATATGTAGTCAAGCTTTCAAGTCTTCATTGCAAATCTGTACTCTCCATGTCCAGAGCCACAACTTGTTGTGGGGATTCATCCTCACGGTGATCATGGCTTGCTTAGTATAGTCTCAGAAAATGGCATCAATGGCCTACAGGCTCTGCATAATGGCAAGTGGGTGAATGTGAATGCTCCTCCCAATGCTTTGATGGTTAACACAGCTGATCTCCTAGAGGTGCCCAATCTTCTACTGTCATCATTTTTATCACTGTGAAAACATATGATATGCCAAACACAAACATGTTAGATTTCTCTTGAAGTCAAAGACTCTTAATAGCTTATTCATATATTTGACTTGGACTTCCTTTTGGTATGTTTTGTTTAGATTCTAACTAATGGGAAGTATAAGAGCAATGTGCATAGAGCAGTGCTTTACTCCAATGCTACAAGGGTATCAATGGTGACTACAAATGGCCCACACTAGAACTACTTATCAGCCTAGCACCAGAGCTTGTCAATGAAACTCACCCACCCGGCCTACTCTTCAATAACATACAAGAAATTCTATGAACTTCACCAATCATCCTCATTTGATAACAACACTGTCTTGGAACATATACACATTTCAAATTAGATGACTCTGTAATATCCAAGCATCAATCATGAGTAATTGCTGTATAAAATTAATGTGATTCTCATCCATCAAGTACATCTAAATCAGTAACCCTTTTATGTTAATGAACTGAAAGCCCATATAGCATTATAAGAGTTCAAGCTTTCTGTTTTAATTATACCTATTTAGTCTATGTTAAGATCATTTAAGTGGCCTGAGTTTGTGTAACTGATAATATATGCCTAATAATACATAGTATTGCTTTAGTATGTGAGAATTCATGGATTCAATTATACTATTTTGAGTGAGAATTGTATTTATTTATAATATTTATATAATATTCTTAACCTCAATTAATGGAGTAGTTAGCGGTGCTATGCCTCTTACAATTTCAAGCGAAAAAACATGGGCATTGGCACATAGCAAAATATAACAGAGATTAATACTATAATATAGTATAAAATCTAAAGTACTAAAAAGAATAACCCACAATGAAATGAATTCTCAAAATTATTCATGTGCCAACATTATTTACATTGTGAATTTTGATGCCCTTCTTCATACTGCTACTTGAAGCATCTTCAGAAAACCTTAAAATACGACATTTCCATTCAAAATTGGCTTAGTTTCATTCCAATCCTCTTTCTAAGCTAATTATGAGAAAATGCGATATTGAATTTGAGTCAATACTATTAAGGATAAAATACACAAGACATAATTTTTGTTAGTATGAAAGTTCATAGGGACTTGATTTTAGTTTTGAAAGCATGGCATTCAATAAAACAAGATTGATAAAATGTAGAGTGAGATGAAGCACTCTAGTACTGTCTTGTCTTTGTATGAACAAACTTGCAAGGTAAAATTCTTTTCATTCATTTAGTTGAAGAGAGATAAAACAGTGGTAGGCTTTACCATTTTGAAGAATTCATTTTGAAAATTTCTTATAACTTAATTGCAAAAAACAAAGCCTACTGGTGCATCATTTCAAAGAATTCATTTTGAAAGTTTCTCATCACTTAATTGCGAAAAAACAAAGCTGTAGAACATGTATATGGCTCACTTGGGATCTTCTTTCTTTGAAATTGGAAGAATTTACTTCTAGAGATATATGAATGAAGTAGATAAGCTCGATGTATATCCACCAAATCAATTTAAAAAAAGGACATTAAAAAAAGGGCAATTCGAGTATTCTTATTGGTATACGGTGGATTCTCCTCCAAATTAAAAAACAAAGGGCAATTCAAGGTTACAGATATAAACTTGAGATTTTCTTATTATTCATTTATTAAGCCAAGACACAGTCTCTTAAGTATATCATCTAGAATTAACTTAATCAAAGTAATAAGTTGTAGTTGGAAATTATCTCATGAAAATTGTTCAAACAATTCAACCCACCACAAATTATATGGAAAATGAAGAAAATTATCAGAAAAGCAACAATGGCTTATGTATATCATTACTCCTTTTTAAGATGCTTACTTTCACATACTGAACTAAACCTAAAGTTATGTCTGTAAATGTCACGTTAAACAAATAATAAAGAATGATAGAGAATGAAACTAAACATGTAGACTTACTTTGATTGAGAAGAGATATTTTAGGTTGTCATCTATTTTACAAGTCATAACATTATCGGCGGCAATAGGTAGTATCCTAGTACAAACTTGATTTCCATTCTTATTGATAAATATCACTAAAAACTAATCCTACAATACTGATAGATCAACAGAAAAAGAATGTCCACGTATGCTTCATGATAAAAATCTCACTGTCACTACATGTCTTTACATGAAACAAATGAAATTATCTCTGTTGAATAGTGAAGGTTCTCCAATTCTCTCACTCACTCTTTGCCTTCCTTGCCTCTCATACTACTCTTATCCAGAATCCATGGCCGCAACAATTACTATTGCTATTGATTTCTCAGAGCAGTCTTCTACTAGTTCAACCAAAGTAACAACTATCAAATCATTGTTTGAATCTGGCCTTAGTTCTTTACCATCCTCTTTTTCCTACAAAAATCTTCATGACCTTGCAGTTCTGGATTCATCAGAAGACACACTTCTTGTTATTGATTTCTCTCTCCTTGTCTCTAGCAATTTTGAACAACGAGGCAAAGCCATCTAAGATCTTGGTCAAGTTTGTGAAGAATAGTGTAACATCTTATCTTACCTAGCAATGCTTTTGTAGAAACAGAATTGTTCTGCTCTTTTGCAGTGAATTAACTAGTTCATCCCTGAAAGACGACTTATCATGAATATACAAATTAATTTTTGCATTACGTTAGTCCTTCAATTAATTTTTGCAACACCCTAAATATACAAATTATCATTTCTTTCCACCACTACATATGATTATATTTAATATTGAGATAAACAAAACATCAATAGCAGGTGCAAAACTTGTTAATTCAAGTAATATAAATAATGATTGGAGATCAAACTGATGTACAAGCTACCTTTCAAGGTCTGAACCAATGAATTTACTATTTTGTTTATGTAGTGAATTGAGTATTGGAGACTGAAGTTCATGATTTGCAGTTGATCAATCATGATATCTTGGAGAGTCTGATAAAGAGCATGATGAAGGGGGGTGAAGGGATTTTTCAATCTTTCAGATGAGGAAAAGTGAACATTTCAGGGCAAGCATATTTTTGGCCAATGAGGTGTAGCTCTAGCACACTGCTGGAGAGATTTTCTCAAAGTCTTTGTCCATCCAGAATTCCATTTCCCTCATAAATCTACGAGATATGCATGATGTTTCTCACTGAAGTTTGGTGCTTTGGAATTTTCTATTCTTGATCAGCCATCCCATTTTCTGACATTAGTTCTTGATTCTTTAGTGATACTGCATTTGAGTACTTCAAGACAGTAAGAGAAATCATAAAGGAACTGCTGAAAGGCATATAAGAAAGTTTTGTATTGGAAGCAAACTATATAAGTAAGGCTATGAACATGGAGTCAAGCTTTCAAGTCTTCATTGCAAACCTGTACCCTCCATGCCTAGAGCTAGATCTTGCTGTGGGGATCCATCCTCATTCTGATCATGGCTTGCTCACTATACTCATAGAGAGTGTCAGTGGCCTTTAGACTCTACATAATGGCAAGTGGGTGAAAGTCAGTGCTCCTCCCAATGCTCTAAGGGTTAACATAGCTGATCTACTAGAGGTGCCCAATCTTCTATCATAATTATCTTCATCATCATGCAAAAACATAAAATGCGAAATACAAACATGTTGGATGTTTCATAAACTCTAAGGTACTTAAGCAGCTCATTCATACTTGTCTTAAACTCCCTATTGGTTTGTTTTGTTTAGATTATGACTAATGGGAAGTACAAGAGCAATGTGCATAGAGTTATAGTGTACTCCAATGCAACAAGGCTATCATTAGTGACTTTAAATGGTCCATCGCTGGACCAGCTTGTTAGCTTGAGACTAGAGGTTGTTAGTGAAACTCACCCTCTAGCCCACTCTTCAATAACATACAAGAAATTCTATGAACTAAACTAATCAAACTCATTTGATAACAAAGTTTTCTTGGACCGTATACGCATTCCAACTTAGATGACTAAGAAGAAATCAAACATCACCCATGAGTAATCGCTGTGTAAAATATATGTGTCATTCTCATCCATGTAGTACATCTAAATTATTAAAGTTTTTTTCCATCGAATTGAAAACCCATATGGCATTATTAGTATCAGTTTGAGATACAGTTGATATGGGAGTTCAACCTTTCTATCTGAATTATACCTCTATAATCTATATTAAGATCATTTAATTGGTTCTGAGTTTATGTTACTAATGTATACCTGATAATTCTTAGTAATGGTTTAGTGTGTGGGAATTCATGGATTCAGTTATACTAGTTTGGATGAGAAATTTGTATTAGCTTTGTTTATATTACTTATGTAATAATTTGCATAACCTCAATGTGGTAGTAAGTGGTGCCTATGCCGCTTATAGCTTGGAGCTAAAAAAACATGGACATTGGTGTTAGAGAGTTAGTTAGTTTGAAAACATAAGTCCTACATTGGATAGGAATAAGACTCTTAAAGTGCGTGTAAAAGAGGGAAGTTGACATATGTTAAAGTATCTTGGAGGGAAAAGCTAGGTGGAGTTAAATATTAAACATTTAATATTTAAAGCACTTGGCACGTTGGCGCGTCACGACTGGTAGATGAATGTGATGGCTTAAACTTAAAACTAAATGTTTCAGTTTTGATTTTCACATTAATCATATTTTATCCTTTTTAAATGTTAAAGCTGCTCATTAACCAGCTTTAATTAGATTTAATCATGATGATTTTAGTTTGGTTTTCCTTCATTTTTAAAAAGAGTTCAGATTAGAGTTTTTTGTGTAGTAACAACTCTTCTATCCTTCTCTCTATTTTATTCTGTACTGTAAGATAGCTGGAGTTACTAATAGGGGTCTCTAGTGGTGCTTGGGATAATTCCTAAGAGTAATTCACCAGATTCCTGCAGCAAACCTAGTAGGGGCGGATAACACCTTAAGGACAGTATATTGTCATACATTTCTGGACACTAATAGTTTCATTTTCTACATATAGTTCTAACAATTGGAATACATAATAATACAACACAGGGATGAATATTATGATATAGTATAGAATCTGAAGTATCGATAGAATATTCAACACTCACATGACATGTCAAAATTATTCATGTTTTAAATTAGTTACATTGTGAATTTTGATGCCCTTGATTATCCTGCGATTTACTTATAGCATCTTCTAAAAACCGTTGTGAACATATTTTTCCATTGCAGTCTTGTCTACTTCTACTATAATGAACAGTTTGTGGAAAATTTCAAAGATAATGCCACAATTTTGCTTCAACTTTCAAGAACATCCCGTAATTTTAGTTCCTGCTTCTTGTTATCAGAAAACAAATTCTTCTAATCATTATATTATATAAAATTTCTGGCAAAAAATATTATATTATATAAATTAGAATACATTATACTGTAGAGTTATTATTTACATCGGGTTTTGTATTCTTTTTTCTTGTTCTTTCTTTATTTTTATTTTTTAAATTGGATTGGCCCCAGCAATTGCGGTTAATCATTAGATTCCTTTTACTTCCTTGCCTCTCACACGACTCTAGTCCAGAATCTATGGCTGCAACAATTGCTATTGCCACTGATTTCTCAAAGCAGTCCTCTATGGATTCAACCAAAGTAACCACCATCAAATATAAGAGTTCAAGCTTTTTGTTTCAAGTATGCCTTTGTACTTTGTAGTAAGATCATTCAGTTGGTTCGAATTTGTGCTTCTAATTAATGTATGCCTGATAATACTTAATATTGCTTTGGTCTGTGAGAATTCATGGACTCAGTTATACTAGTTTGACTGAGAAAATTTTATTATGTTTGTTTATATTATACATTAATATGTTTAACCTCAATGTTATTTTTATAACTAGAGAGATGGGTCCGTGTATTGCAAGGAGGAAGAAGAATCAACCACACTGTTGATGGATTTTGAGTAATATAGCTTGGAAATTTTTTTAATAATATACATTAATATGTTTAACCTCAATGTTATTTTTATAACTAGAGAGATGGGTCCGTGTATTGCAAGGAGTAAGAAGAATCAACCACACTGTTGATGGATTTTGAGTAATATAGCTTGGAAATTTTTTTAATAATATACATTAATATGTTTAACCTTAATGTTCAATTTAGTGGTGTCTATACCTCTTATAGTTTCAAGCTAAAAAACAATGACATAAACAGAGAACAGATTACAAATAAGATGAATATTATGAAAGAATAGTCTAACAACGAAATGACTTTTCAAAATTATTCATGTGTCAACATTATTTATATTGTGAATTTTGATGCCCTTGATCATTCTGCTATATATTTACTTGGGGCATCTTCAGAACAGAACACCTTCGATCATATTTGACCATTACAGTCCTATCTATCTTTGCAATAATGAAACTTTGTTGAAAATTTATAGATAATGTCCCAATTTTGCTTCAATATCTAAGTGAAATATATATGTATATATACATACATACATATATATATATATATTTTTTTTTTCTAGTGATGACCGGAGCTTTAATTATGTATGCCAAACATGTTATATAAGAATTTTTCTCCTTTTTTTCCTTTTTATAAAACTCCTTTCCTATATAACATGTTTGATATGCATAATTGAAGTTCCAGTCATTATTACAAATATATATATATATATATATATTTTTTTTCTAGTGATGACTGGAGTTTAAATTGTGTATACCAAACATGTTATATAAGGAATTTTCTCCCATTTTCTTTGTTGTGAAACTTCTTTCCTATATGCCAAACCTAGTCTTAATTATCAAATAATCAATTCAACATTGTTATAAACACTAAAGAACAAAGGGATAAGACAAGAAAAACTCATAAAGTCCTTTGAGTTTATTCTCATATTCCTTTTTTTTTTTGGTTTGAATTTTCTTCTCCTTCTTGCCCTTTCAATTCTTAGACATATCCCAATTAATAAATTAAAGATATATATTCTTTGCTGATAGATACTCAGACACTCAAATGTTATATTGCTCTTACAATAGTTGACAACAATTTAAGATCCTGATTTTTTTTTTTCATCTAAAGCATAAGTTACATATTAAATAAATCATTCAAAGATAATAATGAATAATTCAATCATAATATTGAATGGTTATTACTCTTGTTTCTACTAGTATATATCATGATACAAAGAAGCCAAGAAGATATTTTTCAAATTCTTATATAATGTGTTTAGAAATGATATTTTCCTAGGATATAAAGTATACTTGTCGTCACATCCACTCTTTTCAGGAAATTTTGTTAGACAATTTGACTCTCTCAATATTCAAATTATTATCATTAGGTTTTTTTTTAGTGTGTGCTGAAGCACCTCACTTTTCGTCCCTTATTCTTAAGTAGACTTTTTTTTTGTTGGTGATGCACGTGGATAGATAATTGCTAATATATTTAAAAAAAATAAAAATTGGGATAAATATCGAAAAATAATAACAAATACAATTAATGAGTTCCGTGAAAAATAAGAGAGAATTGCCAATAAGTTTTTTGTATAGTTGGTAGTAGTTGGGTTCCTTAATCATGCTTTTTAGAGTTCAATTTCTGACTTTGTGAATTGAAAAAAAAAAGAACCTTTTTTTGGGAGAGATAAATCTCACTTTAGTAATTTTTATACCTTCGAGGAGTTAGTTTTCAATAGTCGGTTTGGGATACTTTTGATGCTAATAAAAAAAATTAAGAGAGAATTGTTAAAAAAAAATCACAAAGATACATAATATGAAAGAAGCCAAAAAATTAGGTAAAAAAAAAGAAAAAATATTGTTCATAAATCAGTGATTTGCTGTAAACTTAATGAAATACATAGATATGGATAGGGCTTTGCATCCTAACCTGTGACCTGGTTGGTTTGGTATGTCTTAATCATTTCAAATCTGGTTAGGCCAACAAAAAAAAAAGGGAAAAAGATGTCATAGAAGGGAAAATTGTGCCAGGAAAGAGGCCTGGCTGGACTGAACCTGGGTTAGGCATAGGCCGGTGTTGGCTTGGCTTGGTATATGTATTATATTTAAAAAAAAATTTCTTTTCCTTTATTTTTCATGAATATTGAATGATGGTTGCTTTTACTAATATACCCTATGTAATAAATTAATTTTATAATTATGATAAAGACATTTTATTATTCCAATCTATAATTTTATTTCAAATTTTAAATTTATTTCTTAACTTAATATTTTGTAAAAATAAAAAATCTATAATTGTTGAATATTTATAATTTAACAAATGTTACTTGTCATCCTAATATCATTTTCTACATAAATATATTTTAGATGAAAGTAATCATATTTTTGTTAATAAATTGATTAATTTATTTGTTTAGTTTTTTAGTTTTAATTTTAATTTTGCATTGGGCCAACCCCAGGTATTGTCCCTGCCAAGCATCGGGCCATCCTCAGGTTGGGCCAAGTTGCGAGCAATTTTTCATATCCTAGAGATGTTCCAGGCTGGACATCAGGTCAAGGTGACGCTCAGCTTGGTTAGGCTGTGAACACCCCTAGTTATAGACCTCCGGTACATTTTTTATTTTAATAATGTCACACATAAATAAATATATATTTATATTTTCTACAAATGCATAATTTTTTATTTAGGAAGCAAGCAGCAGTTTGTATGATCTATTGACTTGGGTATTTCCTACTCCCTTTTATCTTCAATATAGAATCATTTTAACTAAATCACACAAATTAAGAATGTGAGTTAAAGTTAGTTAACTAATTTCTCTAAAAATAAAATATTTTTCTAAAATTACCCTTATTTGACATTTTTCTCTCTCTTTGAATGATTTAAATAAGGACATTTTTTTGAAAATATATAATAGATACTACCTCATATACTATAATGGATCATATATTTAGAGTATTATTTTTCAAGTGCATTTTTGGTGATATTAAAAGGATTTATTTATCATTATCTGTTAATTTAGGATTTATTTGTCATATTAAATTCCCATCATCATCTATGCTCCACTTTTCCTTTTACTTGTGCTTCCTTCATGTGGCATTCCCATTAGTTTTCTTTCTAATGATGAATTGATTGCTCTCCTAGTGGATATGACATCCGGGCACTGATGAGAACGGAGAGTGATTGCCGGTGCAAGAAAAAGGGGGTGAGATGAAGTGATGAGGCACGGATAAGGAGCAGCTCCTGGTAGGCTTCTAAGCGGGAGGGGCATATGAATGAATCGAATACATACCGAAATAAGAGGGATTTAGAGACTGTATAGGTATGTGACTATACAATTAAATGATAGTTTAAAGGAATTGATAGGTACTACCTATACCAACAATATGCATTTATTTTTTTTGGCAGAGATGGGTGACCTCCTGGGAAGGAGGTGTGTGAGTGAGGACAAAGTACACAGAAAGGGCTTGTGTTGATTTATGGGGACAGTCGTCAATCTCGAACAGTGGTCGGACATTATAGCCAATATTATATTTTGAAGTCTCAATGGACCTTGCCTTTCACGTTGCATCACTGAAATCAGAGCAATGCCATCTTTTTAGAGCTAAATTAATAATAAAAAAATTATGGACATGTTTGATTTTGTTCCAAACTCTTTTTTTTATCAAGTATATATATATATGTATATCTATATGCTGGCATAATGCAAAGAACATGGAATATGGGGACAAAGAGGAACAATAAATAAGCATTAAAAATATGTTAAAACTAACAAATACGTGTTTCAACTTGGGATACATTATAACAAACCAAGAACGCTTTGTCTAAGTGCCCGTTTCATATTGTTTGTTTTAAGTTGATTATAAAATTGATTGTCGACATTTTCTTTAAAAATTTATGTTACAAAATGTAGTATATAACTCAGTAAAATTTTATATATATTCACTATTTTGGTCAGTTATTTTCCCACAAACATTATAAAATGTCTACCATAGTTACAGACTCTCACCACATATAAAGGAATAAAAATATGAACCCACCAAGTTAATGGAGCACGCACGTACAACACGTGAAGCCCACCAGACCTGTCTTGGGAGATTTGCTAGATTTGTCTCATAACTAAAAAAGTATGTAATGAAACCAATAAAAATTAGTCTAAGAAATTCACCTAGACTCTCAACACATATAAAGGAATAAAAATATTAACCCACCAAGTTAATGGAGCACGCACGTACAACACGTGAAGCCCACCAGACCTGTCTTGGGAGATTTGCTAGATTTGTCTCATAACTAAAAAAGTATTTAATGAAACCAATAAAAATTAGTACAAGAAATTCACTTATCCTATGAGGACGTGGGTTCAAAACCCATCGTTGACATGAGAATCTTGTTGCCTTTTTAAGTGTTGTTTAAGTTGTGAAACCTACGCTAACCCTGATGAGCTCCATGATATATCAAATTCATCTAAACTTTCATTAATTTAAAAAAATAAATACTTAATCAAATACTTATAAATTTATATATTAACAAAGTCCTCACATTATTCGTGATGACACATTTAGATCCATATTCCTATCAAGCATAGGATTGACACTTATAATTGAACCAACCTCCTCTCCATCATCATTGTTATGAAGTTATTTGTTGTCACATATTCTAGCTAGAATTTTTTTTTTTAAATTTCAGTGGGTTGAGTACTACAAAGCAAAGTATTAAAAATTGAATTAGACTGGTCGATTGAATGAGGAAGCAGTGCTAGATCTAGTCTAAATGAAGAGTGGAATCGGATGGCTCCAGAATCGGTGTGAATCGATATAAAACTAGTCAAACCAGTTGTAAATCGGTGTAAACTAATAATGAATTGGTGGAGAATCGGTCAGATTATTTTTAATATTTTAATATTTTTAGTTTTTAAAATAAAATGTCATTATTTTTAATACTAAATAGCATTATTTTTATATAAATTTTTTCTTTGCATATTATAATATTTTATAAGTATTATTATGATATATAATTATTAATAATAATAAATTTACTTAACAAATAATATGTAAATAGAATATTTGTTAGCTATTTTGAATTCAAAATATAATTATGGATAAATATTAACTTATTTAAATTTTAATATTATGTTATGAAGCTTATTAATAATTTTTTAAATAATATATAGCACATAAAAATTAAAAAAAATATTAATTTTATTAATATTTGTTCAATTACAATTAAACCATTGAACTTTAACATAGTAATTTGACCTGCTCAATTTTTAATACCTTATTAAGAAGTCCTCATGACTCAAAATATTTAGAAAGATACTTACGAATGTATATATTAACAAAATTCTCACATTGTTAGCGAGAGTTGAGTTCTTACTCTTGTAAGTATATATACTATATAGGAATGATTGTTACCAACTAAACCAACTTTCCCTCTATCATTGTTATTGAGACATTTTGAAGTAGGGAAACAACCACGCAAGTCCATTTGCTTTATTTGAAGTTAGAGAAATATAATATGATGTGAGTATATTTTGTTGAGTCAAGTGTTTTGATGATTCCAAACCAACCTTCTAGAGCTTGGAAAGAAGATATCAAAGGTGCATGGAAGATCCCAAATGAAGAAATCTAAATAAAATCAGCACAAGTTTAGATATAGGATCTCCTACTATGTTTTATCTGAGTAAAATATTTTGAATTGGCAAAACAATATTTTTAAAAATCTGATTCCATGTTAATTCATGGAATACTTGAAAAACACCCACTAACAGACGAACTTTAAAGTGATATAGCTGAACTATTATTTTGAAATTTGAACTTTAGCTTTTGAAATTCGAATTTCAAATTGAAAATAAGTTAGTCAGAAAAGAGATCCCTCTGACAGACGAACTTTGAATTCAGAAATTCGAACTTTGAAATGAGTCTGATGAGAGCCTTCTTTGACAGAAAAACTTTGAGTTTTGAAAATTTGAATTTTTGATAAACTACAATTCATAGAAATTGAAAGTTCGTCTGAGGATATTTCAAAGCTCACCTGAAAGTGAAAATTAAGAAGAATCTAAAATTAGCTCACTGACAGACGAACTTTGATTTTGAAAATTTGAACTTTAGAAACAAAGCTTGCAAGTTTGTTATGACAATCCGTTGACATATGAATATTTGTATTTAGAAATATGAACTTTGAACTAAGTCTGATAGGAGATCTTTTTGATAGATGAATTTTGAACCTTGAAAGTTCAAACTTCGAAAAGATGAACTATTGTACCTTACTGAGCTGCCCACTGATAGACAAATTTTGGGTACCAAAATTCGAACTTCGAAGGCACTGTAGCAATATGGGACAACTGTTCACAACTATCAGAGGAACTTTAACTTGAAAATTCGTATGTTCCAACATAGAAATATTCTTCAAAGATGAAAATTTGAACTTTGCTTCATAACAGACGAACTTTGAAGTTTAATGTTAAAGTCTTTAACTTTCAATATCTTTAAAATTCGTCTGTTGATTAACCAAAATTTGAACTTTGAGTGTCAGAAGTATTAAATGCGGTTGGTGAACAGATAGTTTTTCAGAGTAACCGTTGGGTAACTTATCTAACGGATAGATTTTGTCTCCAACGTATAGTTAAGACCTAAATCTATAAATAAAACCTCATTTAAAATTGTGGGTAACGAATTTAACATTGTATATACTGAAACTCTGTCAAATTCTCAATTCAAAGTCTTTTACTCTCATACTTCATACTTCTACACTTCAACTTTCATATACACTTTAAATTAGAGAGTTCATTCTTTGTAATTAATCTTATCTTTATCTGGAAGAAAGATTTTCTTGTGAGGGATTATCACAAGAGATTTGGGAACCACTTAGCTAGAGTGCAAATAGAGAAGTTGAAAGTTCTAAGGACAGAGCATCAAAGCTGTACTGTGGCAATTGCAAGAAGCCCACTGAATTCTTGCAAGATAGTGGATAATCTCAAATAGTAGCTTGGGGACTAGATGTAGGTCAAGATAAAGAGACCAAACTAGGATAAACATCTGTGTCTTCCCTTCTCTTTACTGCTTTTACCTTGCTGTACCTTTATACTCTGTTTTAGTGTTATTTTTGCCTTTATTACTCTTTTGACTTTTGTAGAAAATTTTAATCTTCCCAATTCACCCCCTCTTGGGAAGCCAGCATATCTAACATATTTCTCATTGCTAAGCACTTGCACCTTTGGTTAGTGTAATCTACCAAACATGGGAAAACTTGGTTCCTTTGTTTTAATGTTCTCACTTTTGTTCTTTATGGCCTCTTTAGGTTGGAGTAAGATGAACATCACCACTAATAAACTTGCACTTCTTGCTTTAAATCTTTGATCACTTTGGACCCATACAATTTCTTAGCTAACTAGTCTGTCTCGTCTTCTCCATGCAATTGGATTGGTGTGACTTGCAATACTCGTCATGGAAGGGTCCATTCCTTGAATCTCGGTGACATGGGTCTTACGGGTACTATATCTCCAGAACTAGGAAATAACTCGTTTCTTGTTGAACTTGATCTTGGAAACAACAAGTTTCGTGGTCAAATCCCAAAAGAATTGGTTCGATTGCATAGATTGAAATTGCTCAACTTGAGCTACAATGAATTTAATGGAAAAGTTCCAACATGGATAAGGGATCTATCCAGACTTGAATTCTTGAATCTTTGCAATAATAGTTTTAATGGATTGATTCCAGTTTCTGTATCTAACTTGTCAAGGTTGGAGATCTTGAACTAGAATGATAATTTATTGATTGAAGGGAGTATTCCAGTTGAGGTGGGAAGACTTAAGCACTTGAAGGTTTTACGGCTTGTTGGCAACAAGCTTTCAGGAATCATTCCCTGAACAATTTCTAACTTATCTTCACTTGAATTATTGAGTTTGTCCTATAATACTCTATCAGGTATCCTCCCTTGGAAATGAATTTTGTTATACATAGCTTGTTCTTTCAAACATCTTGTATTTTTGAGACTGAATCAGTTGTATGCTAAAATGTTGTTACTGATGTATTGTTTGTTTTCAAATATTTGAAGGAGGCATTCCAAACGAGATTGGTGATCTTACACAACTCCAGATGTTGTATCTTGAAGACAATATGCTTTCTGGCTCTATACCATCCTCCACATTTAATAATTCAATGCTACAAGAACTTGAGCTTTCTACAAATCATTTATTTGGTAGTCTCATAGAAAATGTGTGTTTGGGGCTTCCAAACCTTAAAGTACTTTATCTATTTGAAAATCTCTTGTCTGGCAAACTACCATCTACTTGGCATCAATGCAAAGAATTGACAAATTTAGCATTATCTGACAGTGGATTTGACAGAGGACACATGCCAAGTGAGATAGGAACTTTGAACAATCTCCAATAGTTGTATCTTTACTGAAACAACTTTGAAGGTATGAGTTTTAATGTTATCCACTATTGGTTGATTGTTTTTATCTTAAATTATATATATGTTGATCATAAAATTTCTGTATTTGATAGGTCTTTAGTTTGTGGTATTCATTTAGTAGTTCTCCTCTTATATATATATATATCATCTTATATATATATATTTATGTTTGTGTATGTTGTATATATGTATTTCCATGTACAGATATGTATCTCATATAAATATATGCTTATTCTCTGTATCTGATTTACAATTTTTTTTAGTAAATTTCAAAAAAGGGGCAAAACTGGAATCAATTAATATGATTTCAAAAGTTTTTCCTTGCTTCATTCTCTATTTTTTTTCCTTACTTTTGCCTTTTTTTATAACCTTAGTTTTTCACTTCGGTCGGGTTCGCGTTTGCGGCATAACCCTCCCTCTTTTGTCATTTTATCCTCTATGTTTTGATGTTTCTAAAATATTTTTTCCTAGAGGGTTTTAATGTATTTTGATTTGGTCCTTAAGCCCTTTTCTGTCAAAAAAGCCGTATATCATATTAGTGTTAAAGATTAATGCCTTAGTCTTTTAGCAAATAATACTACTTAATTTAATGTCATATGAATCATAGTGTTTTTGCTCATTTTGAATCTTAAACTCAGGTGAAATTCCATCATCTATCTTCAACCTTATTTAACAGAAGTTGTTCTATAGGAAAACAATCTGCATGGTAGTATCCTAACATCAATTGGCAATTACACATTGCTTGAAACATTAAGTCTAGCTCTGAACATCTTTATAGGTACACTCAATATTCCATGTGGGAAAACAATCTGCCTGGTACTATCCCAACTATTGTTTTGTATCTTGTTTCCTCTAAAATGAAAATATCAAAATTCTTTTAAAAAATATTGTTCAAATTAAATCGGATGACTTATAAAAATGTACAAAAACACACTAGATGTGCATCACATATCCATTTGCCATTAGATCTACACTAATGGCTCCATATTAATTAACATACATGTTACCAATAAAAAAAATAAGGGAAAAGTTCTCAGAATTGTGTATTTTTTGTAGGTGAAATTCTCCCTTATATTTCCAAGATCCTTTCTTTGAGAAATTTGGAACTTGGCTACAACCATTTTCATGGTAATCTTCCTTTACATGAAACTTTAGAATTATCTTTGAATCAATTTAAGGGAAGCATTGCAAAGGCAATGATGAGCATTTGCACATCCTTGAAACTTGAAAGGAATATACGTAGTTGAAAACTCGTTTAGTGATATGAATAGCAGTAAACAAAAAAAATTAATGTCCAAACACATACACTTATAATAAAAATGTTACTATCAATTATTGTTTTGGTTGTTTCCAGGTTTCATACCCAAGGACATAGGCAATCTTGGTGAACTCGAGATGCTAGATTTGGTTAAAACCTACTTTAGTGGATCTATACCTTCTGAAGTATTAAACATTTTAACATTAACCCATTTTGCTCTTCAAGCTAATTCCTTCTTTGGCCTTCTCCCATCAAATATACC
The DNA here is from genome assembly GCA_026686845.1 of Adenanthera pavonina. Taxonomy (NCBI): domain Eukaryota; kingdom Viridiplantae; phylum Streptophyta; class Magnoliopsida; order Fabales; family Fabaceae; genus Adenanthera; species Adenanthera pavonina. The sequence goes on along the minus strand of JAIVEN010000029.1, from coordinate 1,693,493 downwards.
AAGTGGCAGCCTTCCCAACTTGAAGAACTTGCTACTGTGGCATAATGAACTTATTGGACAAATTCCAAGGAGCATATCAAATGCTTCTAACCTTAGAGAGATATATATAGGGGAGAATAAATAGAGTGGAGCTATACCTAACACATTTTGGAATTTAACCAAGTTAATTTCATTAGATTTCCATGGGAATGATTTGAATGGGTTGATTGTAACGTCCGGCCACTTCTTTGGGATTGATGACTGTCCCTACAAAGCAACACAAGCCCTTTCGATGTGCTTTATCCTCATTCACACACCTCTTTCCTAGGAGGTCATCCATCCCAGAATTGCTCAAAGTCAAGCATGCTTAACTGTGGAGTTCTTAAGGGATAGGCTACTGAAAAGGTAGATGCATCTTGTTGGTATAGGCAGTTCCTATCAATTCCTTTAAACTATCCTTAACCGTATAGTCCCATACATATACAGTCTCTAGATCCCTCTCATTCTGGTATGCATTTGATTCATTCACATGCCCCTCCCACTTAGAAGCCTGCCAGGAGCCGTTCCTTGTCCGTGCCTCATCACTTTTATCTCACACCCCCTTTCTTGCACCGGTGATCACTCCCCGCCCTCATCAGTGCCCAGATGTCACATTGATTCCTACTACAATTAGCAGATTACAAAGCCTTCAATATTTGGATCTCAGCCACAATAGATTGCATGGCTCCATCATAGAAGAGCTTTGCCAAATCAAATATTTGAGTGAGTTGATTCTAAGCAACAACATGTTTTTAGGATCAATTCCAAGGTGCTTTGGGAATCTTGCTTCTTTGCGAAGGTTGGATTTGAGCTTTAACAAATTGACCTCTCATATGCCCTCTTCTCTTTTGAGTCTCAAAGATATTTTGAAGATAGACTTATCCTCCAATGCATTAAGCGGAAAATTTCCACTTGAGATTTCAAACTTAAGAGCACTTATAGTATTGAACTTATCAAGAAATCAAATCTCATGAAACATTCCTCCTTCAATTGGTGCCTTGCAAACTTTGCAAAACCTATCTTTGGAACATAACAAACTGCAAGGGCCTATTCTTGAATCATTTGGTGGCATGATAAGCATGGAGCTCTTAGACCTTTCGCAAAATTATTGACTGGTGTGATTCCAAAGTCCTTAGAGTCACTTCTCCATCTTAAATACATCAATCTTTCCTACAATTTTTTGCATGGTGAAATTCCGTTTGGAGGACCTTTTCAAAATTTTACAGCTGAATCTTTCATGATGAATGAAGATCTTTGTGGGAAGCCTTAACTACAAGTCCATCCATGTAAGAAAGGAAATAAGCACATGTCAACTAAAATGATGCCTTTGATCAAATGCTTATCGCCTATTATGTTTGCAATCATTTTTGCTTCATGCATAGTATTTCTTAAGTGTAAGAGAGGTTATGTTAGTGGAGTGACCAACAAGGACTTCATAAATTTGGACACACCAATTAGGATATCCTATTATGAACTTTTGCAAGGTACAAATAGATTTGATGAGAGTAATCTTCTTGGAAGGGGAAGTTTTGGATCAGTATACAAAGGAATTCTTTCAAGTGGAAAGATAATTGCTGTTAAAGTATTTAACTTAGAATTTGAAGAGGCATTAAGAAGTTTGGATGCTGAATGTGCTACCATATGCAATTTATGTCATCGCAATCTTGTTAAGATCATTAGCAGCTGTTCAAACAAAGATTTTAAATCTTTAATAATGGAATTCATGTCAAATGAGAGTTCGAGAGCTTGTTGTACTCTCACAATTATTACTTGGATATCTTGCAGAGGTTGAATATAATGATTGATGTGGCATCCGCACTAGAGTATCTTCATCATGGTTCTTTGACACCGGTGGTTCATTGTGATTTGAAGCCAAGCAATATTTTGTTGGATGAAGATATTATAGCCCATCTTAGTGATTTTGGCATTGCCAAATTGTTAGGTGAAGGGCAATTGGAAACTTATACCAAAACTCTGGCTACACTTGGTTATATGGCACCAGGTGATGATTTAATTAATGGTTGCACTATACACACATGTGCATACATGCTATAGGAAACCATAAAAAAATTCAAGTACTAATGAATATTTATTGTGTTCAAATTTGAAGAATTCTTTTAATAATATACAAAAGGTTTTTAATAGCAAATATGATTTTCTTTTTCAACATATATTGGCTATTTTAATGACCATTGAAATTAACTTGTAGAGTATGGATCAAGAGGAGTTGTTTTTGTGAAAGGAGATGTCTGTAGTTACGGTATTTTGCTGATGGAAACACTCACAAGGAAGAAGCCAACAGATGAAATGTTTACTTAGGATCTAAGTTTGAAAGATTAGGTTAGAAAATCAACACCACATTCAGTCATCAATATTCTTGATGCTAATTTGCTGCATAAAGACAGTCAAAATATTGATAATATGTTACCACATATATCATCAATTTTCGAGTTGGCTCTAAATTGTTGCACTGATTCACCAGAGACATGTCCTAATATGACAGATGTTGTGGTGTCATTAAAAAAAATCAAGGTCAAGTTTGTGCCAAATGTTAAAGTCACTACTTGTTGAATATTTGGTAAATCAAATTTTAGTCATTGTTCCTTTGATCTTTTGGTTTGTTGAATTTGTTGAACACATAATCTTGTAAAATCGAATGATGATGCTTGCGATACTATTATCAAGTATTTGAATTTTGAATCTTGAATGAACTTAGATTATTTGGCTTTTGATGTCATGGTTTGTTTTATGTGTTATAGCTGTATGGTTTTTTTAGGCTAATTCCTATTATAGCTATACTTGACTATTAAGAATATGGAGTCCATTGAGTCGGACTTGACCACATTGTCAAAATGCCCAGAAAATTTTTTGATTATAATATATGCATGCGACACTTTTGTTTTTAATATATTTTCTGACATTTCATGAACTAGTTTTAAATATTCGAAAAATAAAAAATTTTCATTTGCATAACTTTAAAATTGACTTTGACCTTGTAAAAGGAATCATTTTCAAATCAGATATTGTATTTTTTATAACAATTTTCAATTGGTGTGAAGAGGAAGGAGTTCACTCACACAAAACACACACAAAAAAAATGAAACAAACTATAATTAGCATGTGGATCTGGTCATTGAAAATTAATTTTGTCCTCACAAACCTACTTTACTATTTTATCAATTGATTCCTCATACTACTAATCATAGGTGAGCTCACCTAAATATATATATACTATTGTATTGATTAATTACGGATTATAACACTTAGTATTGTTCATATATCATGTGAACTTAACATGATCAACTTATTTAACTTGAAAGTTAGGATGTTTAGCTACAATTCATTATTTTGAAGTTTACTTTCTTTCAACTTGATCTACATATATAAATAATTTATTTAAAAGGGGAAATTCCACTCTTGATCTCTGTTTTCTTTGCCTCTTATAATATTACTATTACCTAAAATCCATGGCTGCAAGCCTGCAACAATTACTATTACTACTTATTTATGAGAGCATTTTTCTTCCGTTCAACCAAAGTAACCACTATATAAATCAAATCATTTTCTAAATCTGGCCTTACTTCTTTACCTTCCTCTTTTGATTCCAAAAATCATCATGACTTACCAGTTCTGGACTTATCAAAAGACACAATTCCCATCGTCAACTTCTCTCTCCTTGCCTCTAGCAATTCTGAATGAAGGTTTAAAGTCATCCAAGATCTTGGTTAAGTACTAAACTATCTTTTAATGATAGTTTGTCTATTCATATGATATAAGAGAAAAAAAATAATTGGAGATCAAATTGATGCAAAATCTATCTGTGAAGCATTGAACTGGTTAATTCACTTCTTTATTTATGTAGTGAATTGAGTAGTGAATTTCATGATTTGTAGTTGATCAATCACAGAATCTCAGAGAGCCTTACACACAGTGTGCATGATGGAAGGGGTCAAAAGATTTTCCAATATTTCAAATGAGGAATGTAATGAGTTTTTAGGTAAGCATATTTTTGCAAATGGATTCGGTCATTGGAATTTGGACTATTTAGATTTAATTTAATTTAATTATATTTTAAATATATTTTTATTTTATTAGATGTAGAATCTAAAATAAAAATAATTTTATATCGGCCACTTTTAAAAAATAATGTTATTATTTAAAAATAATTAGAATAAAAAACTATAAATTTGGAATGTTCAAATTAGATTTGGAGGGTCTAGATCTCATTAGAGTGATGACCACTGAAACTGGATGCCATATTTTTGACCCCATGAGGTGTGGCTCAAAGTCTGCTATAGAAAACATACTCTATTGGAGAGATTTTCTCAAAGTCATTATCCATTGAGAGTTCCACTTCCTTTCTGAACCTGTGGGAGAGATTTTCTCAAAGTCTTTATGTCACATCTTGCATTTTTCTATCTTTTCCATGAATATAAGCTTAACTTAGTCCAAAAACTTAGTCTTCAGAAAACTTGAACTCAACTTGAACCTAAAACTGTAAAACTGTTTCGTGCTACTTTGGCCTACTTGCACAGCAATTTTGAAAAATTCATAACTAATTCCTCTAAAATCATTTCATAGTGATTTAAATCTCTAAAAATATTTTACATTATCCATTTTGTGAGAAAAATAAGAAATTGGATTTCCATCATGTGAAATAGTGTAGTTTATTCTAAAATTTTTACTGGTCAAAATTCACTCCTGTAAACTATCCAGTTTCATAGCCTTAAATTTGATATGTCATTTCTTCTCATATACAGAGCTAAAATATTTAAACTTCATATAATAAGAAAGCTCTATCTATCTAGCTTCAAAAATATCAATTTTTCATGGTGATACTATTACTATTGAACTGGGGGTTTGTTCAAAGCACTCATATATTAGATTGCTTCTAAATTTGCACCATTTTGTAAAAACATCCATTTCTATTATTTTATAAATTCAATATATATTCATATTGTAGCAAATGGAAGCTAGCATGTAAATGTACATGGTAACATAGCCCACTAATTTTTTGGGCAGTTGTATGAATTTATATAAGAACTTAAATTATTAGCAGTTACATCAACATAGAAATTGTTCCTAATACAACATTTCTTTAATTAAACAGTTCTAGACTAACTTTTCTTCCGTTATTCTTCTTGATTCACATTCTTGCTCTTGAGAAAGCTTGTTCATAGCATTTGGAATCTTAGGGGGTGAGATTGAGCATCTTAGTAGCAACATTGTATGTACAATATTATTACATTAACTTTGGAAACGTTAGAAACATTTTATAATCTTTGCAAAAAAATCACATAAAATCCACGTTGCTTTTCAAAATATCACCATGACTTCATCATAACATAACTAGGATATCCATAATAAACATTTAAAACAGCCAATCATTCATGGAATATAACATTCAACCTAGAAATTTTGTAATAATATAAGAGTAGTACAAGTTACTACCTCAGAGCTTTAACTTTTCCTTAGCCTTTGCTTAAATCTCTATCCACTTGCCTCGCTTCCTTTCCTTCCTTCTTTTTCCTCTTCCTTTCTCTTTCTTCTTTCTTTCTTTCTCTCTTTTTATCTTTCTTTCCTTTTCTCTTTCTCTCTTCCTCCCTATCTCTCTCATACCTTCGCTCTCTCTCTCTCTTTCTTCCTCACATTGAATTGGTGTGGATTGAATGGGAGGAAGGCCTTATAGGCCTTTGAAAACTTGCTCACCAAGTCAATTCCACTTGCCTCCCAAGTTGCTTAACTTCCTCTCCAAGTTGCTTCTGCTTCTTGTCCAAGCTTCTATCACCTCTTATGACATAATATTTGGACCATTTTATGACATCATTCGGTCTAATTATGACATCATAAATGACACACTAAAGTTCTATTTTTGCCTTTGCATTTTTTGCCAAGAGAGAGACTTAGAGAGAAATACATTTTTCCTTCTTAAAATATCCTTTAGACATGTTGAGAGAGAATTTAAAGAGAAAATTTTCCTTTTTTTAAAAAAATCAAGAAAACTTAATTAAGGACCTAATCATGCATTTGTCCTATTACATCCCTTTGCATAATAATTGGGATGTTAAACTTTGTCACTAAAGTTATGTTCTTTTGAATATTCTATTCTTCATCTGCCATCCCACATAAACTATCAGACTGCATAATATGGCTAGTGAGTGACAGTGAATGCTCCTCCCAATACTCTAGTAGTTTATACAGCATATCTACCAGAGGTGCCTAATCTTCTACTGTCATCAAGCAATCATATAATATGCCAAACACAAACATATTAGATGTTTCATGAAATCTTAGATTCTTTAAGTCGCTCATTCATATTTGGTATATTTTGTTTAGATTTATGACTAAAGGGAAGTGTAGGAGTAATGTGCATAGAGCAGTAGTAGTGTACTTCAGTGCTACAAGGATATCAATGGTGACTACAAATGGTCCATCGCTAGACTAACTTATCAGCTCAGCACTAGAGCTTGTCAGTGAAACCCACCCACCAACCTAAACATACAGGAAATTTTATGCACTGAACCAATCAAACACATTTGATAATAAAAGTTGTTTTGGACAAAATACGCATTCCAACTTAGGTGATTATGCATGAACCAAGCATGAATCATGAGTAATCGTTGCATAAAATATGTGACTCTCATCCATCTAGTACATCTAAATCAGTAAAGCAAGATTTTCTTTCAATGAATTGAAAGCCCATATATATGGCATTATATTAGTGTCAGTCTTCAAATTCAAATTGAGAAGAGGTTGATGTAAGAGTTCAAGCTTTCTGTTTTAAGTATACTTTCCTAGTTTGTATGAAGATCATCTTATTGGTTTGAGTTTATTTTTCCATTTATGGTAGTTAGTATTGCAATGGTTTGAGCATGGATTGAGTTATACTTGTTTCATATGTTAAATTATGGTATAAGAAGGTACAATATATTATATCATAAACTACAGGTAGGAATAATATGCTTAACCCTAATGTCATAGTTAATGGTACCTATAGCCCTTATAGTTTCAAGCTAAAAGACATGGACATATAATAGAATACAACACAGATGAATATCACGACCCTGTGTGTATGAAGTATTAATAAGAATATTCAACATTGATACTAAATGTAAACTGGAAATAGAAATACATCAGAAGATCATTTAGTGTGTCAACCAATTAGCCAATTTACAAAGCCCACTTTGCTATATTATAATTGATTCCTTACACCAACCATAGATGAGGGTTCGTAAATACTACCTCCATTCCTAAATATAAGAGATAAATAATTAATTCACATAGATCAAGAAATATATTTAAAAAGTAATTTAAATCATTAAATTTGCGAAAAATGTTCAAAATAATTTTTAAAAATGCCCTAATTTAATGTTTAAAACCTTTTTATCATGTAATTAATGAAAGTAATTTTTAATAAGGGGTATTAGTGAAAAAAATATTAAATGCATAGATAACACCTTTATTCGTCACTTATATTTTAGAATAAGTGAAGTCTCTAAAATGTTCTTTATATTTAGGATGGGAGGGAGTTTATATATCTACCATCTTAATTAATTAATTATGAATGTGAATAATAAGTATTCTCAACTAGTTACACATAATTTGATGACAGGTTTTATACACACAAAAAAATGTGTGTGTGTGTGTGTGAAGATGTTTCCTCTGAGCTGTTCTCTTGCATGTGAATGTTAAGTTGGATATGCATCCCTTCAATAACCAGGAAGGACAAATATGGGCTTACAATTTTTATTGGCCTTCAAAATGAGATCCAATGATTGAGCAACTCGAATGAGAAAAACTAATGGTTGTGACAAAATTGAAAATTAAAGGAAGTGATCCATACCATAGTGCAATAATTAATTTCTCCGGCGTGCATTATGGCCATTGAAGAAATTGAACTTGGAATGATCCATAGTGTAGTAATTTCCAACATTTTGATTGCATATATATTGAACAGTTTGGCACAATTTATAAGCCATGAGTGCAGCTCATTTTTAAGATCTCATACATTGCATGAGACTAGTTTATTTCAAATACCAAGGAGATAAATTTAGAATTGGTATTTAAAAATATCTTCCAACTTAATTCTTGGGGCAAAACAATGATTGTTCAATATATGGTAATTAAAATAGACGTGTTTTACTGCTAATGGTGGGGTTGCTAGTATTGGTGTTATTATTTGTGATAATTATGGACAGGTCTTAGATATTTATGCTTTTAGATGTCTGGCCTCTTGTTGTTTATGGCAGAAGCTATGCCTTACTCCGTGGGATTCAAATGGCTTAGATTCATAATTTCTATAATGTTATCCTTGAATCTAATTATCAACAATTAATGGAGGCGGTGGTGCAGGGAACATGGGATCCAAAATGGGAAAGTTTGGTATTAGTATCTCATATTCATCAATTGGTTTCCTCACTTATGGGTTACTCTATCTACTGAATTCCTAGAACTTTGAACAAGTTTGTAAAGTGGCTAGTTGTAACATTTCTAAAAGACTAGATATCTAAAAATGTATAAAGAATTCGCAAATAGATAATGAGATCATTTTTCTCGATTAGATGAAAAAATAAGAAAATGATGATTTTGCGGGAGAAAAAAGAGGAGAAGCACAGAGAAAAGTCAAGTGGACTGGTGAGAAGTCAAATATTTTGGAAAAAATTACAACTAGTGACCCAAAAGAATTAAAAATTATGATTTTACCCTATGTTAGGGTAATATTGTAACTATGTAAAGTCACTAACAAAACGAAGCTCTCGATGAGATGAGTCAAATAGTATATAACACTAAGGGTTAATGTTTAAGGACAGAAATAATTAGTGCTAAAGATTAAAAAATAACTTTTTATCGATAAAGCTACTTTTTGATCTGCAAAAGCTAAAAAGTTAAAAAAAAAAAGCTATTGGACACTACAAAAGGAGCTTTTTAGAGATAGGATTATAAAGTAATTCTAGATACAAGTTTACTTTAATCCTGCACTCATAAAGTGATTTTATATTGCAAAGAGTAACTTTACCAATCCAAGTATAAAGTAACCACCATAGGGTATTACTGGGATGGAAAAATTATGCAGTATCTTGGAGATAGTATGCCATTAAAATGGCATCACATCAGCTGCCATGTGACCAAATTTAGAGTCTTAATGGCTAGGCAAACTATTAACCCAAGTTAATTAACTTAAAGTGGTAAAAGGCAACTAACCCAAGGATTAACCATAGTTAGTAGGCTTTATATATACTCCCTCATATTTGAATGTTCCATTTGTTAAGTTTAATGGAATATAAGTTTTGATGATAACAAATATAGAGAAATAAGGAACAAAAGTATCATATATGTTTAACATATATAATGTTCCTTATAGAAGTAAAATGTGTATATATTTAATTATGATTATAATGCATATATATCATACTATATGCAAGTATATCCACTGTACTTTTACAATGGATACTATAAATATCAAATATAGAGAAATAAGGAATAAAAGTATCATATGTGTCTAAAATATATATTGTTTCTTATAGAAGTAAAATGTGCATTAGTATGTATTCAATTATGGTTATAATACTTATATCATGCTATGTACTAATATATCCATTGTGCTTTTATATTGTATAATACAAGACGGATATATACAAATTGAACTAACTACTTGGCTTATAAGTCTAATACATTTAATATAGGATTGTCCAAGAAAGAAGAGTGAGTATTAGAATAAAGAAAAGAAAATTAACATCATGACTCACTCAAAGAAGAAAAAGGAAAATGATGCTCCAAGATGTGAAGAATTCAAGTGTGAAAGAACTAAAGATCAGAAGGGAGCATGCCAAGAAGGAAATGACCAAGTGGAAGTGGAACTCATCATTTGAAGACCTAGTCACCAGGTATATTTTATTTTCAGTTAGGTCTTGAGGTGGGATTAATCTTTGAAAATTTACTTAATCTTGTTACCATATGTTTTAAATGAGTTAGATTAAGTAAATATGATGTTAACATAAGTTAGAATTGAAAAATAGTGGCTAACAAATTGGTTTTGTGTTTGGCTCATGTTTTCAAAATGGTTTTCATGAAAAGTTTCACCTTATTCGTATAAGTAATGAAGGTTATGGGGATAAAGTTTCAATCTCAAAGCTTTTCCAAGTATTCCCCCTTCGATTTCATGAAAAGAGTTGAGGTTATCCACATAACGTAGATGTGCACTATGTCCTCAGCTCTGTCTAGGTTGTTATCCTGATAAGGTTTACATTTTACGTATAAGGTAATGAACAGTAAATGCCACTTGTACTGTGCAGCCCGTTATTCGCATAATCTAGGGAGGTTATCAGCATAATGTGTAGGTTATCCACATAATCCACGGAGGTTATCCGCATAACCTATGTTTCAGTACACTTGGACTTTCTTCAACTAAATTTGTTATCAGCATAACCTTGGGAGGTTATCTTGATAACCTATATTTTTCATAAACTTAATTTGTGCTGATTGTTTTTCAAAAGTTTAGTTTGTGTTGATTAAATGTTATTTGAACAAGGAATAACATCCTAAGAGGTTATTCTAATAATCCTCAAAGGTATCTAAGTTTGTGAGACGTTATTCGAACGACTAAATAGGTTTTCATGAAAATATTATTGAGTTAAAACTTAGTCATTCTGGAATGAACGTTATCCGCATAACGAAAGTCTAACATTAAAACTAAGAGCCAACAATTGTCAGCTCAGCTGGCTTCCCAAGAGGGGGGGTGAATTGGGAAGATTGAAATTTTTCTACAAAGACGAAATACAATAGTGATACTTAATAGGTAACTGAAAATAGAGTATACGAAATAAAAAGTAAAGGGAAGAGAACTTAGTAGTTTATCCTAGTTCGGTCTATTCCACTTAACCTACGTCTAGTCCCCAATCCACTACTTGAGATTTTTCCATTATCTCTTGTAAGATTTGAAAGGGTTCTTGCAATGACCGCAATACAACACCAGCCTGAACTTCGGACTAAAACAAGTTCTCTCACTCTTCTCACTCTAGAGTAACACTATCTCCCTTAGTGTAATCTCACACTAAGTACTCTCTACAGGTGTATAGATGTTTTACAGAATGAAAACTCTCTCAAAAGAGTAGATATGAAAGTTAAGAAACAATGAATGAGCAAAATAGAGGGGCGGTGAGCTTTGAATGAATCAATAAATGAATCATCAGAGTTTTGGCTTGTATATAGTTTTTCTCATTACCTAATAACTTAAATGAGGTCCTATTTATAGTCTTAGGGCAGAACTATCCGTTGGAAATAAAGATTAGCCGTTACTCTCAATAAAATAGCCGTTCACCTACCGCATTAAATGCATCTGATGGAAGTTATGCGGATAACCTTCTCAGGTTATGTGAATAACGAGTAACTGTTTGCCTTTATTTTCAATATAGAGCTTTTCTATGTGGATAACCTAGTTAGGCTATGTGGATAACGTACTACCTATAATGACTAAGTTTTAGCTCAGAATCATTTTCCTGAAAACCCACTTAATTATTAGGATAATGTTAAGTTTTCTTAAACTGAGTTTTTGTGAAACTTAGATTATCGGGATAACCTCTTAAGTTTATGCGGACAACCTGTTTACCCTAGGGAAGTTTAAATATTCTGAAATATAACCTCCCTTGGTTATGCGGATAACCTGTTTACCCGAGGAAAGTTCAAGTATTCTGAAATATAGGTTATGTGGATAACCTCCCTTGGTTATGCGGATAACGTGTTTACCCGAGGAGTTCAAGTGCTCTGTGACATATATTATGCAGATAATCTCTCTAGGTTATGCGAATAACGGGCTGCACAGTACTACTTTTTTTCACTGTTCACTTTATTATGCGAATAAGGTACCTATCTTATCAGGATAACCACCTGGACAGACTTGAGAACTTGATCCCCAAACTGTGTTATGCGGATAACCTCAATTCCTTTTCATGAAATTTAAGAATGGACTTTGAAAAATTTTTAAGATTGAGTCTTTATCCCCATAACCTAAAATGGTTATGCATATAAGGAAAGATATTATCTTGAAAACAAGGTAAACACTTAGAAACATCTTTGAAATAGAGATCTTATCCCCATAAGCTAAAATATTTTCATGAAAACCAATTGAACACTTAGAATCAGTTTGAAATTGAAGCTTTATCTTCATTAGATAGCTCTTTTTTTGAAAAATATTTTGAAATTATGAGCTAATAATTAATCATTCAATTAGTCATCTCATTTAAGATTGGGTTAATTCAAAGCTCAACTACCTTCTTTTATAGATAATTTCCTTAAGTATGTGAAATAGTTCTTCAATCAACAGGAAACTCCAACTTTGTTCTTTATTTCACTTGTGTTTCTTTGATATTGGATCTTCCAAGCTCATTTTTTTTAGAATCATCAAAACACCTGAATTAACAACGGTCACCCGTTATTCGCATAACCTAAGGAGGTTATCAACATAACCTCTGTCAGACGCATTTAGTGCAGTAGGTGAACGGCTATTTCTCTAAGAATAACAGCTAGAACTTTTCTCTAATGGATAGATTTTATGTCTAACGTCTAGTTACACCATAAGTCTATAAATAGAACATCATTTAAACTTATGGGTAACAACCTTAAGAGAATCTATGCGAAAATACTGTTCATATACATAAAATCTTTCTATGTCAGCATTCTTTGAAAAACCCACCTCAATGGAGTGAGCTTTCAATGTATTATCTACTCTTCAAGAGAGTTTTCATTCTGTAAACATTTCTTTTTACAAATTCTGGGTAGATACTTAGTGTGCGGTATCACTAAGGGAGACTACACATCTTGTAAGGGTGTGGGAAGAGTGACTTCATAAGTGCCTACTGAAACTTGTGGGATGTACTGATACTTCACATGTGCCCGGATCAAACCTATGGGATATAGTAGAAAATTCCAAGTGGTGGCTTGGGGATTGGATGTAGGCCAAGTGGTTGGGCTGAACTAGTATAAATTGCTGTGTATTACTTTTCATCTTCTCTATTCATTTACTGCACTTAACTCTTTCTGTTCATCCTTGTTTTGTTGCACATTTGGTGAATTTGGGTTGTGATCCAAAAAGGGCAAAAATCTTACATCACCCAATTCACCCCCCTTTTGAGTGACCAGCCAACCTAACACCATTCAGTTAGAGAAGAGAGTGAATAACGACTGCATAATGAGAAAAGAGAGAGAGCACGTGAAGAGCATAGAGAGAAAAAGGAAGAAGGAAATTCAACAAAATTGATAAGTTGCTAACTTATGATCCTCAAGTGTCCTAGCATAATTCTTTGGTAGTACAAGTTGGTTTCCTTAAATTTTCTCCCCCTTCACTTGTTATTTGATTTTGTTCTAAGCTTGGTAATGGGAGGAAAGTTGTTTTTAAGCCATAAAATCAAGAGAAAGTGTGAGATTTTACTAAATGATGCAATCTAGAAAAGTTTGAAGTAAGTTTTATGAAAAAACCCATTCTTTTTCTCCTAAGGCAGATTTTGGCCCAGTGCAAAAGAGTGTTTTAAGGTTGAAGTTTCATTAATTTGACCCCAAAAATGGATTCTCCATGATGAATAACCTTAAAGACAAGTATGGGCTCAAAGATTAAGTTTAAGATAAAGAAGTTGGGTTTTTAGGGTTTCATGAAAGTTTATGTGTTCAGCCATCAAATCAGTGATTTGAGCAAGTGTTTAATGATGTTTAGGGACTTGAGGAAGCTTAAGAAAGTAAGTGGAATCATTGATTTTAAGTGGAAAGCCAAGTGGTACTTTAAGAGGTAGTTAAGTCCTTTTATTGCTCTATGTTATTTCATTATGTTTATATGATGTTTATATGATGAAATTGAGTTGCCATATTGCAAGAATAAGATTATGATTTTGCCTACCCCTGAATGTGTTCCAAGTGCTAAGGTTAAGTTGAATGCTATGTTAATAGCTTAAGTTGAGAAATGCTTAAAAATGTTAAGGATAAATAGTAAAGCTGATGAATGAAAAAGATTCAACGCCTCTATGAGAAAAGTTAGTGTACTTATGAGGTTACAAAGTATTAGCCTAAGATATTTGATTGGTGGCACATCATAAAATATTTCAAAACATAGCAAGATAATAAAGTGCAAAATTGTAAACTTTGCTTCCTAGGGTTTAGTTTTTGGCCAGACCTGGAAGTGTGTCTTATAGTGGGAATCTCATGTTTTTTATACAAAAAATAGATTCCCCATAGCCAAAAGCCTTAAGAACAAGTATATGCTTCCAAATTAAACTTAAGATAGACAAATTGGACATTTAAGGGTTTCTAGGGTTTCATGAGAGTTTTATATATAATAACATGAAACCAGTGGCTTGATCATTTGTTTAATGATGTCTAGGAACTTGAGGAAGTCTAGGAAAGCAAGTGGAACTATTGGTTTCAAGTAAAAGGCTAAGTGATACTTCAAGAGGTAGTTAAATCCTTTATTTGCCCTATGTTATTTCATTATGTTTATATGATGTTTATCTGATGAAATTGAGTTGTCATATTGTGAATTGTATTTTCTTTGATTTGTTTGGCTGCAATGTGAGGGGTTTTATTTCCCAGGATGTCCATTTTTTAAACCGTTATACTGCTGAAATTTTTATGACCAATGTGACAATTTATTGTTTAAATATGTTTTTTACGTGATTATTGTATGAAATGAATAATATGATGCATAGAATGTGACTTGCTACTGAGATTATCTTCAATCTCATCCCCTCAAGTATCCCAAATTTTAGGGTCCAAGGATGGCAAAGCCACCAAGAAGGCGAATGACAAGGAGAAGGCTTTGGATGACTAATATTATAATAGCTATAGCTCTTTGTGTTTTTGTAATTATATATAAAATTATATGTGAGTTTGTAGAGTTGTGTGTTGCTGCCATTATGCTATTTTAAGTTTCAAGAGTTATGTAATTTCTCCTAAAACTATTTTAATAGAAGTAGTATTCTGAACCTCAATGGTTTAAATTAATGTTATGCATTGTACAAGTTGAATAAATGTACAAAAAAAATATGCCTTGAAAGTAGACATGCAGGACTATTCAATGACATAAAGAATTCATGAATTGACTTAGGATAGAGTGAGATATGAATTTTCAAAGTTCACCGGTAAAAATAAAAAGTGCCAAATGAACAGTGCCACAAAAAAAATGAAAATTCCGTTTTTAATTTATATGTGATTCAAACTTCTAATCAAGTATAATTGCACTCTAATGAGTATGTATTTTCCCATGTATTAAAACATATTTATTGTCAAATTGGATCATTTTAGAGGCCTAAATCATCAATAGAACCAAAATATTTAAAATTAAAAAGATAAGGTATTGTTCACTCAGATCCTGAGTTTTCTGGATAAATTTTAAAAAATCATAACTAATTTCAGAAAAATTATAGTGATGTGATTTAATCGTTAAAAATAGTTAAAATCATGCTTTACAAGGAAAAAATAAGAAACTTGAATTTTATTGGGCCAATTTGTATAGTTTATTATTCAAACTTTTACTGTATAAATGGTTAATAGTAATGCCCAGATTTTTTGGCCTTAAATTTGAAAATTTATTTCACATTCTATCCTGAGCCAATTTGTGCTTTCTTTACATCATTAGAAAGATCTGCATGTCTACTTTATAATCATATTTTTCTTGTATATTTATTTAACTTGTGTAGGGTATGGTTCTAACTTAAATCACTAAGAGTCAGAACCTCACTTTTACTAGAACAATTCTAGGAAAATATGCATAACTCTTATTATATAGCTCTAATTACTTTCAAATTAGTAGCATATTAAACTTAAAACATAGATTTTTTCATATATGTAAACTATTAAATTTTTGAAACTTCGTATGATTTTATATTTTTCAAATAAATAGTACTTATGATTAAAATATACCATTTTTCAACTATGTCCAGATTTTAATCCTAATTTTGAAAATTCATGACACTAGCGCAGCTCCTTAATAGTGGGATTGGGATTTATCTCTCCCATTCCCTCTAGTAGATATTGTCCTTAGTGATAGTACTAGTGTAGTCACTGACTCGATTTCATTGTGTACTCTAAACTCAGTGTAATGTCTTTGTTCTATTAATATATTCGTATTTTTAGGTTAAAAAAAAACTACATTTGTTGACTGATATAGTAATCAAACTAGAAGCAGGATAGCACGAACCCATTTGAAATACATACAAATCCACCTTCAGTTATAACTAACGCAGGATAGCCAATGAAAGTTATTTGAACAAAATAGAAGTTAGTTGATTTGCATAAATTAAAGGGAAAATTACATATAAATACCAGTGTAAAGAGTTATAACTGAACCAAAATCATATCCAAACTATACTCATACATATATTCAAAGTGAGACAACAGTTATGTATGAAGCCTTCACTCATTGGAGACATGTTCAGATTACAATATTATAGTTACGTACAATTTGATGATAGCGTGGATTTGGATACATATCATCCATCATTCACACAAACACACACGTAACTATAAATTAAGATTGTTTGTTTAATTTGTTCTTAACACGTGGAGACAAATGATTGCTAATGGTTGAGCAAAAAAACTGGCAACTATAAATTGATATTTAATTTCTCCTGCGTTGTCCTATGAGAAATTAAACTTGGATCTAGATAATTACTCAATCTCCTCTCAAATATAAGCAAAGTTTGTACAAAATATTAGTTTAAAATAAAAAATATATATATTTCTATAACAATAAATATAGTATTTCAAAAAAAATACTCTTAATCAGTGATCATTAATTAATCTAGTGTAAAGAAAAAATTATTAATTGAAAGTAATTTTAGAAAAAATTTTTTTTATTACAAATTAAAATAGTTTAACTAACTTCGTTAGTATATGTAAAGTGGATTTTTTTTCTTATATTTAATATCAGAGAAAATATATTAAAAAAGAAATTGATCTCTCTAATATTTTGAGTGAGATTAGTTTTTACATCTAGCAAGGATACTCCTAGTCCATGAAAAAAAGAAATTGATCTAGGATTATTAAAAAAATGATATTATTTTTTTTATCATTACTCAAATAACCATTTTTTTGTTATAATTAAACGTGGAAAGTTTGAATAATAACCATTCTATTTTACTCTTGTCACATCTGAGCTAAATACAAGTGGCCCACATAAGTAACCATTTTAGATCAAGCTTCTTAATTTCTGAAGGGACGGAAGAAATTTCAACCACTTTG
The DNA here is from genome assembly GCA_026686845.1 of Adenanthera pavonina. Taxonomy (NCBI): domain Eukaryota; kingdom Viridiplantae; phylum Streptophyta; class Magnoliopsida; order Fabales; family Fabaceae; genus Adenanthera; species Adenanthera pavonina. The sequence continues at coordinate 1,676,255 of JAIVEN010000029.1, read as the reverse complement.
AATTGTTGTGGTGAGGGCGTTCATTAATGGATGCTTCTGAATGTCCACCGTTTTCTTTCCATTAAAGAAGAAAAACATTAAGTAGTAAAATATGCTACGTTCTGACTGAAAGCAATCCTTTAAAAAATTTAGAATGAGAAAGATCCATGTCGACGCTTGATGAAGTAATTGAAATATTACTACTTTATTTTTGGTTTTTGCTGGAAGTCAAATCCAACAGAGGTGGCTACTTTGTAAGAACGTTCTCATTTTATTATAATATATATTTAATATTGATATATAAATATTTTTTCCCTATACATATATTGATGGTCCAAAGAGCGATGGACTAATAATCGAATATAAAATATGAAAATTATTTAGAATCAGGTGGTCATGATAATCAAATTGATTTTCTGTTCATATATGTTTATATACTACTTCTTCCGTTCCAGTTTATAGTGCACTTTTAACTATCACACATGTACTAAGATAATGATTAGTAACCAAAATTTTTTTTCATTATTTCCTAAATTACCCTCATTTAATAATATTTCTTACATTAATAAATTGCAGTCATTCTCTTATTTATTCTTTTTTCCAAGTTCCCATGGGTTATCAGCCATCGTGAAGAGTGAAACTTTTGGGAAAAATTCTCCCTCATTTATTTATGATTTGACCGAACCATTAAAGAATTTTCATTAAATGCATTGGTAACCGTAAAATATATGAGCTTACTTATTATGGGTAAAACTGGAAAGACAATAAAAAAAACACAATATAATCCACGTAATACACTATAATTTGAAATATGAATTTCTCATAACAGTGCACTATATAGCGTAACGGAGGAAGTACTATTTATAAAAGAATACAATCATATTTTGGCTTCAAATTACTATAAATTAATCAGAATCTGGAAAATGAAAGCCCCACATCGATACCAACTTTATTCATTTTGGAGTCCACCACACTACACTTGATGATAATAGGAATGAAACAACAACCAAATCAATTTTCAACAAGTTTTTTTTGGTCCAAAACAAAAGAATGGTGTACATATATACAAACAATGATTTTGAAGCCTAAATCAATCAAAAACTTAATTGAGGCCAACTGATCGATCTTTCGTGCATGTAAAAGAGGAAATTGTAAAAAATACACAAAAAAAAGAGCGTTGAAACCTAAATCAATTAAAAACCTTATTTAGGCCAACGGTTCTCCTGATACATACATATTGAAAATCGACGAGGTTATGGAGATGAGGGATCAGATTTCGAAGTTAAAATTAACCAAAAATGAAAGCTTGATGGTGTCAGAATTGAGCCATGTGCTTCTCTTCGTCTACCTTGATACAAAACCGTCTTGGACCGTGTACGCATTTTAAATTAGATGACTCTGTAAAAACCAAGCATCAATCATGAGTAATTATTGCATAAAATTATTGTGATTTTCATAAATTATTGTAAATCAGTAAAGCTTTTTTGTAATTGAATTAAAAGCTGATATAACATATAACTTTGTAGTTTATATTGAGATCATTTAATTGATTCAAGTTTATATTACTAATCATGTATGACTGATAATATTTAGTATTGCTTTGCTTTGAGAGAATTCATGGATTAAGTGAGAAAATTTAATTACTATATTTATCTATTATATCTATATCTATCTATTCTACATATCTATATATCTATATCTACATGAAGTTTTACTGTTGAAAGTACTGTAACGTCCAAGGCCTGCTACCATGTGATCGTCACTTTTCTAAGAAAGCTTTATTTGCCTCCATTATATTTATTTCTTATCAATTTTTATTGTTCATGGTAGTTTTATTGGCTTCTTTTATTTCATTTTTTCCTCTTATGGAATATTTTGATAATTTATTTTATTTGCTAATGATACTTTTTATGCAAATTCTATTATAAACATTTTTTTAAAAAATGGTCAAGTGAGCTACTTTGAATTAAATTGCTTATTGATTCTTGAAAAAGAAAATTGGTTTTATCTCTATATCTTGAAAGGATTAATTTTTAACTATTGACTAGATGATACCATAGTGCCTACAATTGAAAATTGTGTATGAGCTCAATTAAAGTTTTACTATTTAATACTCCAAAATTTGACATATATAAAGATATCTTATAACATTAAATAGTAAGTAGATCCGCATGATAAAAATGTTTTACATAAAAGCTGCCCACATATACTTCATACTGGGGTGTCTCTTTGTCCTTGTTTGTCCTTTCATGAAACAAATGAAATATCTTGTCTAGTATTATCTCGTGAGCAAACTCATAGTTTAGTCAAAAAGTAAAAAGAGACTTGATTTCAGGTTTGAAAGCATCACATTAAATATGACAAAATTTGACAACGCCCAAAGATGATCTCGTCTGGTATTGTCTTGCACAAACAAGATAAAACTCTTTTCATTCTTAGACACTGTGGAAGGTCGATAAGTGGAGCTTATCAGTCTCTCCATTTTCATTTTTATTGGACTGCTGCACCCTTTCAAAGAATTCATTTTGAAAATTCCCCATCAATTAACTGCAAAACAACAAAGCAATAGAACATATGTATGGCTAACTTGGGATCTTCTTTTTATGAAATTGATAGAATCCACTTTTGGAGATGGATGAAATGAAGCAGATAAGCTTGATGTATATCGACCAAATCAATAGAAAAACAGACAATAAAAAAAAAAAAGGCAATTTGAGTATTCTTACAAGTATATGGTGGATTATCCTCCAAATTCGAAAACAAAAGGCAATTTAAGGTTACAGATTCATGTTAGAAATAAACTTGAGATTTGCTTGTAATTTGTTTATTAGCTCATGACCCATTCTCTCAAAGTATATCATCTAGAATTATCTTAATCAAAGAAATAAGCAGTAGTTGGAAATTATCTTATGAAAATTGCTCAAACGATCAACCTACCACTGATTACATGGAAAATTGAGAAAATTATCAGCAGAACTACAAAGGCATATGTGTGTCATGGGTTACTTTTGATTTAGAATAAAAGTTTGACCGAAATTATCGTAATTCATTTTTTCTTTTTTTTCTACTCTTTTTCAAGTGTGATTACTTTCCCATACAGAAATAAATCATAAGTTATGTCTATAAAATTCACGTTAAGCAAAATAAAATGGAATGATCTAGAATAAAAGCACCCACGTAGACTTATTTTGATTAAGCACATATATTTTAGGTTGTTATCTACTTTATAAGTCATAAGTTTATCAGCAGTAATACATAGTAGTATCCTACTATAAATTTGATTTCCATTCTTTCCACATATTGATAAATACCATTAAAAGCCAATCCTGCAGCAGTGATAGATCAGCAGGAAAAAAATGTCCACATATGCTTCATGATGAAAATCTCACCATCCCTACTTGTCTTTACATGAAACAAATTTAAGTTATCTCTACTGATAAGGGGTGGTTCTCTAATTCTCTCACTCGCTCTATGCCTTCCTTGCCTCTCACACTACCCTTATCCAGAATCCATGGCTGCAACAATTACTATTGCTACTGATTTCTCAGAGCAATCTTCTGCCGATTCAACCAAAGTAACCATTATCAAATCATTATTTGAATCTGGCCTTACTTCCTTACCATCCTCTTTTGCTTGCAAAATTCTTCATGATCTTCCTGTTCTGGATTCATCAAAAGACACACTTCTTGTTATCAATTTCTCTCTCCTTGCCTCTAGCAATTCTGAACAATGAGGCAAAGCTATCCAAGATCTAGGTCAAGCTTGCAAAGAATGGGGCTTCTTCTTGGTAAAAAAAGAAAAAAACTAGATCACCCTAAATACACAAATTATCATTTCCTTCCATCAGTAAATATGATTAGAATTGATATTAGGATTGATAGAGGACCACAAGTAGGTGCAGAACTAGTTAATTCAAGTGATATAAAAAATGATTAGAGATCAAACTCATGTATAAGCTATCTTTCTAGCTCTGAACTAGTTTATTCACTCTTTTGTTTATGTAGTTAGTTGAGTACTAAAGTTCATGATTTGTAGTTGATCAATCATGGTATCCTAGAGAGCCTGATAAATAGCATGATTGAAGGGGTGGAGGGATTTTTCAATCTTCCAGATGAGGAGAAGAGAGTTTCAAGGCAAGCATATCTTTGACCCAATGAGATACGGCTCTAGCTTCAATACTACTATAGAAAAGGTACACTGCTGGAGAGATTTTCTCAAAGTCTTTGTGCATCCAGAGTTCCATTTCCCTCATAAGCCTGCAGGACTTAGGTATGCATGATGTTTCTCACTAAAGTTGGGTGCTTTTGAATATTCTATTATTGATCTGCCATCCTATTTTCTGACATGAGTTCTTGATTCTTCAGTGATACTACATTTGAGTACTTCAAGGCAGTAAGAGAAATCATTAGGGGACTGTTGAAAGGTGTATCAGAAAGTTTGGGATTGGAACCAAACTACATTAATAAGGCTATGAATATGGAGTCAAGCTTTCAAGTCTTCATTGCAAATCTGTACCCTCCATGTCCAGAGCCAGAACTTGCTGTGGGGATTCGTCCTCACAGTGATCATGGCTTGCTTACTATAGTCTCAGAAAATGGCATCAATGGCCTTTAGACTCTGCATAATAGCAAGTAGGTGAAAGTGAATGCTCCTCCCAATGCTTTGATGGTCAACACAGCTGATCTACTAGAGGTGCCCAATCTTCTACTATCATCATCTTCATCATCATGAAAAAATATAATATGCCAAACACAAACATGTTAGATTTCTCTTGAAGTCTAAGACTCTTAATAACTAATTCTTATATTTGACTTGGACTTCCTTTTGGTATGTTTTGTTTAGATTCTGACTAATGGGAAGTACAAGAGCAATGTGCATAGAGCAGTAGTGTACTCCAATGCTATAAGGATATCAATGGTGACTGCAAATGGCCCATCACTAGGACAACTTATCAGCCCAACACCAAAGCTTCTTAGTGAAACTCGCCCACCGGCCTACTCTTCAATAACGTACAAGAAATTCTATGAACTTCACTAATTATCCTCATTTGATAACAAAAATGTATTGGAACATATATGCATTTCAAATTAGATGACTTTGTAAAAACCAAGCATCAATCATGAGTAACTGCTGTATAAAATTAGTGTGATTCTCTTCCATGAAGTACACCTAAATTAGTAAAGCTTTTCTATCAATGAACTGAAAACCGATATGGCATTTTAAGAGTTCAAGTTTTCTGTTTTAATTATACCTTTGTAGTCTATGTTAAGATCATTTAAGGGGCCTCAATTTGTGTAACTAATAATATATACCTAATAATACATAGTATTGCTTTAGTATGTGAGAATTCATGGATTCAGTTATAGTATTTTGAGTGGGAATTGTATTTATTTATATTATTTATATAATATGCGTAACCTCAATTAATGGAGTAGTTAGCGGTGCTATACGTCTTACAGTTTCAAGCGCAAAATCATGGGCATTAGCACACAACAAAATATAACAGAGATTAATATTATAATACAGTATAAAATCTGAAGTATTAAAAAAAATAGCCCACAATGAAATGACTTCTCAAGATTCACATGCCAACATTATTTATATTGTGAATTTTGATGCCTTTCTTCATTCTGTTACTTGGAGCATCTTCAAAAAACCTTAAAATGTTGTATTTCTATAACACCTGACTCCCAGACACTTCCTAAGCTAACAAAAAACTTTAAAAAAAATCAACTAAACACAGCCCAAACATCTCATATTTCCTTTCCAGAATATCAGAGTAGCGGAAAACGCTATATAACATCTCAAGGAACACTAAAATAGCCGGAATAGTACACAGGGCTGTGGCCACTACAGTACTGCCGTGGCTTTGGAGCTCTCAGATTCACTGGTGTCGCGGCTTGGCTTCCTAGCACCATGACTCCCCCTTACTGATGCAAAATTAGCAAAGTTCAACTTTTGGGGAAAACTTCCGACGGGCATAACATTATGCTTCGACCTCCGATTGACCTGATTTCGACTCCTACAAATCAATCTTGTCCCAATCTATCCATAGACACAAATTTCATCTCAATCCATCTCCGTATAGAGATTTTGGACACCTCACACCTTTTTAGCCATTTTTCGACCAAAACTCACCACTTACAACTCCCATTTGCCACCAAAGGCAAATTGACCATTCAAGACAATTCACATAAGTCCTAATCCACCTAACCAACTTGTCCAAATAGATTTCACCTCAAAGGAGCCACTCCTCTGAGATTTGACCCCCTTGAACCCCAAATTGACAAAGTGAGCTACTTGTCCCAAAACATACCGACAAGGCCCAATTCTGCCTTTGGGCTCACAAATACTACCATACGGACTCAACAACACTTCATACATGCATGCATCACAAGAAATTACATCTAACACCATTCCACATCAATATCATAACATTAACATACATACACATCCGAATATCATTACAAATATCTAACTCCTCATATCCATTACAACACATTATCCTACTTAACACAATATACATAGACAATACAACCTCCTACCGCAACCTGGATATTCCCACGTCTGAGACACTACTTCCTTCTCTTCTCCGGACTAGTGCCAGAACATTCACCTAAAATGTTAGTTCATAGGAAAGGGGTGTAAGACAAAGTCTCAGTAACCGGGAACAACTACACACAATATATATATACTGGTCCACACAATCGTGCACATGGTGCAACAAAATGCTAATGAATGGTATGCATGTTCTCTCTCATACATGGCTAGAACCATGAGCTATCGTCATCACAAGACATTTTAATAGATGATTCCCTTCTAACAGTCGGTGAAGATTGATTCTGGGATATCACAAAGCTTACTTTACCGTAATGCACCGGCTAATGGTTACACTAGTGACCGTGGCTCTCCTTCCCCTGTACCACCTTGAATTGGTGGTGATTTAGGGAAGGTGCATCCCTAAATCCACTGCCACTTGGCTCTCCCAAGGAGAAAATTTAGTGATTGGGATGTTTTATCATATTATATTGTCCTCTGCCACCTAGCTCTCCCAAGGAGAGGATTTAGTGACATGGATCTTTATTATATCATCATCTCATATCATATTATCATCACCTCATCATCAATCTCTCACTATGCAATCATATGGTGATTATGTCAATGTCATGCCAACATGCCTCAAACACACACATATATATCATCATCACAAACATCATATGGACATGTTAGCATGCAATGATACGAGGATGCTACACATTATACATACACAGCATATATAGTCATCATACATTAACTAGCCACATGCATACCACGATATATAGAAAACCATACACATACAACACCAATATCGTGGTTTGAAAAGGAACATGCATATATACATATATATACTATTATATCTTACTATACAATACAAACCATACAAACAATACAAACACCCAGTTACCTCAATTGTCGCTATCACGAGCACATGAGTTGTACAAGCTTTCCTGAATGCCAATCCCATGACTTCACTTCTCCGATCAATTAAACAACTTTTAGAATACCAAAAAATCTTCAATTAACATACTCCCTCTGGTCATATATATATGATCTTTTGTCTTGGCCCTAAATATAAGACCTTTTACAATATACGAGGTAGTATTTATTATACACTTTCAAAAAATGCCCCTATTTAATGTATCCAAAGAAAAAGAGAAAGAGATTAAATAAGGGTAGTTTTGGAAAAATGTTAGGATTTTCAGAGAAATCGAGGTAGTTAATTAGTTTTAATTCCAATTCTTAATCTGCGTGATTCGGTTAAAAGGGTCTTATATTAAGGACTAGAGGGAGTATAATCCAAATGTCCAAGTTTCATAATTCAACCACTTTAACCTAACCCAAGGTTCCAATACCCTTTCCATACATCATTGAGCTCCTAAAATCCATTCAAATTCTAATCAACCATACACACCTCAGATTCCATACTCCCTCTAACAATTTTAACCTAGGGTTAAGCTCAAATCATACATACACCCTCTAAAATTCATACCCAAGGATCACACACACCAAATCATACTCCAAAAATACCATTTATTTTAATCAGTGGGATTCAGCTAAAACCAAAGAACCCAATATATACCCAAAAAATTCCAACTCAAAACCGAAGAAAATGGAGAGGGAGGAGTATGAATTACCTGCCAATGATTTAGCAAGCTCCAAGGGATCAGAAATCACTCCCAAGGGTAGAGAATCATGAACCCTAAGTCTGCTTCTTCTTTCTCCTTCCATTTTTCTCTCACTTTTCCGCTCTCAGCCGAACTGAAATGTTTATGATTTAAACGAAACTGAGGTGTGGCACAACAGCGGCGGGTAAGTTCGCCGCAGCGCGATTGCCCTTGGCTAGAAAAATATTTCAGAATCTGTAGCTCACTCACTACAATGGCCCTGCTTCTCGCTGCAGCGTGAAGCTCATTTTTCCTCCACTCAATTCTTTCCTTCATCCTGGCCCTTTGGTTTTGCACACAACACCAATTACACTTGGTTAGCTAGGGACAATGTAATGAGAGTTGTTACAATTTCCATTCACAACTAGCTCTAGTTTCTTTCCAATCCTCTCTCTAAGCTAATTATGAGAAATGCGATATTGAATTTGAGTCAATACTTGTAAGGATAAAATACACAAGATGTAGTTTTTGTTAGTATAAAAGTTGAAAGAGACTTGATTTTAGTTTTGAAAGCATCACATTCAATAAAACAAGATTGATAAAATGTAGAGTGAGATGAAGCACTCTAGTATTGTCTTGTCTTTGTATGAACAAATTTGAGAGGTAAAATTCTTTTCATTCATTTAGTTGAAGAGAGATACATATAGTGGTAAGATGCACCATTTCAAATATTTCTCATAACTTAATTGCAAAAAACAAAGCCTACCACTACATCATTTCAAAGAATTCATTTCAAAGATTTCTCATAACTTAATTGCAAAAAACAAAGCCTACCACTGCATCATTTCAAAGAATTCATTTAAAAAATTTCTCATCACTTAATTGCCAAAAAAAAAAGCCGTAGAGCATGTATAGGTCTAACTTGGGATCTTCTTTCTCTGAAATTGGAAGAATTTACTTCTAGAGGTACATGAATGATAAGCTTGATGTATATATACCAAATCAATTAAAAAGAAAGGACATTAAAAAAGAGCAATTCAAGTATTCTTACTGGTATATAGTGGATTCTCTTCCAAATTCAAAAACAAAAGGAAATTCAAGGTTACAGATATAAACTTGAGCTTTGCTTATTATTCATTTATTAAGCCAAAACCCATTCTATTAATTATATAATCTAGAATTAACTTAATCAAAGTAATAAGTTGTAGTTGGGCATTATCTCATGAAAATTGCTGAAACAATTGAACCCACCAAAGATTATGTGCAAAACGGAGAAAATTATCAAAAAAGCAGCAATGGATTATGTATACCATTACTCCTTTCTAAGATGCTTACTTTCACATATTGAACTAAACTTAAAGTTATGTCTGTAAATGTCACGTTGACCAAAATAATAAAAGAATGATAGAGAATGAAACCAACCACATAGACTTACTTTGATTGAGAAGAGATATTTTAGGTTGTCATATGTTTTACAAGTCATAACATTATCAGCAGCAATAGGTAGTATCCTATTGCAAACTTGATTTCCATTCTCATTGATAAATATCATTAAAAGCCAATCCTGCAATACTAACAGATCAGTAGAAAAAGAATGTCCATGTATGCTTCATGATAAAAATCTCACTGTCACTATATGTTAGGATTGCTGGCTTCCCAAGATGAGGGTGAATTGGGAAGTTCAAAATTTTTCTGCAAAAAGATAAATTCACAATGACAGCAAAAGTTTGCAGAAAAATAGAGTGTAGTGAAACTGAGTACAAATGCAAGATAAGAGAAGAAAGAACTCAGTAGTTTATCCTAATTCGGTCTGATCCACTTGACCTATGTCTAGTCCCAAGCCACCACTTAAGACTTCTACTATTAGCTAGAATTCAATGGAGTCCTTGCAATACCTCAATATAAGCTCATGCTTTGTTCTAAAAATGCTCAATTTCTACACTTAAACACTCTCACAAGTATTTCCCAATTCCCTTTGTGAATCACCTCACAAAGAATCATTCTTCCAGATGAAGAAAAGATTTTTATACAGAGTAAATACTCTTTAGATTAGAATGGATATGAAAGTTGAACTATAATAAATGAAGTGAGAGAGTAAAAAGTTTTGACTCAGAAATTTGATAGAGTTTTTGTATAAAATGGATTAAAATCGTTACCCATAACTTCAAATGAAGTTTTATTTATAGATTTGTGGCTTCACTTGTCGTTAGACATAAGATCTATCTATTAGAGACATTAACCAATGGTTACATTGCAAAACTAGTTATTTACTAACTGCATTTAATGCCTCTAAGACACAAAAATTTGAATTTTGGGTGTCAACAGATGAATTTCGCAGAGACCAAATGTTAAACACTTTAACATTGAACTTCCAAAATTTGTCTACTCAAGAATAAAATTCAAATTTTGAGTTTGTCAAAGTTATTAGATGTTAGAACATATGAATTTTTATATTCACAGTGCATTTGTTGAGTTTGAATAGTTATCTTATATTTTCATAGTGTACTCGAAATTCAAATTTCAAAAGCTGAAATTTGTTTATCAGAGGCTTGTTTAACTTGACATAAAAGTTCTCATGTTTGAAATTCGAATTTTGAGTTCTAAAATTCATCTATTAGAGCCATGCTCTTACTGGACTCATAAGTTTTAGTTTTGAAATTTGTGCTTTGGAAATCCAAAGTTCATTTGTTGAAGACAGTGATTTTGAATTTTACTAGCACTCAAATTTTCATTGAGTTTTAGATGAATTTTGTACATTTTCATTAATAATGCTTAGCTCGAAATTTGAATTTTAGAACTAAAATTCGTCTATTAGAGGTAAAACATTTATAACTTCAAATTTCACCAAGTAAAGTTCAAATTTTGCACAAAATAATCATGATTTATCAGTAACAGTTCATCTGTTTGCCAATATTTTTCAATTATAACACAAGCTAACTTTTGATAACATATTTAAACGTTGTGGTAACTTAAGTAAACAAGGATCAAAGCTTTTTACCCATAATACAAAAGGAGAAATCCTAACATATAAGTCTTCTCATATTTTTCATCAGATTTCTTCACTTAATTCTTTGACATTCCTTTGATATTCGTCTTTCAAGGCTCTAGTTGCTTTGAATCATCAAAACTTCTAATTTAACACTATATGTCTTTACATGAAACAAATGAAATTATCGTTGTTGAATTGTGAAGGTTCTCTAATTCTCTCACTCATGTTTACCTTCCTTACCTCTCACACTACTCTTATCCAGAATCCATGGCTGCAGCAATTACTATTGCTACTAATTTCTCATAGCAGTCTTCTACTAGTTCAACCAAAGTAACAACTATCAAATCATTGTCTGAATCTAGCCTTAGTTCTTTACCATCTTCTTTTTCCTGCAAAAATCTTCATGACCTTCCAGTTCTGGATTCATCAGAAGACATACTTCCCGTTATCGATTTCTCTCTCCTTGTCTCCAGTAATTCTGAATAACGGGGCAAAGCCATCCAAGATCTTGGTCAAGTTTGTGAAGAATGGGGCTGCTTCTCAGAAAAAAAAAATCTGTAACATCTTGGCTTACCTAGCAATGCTTCTGCAGAAATAGAATTGTTCTGCTCTTCTGCAGTGAATTAACTAGTTCATCCCTGAAAGACGACTTGTACAATACATTAGTCCTTCAATTAATTTTTGCATCACCCTGAATATACAAATTATCATCTCTTTCTGTGACATCCGGGCGCTGACGAGGGACGGGAGTGATCGTCGGTGCAAGAAAAGTGGGGGTCAGATAAAGTAATGAGGCACCGACAAGGAGCGGCTCCTGGCAGGCTTCTAAGCGAGAGGAGCATATGAATGTATCGAATACATACCAAAACGAGAAGGATCCAGAGACTGTATAGGTATGGGACTATATGGTTAAGGATAGCTTAAAAGAATTGATAGGTACTACTTATACCAACAAGGTGCACCTACCTTTTCGGTAGCATATCCTTTAAGAACTCCTCAGTTAAGCGTGCTTGACCTGGAGCAATTATGGGATAGGTGACCTCCTGGGAAGGAGGTGTGTGAGTGAGGACAAAACACACCGAAAGGGCTTATGTTGGTTTGTAGGGACAGTTGTTAATCCCGAATAGCGGCCGGACGTTACACTTTCCACCACTACATATGGTTATATTTAATTTTGAGATAAACAGAACATCAAAAATAGGTGCAAAACTTGTTAATTCAGGTAATATAAATAATGATAGGAGATCAAATTAATGTACAAGCTATCTTTCAACGTCTAAACCCGTGAATTCACTATTCTGTTTATGTAATGAATTGAGTACTGAAGATTGAAGTTCATGATTTGCAATTGATCAGTCGTGGTATCTCGGAGAGTTTGATAAAGAGCATGATGGGGGGGATGAATTGATTTTTCAATCTTCCAAGTGAGGAAAAGAGAGAGTTTCAGGGCAAGCATATTTTTGGCCCATGAGGTGTAGCTCTAGCACATTGCTGGAGAGATTTTCTCAAAGTCTTTGTCAATCCAAAATTCCATTTCTGTCATAAATCTACGGGATTTAGGTATGCATGATGTTTCTCATTGAAGTTCAGTGCTTTGGAATATTCTATTCTTGATAAGCCATCCCATTTTCTGACATTAGTTCTTGATTCTTCAGTGATACTACATTTGAGTACTTCAAGACAGTGAGAGAAATCATAAAGGAATTGCTAAAAGGTGTATCGGAAAGTTTGGGATTGGAATCAAACTATATAAGTAAGGCTATGAACATGGAGTCAAGCTTTCAAGTCTTCATTGCAAATTTGTACCCTCCATGCCCAGAGCTAGATCTTGCTGTGGGGATTCATCCTCATTCTGATCATGGCTTGCTCACTATACTCACAGATAGTATCAGTGGCCTTCAGACTCTACATAATGACAAGTGGGTGAAAGTCAGTGCTCCTCTCAATGCTCTAAGGGTTAACAAAGCTAATCTACAAGAGGTGCCCAATCTTCTATCATCATTACCTTCATCATCATGCAAAAACATAATATGCAAAACATAAACATGTTAGATGTTTCATAAACTCTAAGATACTTAAGCTGCTCATTCATACTTGTCTTAAACTTCTTGTTCATTTCTTTTGTTTAGATTATGACTAATGGGAAGTACAAGAGCAATGTGCATAGAGTAGTAGTGTACTCCAATGCAACAAGGATACCATTAGTGACTTTAAATGGTCCATCACGGGACCAACTTATCAGCCCGGCACCAGAGTTTGTTAGTGAAACTCACCCTCTAGCCTACTCTTCAATAACATACAAGAAATTCTATGAACTAAACTAATCAAACTCATTTGATAACAAAGTTGTCTTGGACCATATATGCATTCCAACTTAGATGACTCCGAAGAAACCAAACATCACCTGTGAGTAATCACAGTGTAAAATATATGTGTCATTCTCATCCATGCAGTACATTTAAATTATTAAATCTTTTTTCCATAGAATTGAAAACCCATATGGCATTATTAGTATCAATTTGAGATGAGGTTGATATGGCAGTTCAACCTTTCTGTCTTAATAATACCTCTATAGTCTTTATTAAGATCATTTAATTGGTTTTGAGTTTATGTTACTAATGAATGCCTGATAATTCTTAGTATTGGTTTAGTCTGTGGGAATTCATGGATTCAGTTATACTAGTTTGGGTGAGAAATTTGTATTGGCTTTGTTTATATTATTTATAAAATAATTTGCATAACCTCCATGTGGTAGTAAGTGGTGCCTATGCCTTTTATAGCTTGATGCTAAAAAAACATGGACATTGGCATAGATAATAATACAACACAGATGAATATTATGATATAGTATAAAATCTGAAGTATTGATAGAATATTCAACACTGACATGACTTGTCAAAATTATTGATGTTTTAAATTAGTTATACTGTAAATTTTGATGCCCTTGATTATCCTGTGATTTACTTAGAGCATATTCTAAAAACTATTGTGAACATATTTTACCATTGTAGTCCTGTCGACTTCTGTTATAACAAGTAGTTTGTGGAAAATTTCAAAGATGATGCCACAATTTTGCTTCAACTTTCAAGAACATCCCCTTTTTTAGTTCCTGCTTCTTGTTATCAGAAAACAAATTCTTCTGATCATTATATTATATAAAATTTCTTGCAAAAAATATTATATGATAGAAAATTAGAATACATTATACTATGGAGTTATTATTTACGTCGGGTTTTGTATTCTTTTTTCTTGTTCTTTCTTTATTTATATATTATTAGATTGGCCCCCTGCAATTGCGGTTAATCATTAGATTCCTTTTTCTTCCTTGCCTCTCACACGACTCTTATCCAGAATCTATGGCTACAACAATTATTATTGCCACTGATTTCTCAGAGCAGTCTGCTGCCGATTAAACCAAAGTAACCACCACAAATATAAGAGTTCAAGCTTTTTTTTTTTTTAAGTATGCCTTTGTACTTTGTATTAAGATCATTCAGTTGGTTCAAATTTGTGCTTCTGATTAATGTATGCCTGATAATACTTAGTATTGCTTTGGCCTGTGGAAAATTCATGGACTCAGTTATACTAGTTTGAGTGAGAAAATTTTATTATGTTTGTTTATATTATTTTTGTAACTAGAGAGATGGGTCCGTGTATTGCAAGGAGTAAGAAGAATCACCACACCGTTGATGGATTTTGACAAATATAGGTTGAAATTTTTTTTAATAATATACATTAATATGTTTAACCTCAATGCTAAATCCAATGGTGTCTATACCTCTTATAGTTTCAAGCTAAGAAGCAATGACATAAACAGAGAATAGATTACAAATAAGATGAATATTATGAAAAAGAATAGTCTAACAATGAAATGACTTTTCAAAATTATTCGTGTCAACATTTATATTGTGAATTTTGATGCCCTTGATCATTCTGCTATATGTTTACTTAGGGCATCTTCATAACATAACACCTTCAATCATATTTGACGATTACAGTCCTGTCTACCTCTGCAATAGTGAAATTTTGTTGAAAGTTTCATAGATAATGTGCCAATTTTGCTTCAATATCTAAGTGAAATATATATATATATATATTTTCCTAGTGATGACTGAAACTTAAATTATGTATACTAAACATGTTATATAAGAATTTTTCTCCCATTTTTTCTTTTTATAAAAATCCCTTCCTATATAACATGTTTGGAACATGTTTAATATACATAATTGAAGCTTCGGTCATCATTAAAATATATATATATATTCTTTTTTCTAGTGATGATTGGAGCTTAAATTATGTATACTAAACATGTTATATAAGGAATTTTCTCCCTTTTTTCCCTTTTATGAAACTCCTTTCCTATATACTAAACCTAATCTTAATTATCAAATAATCAATTCAACATTGTTATAAATACTAAAGAACAAAGGGATAGGACAAGAAAAACTTAGAAAGTCTTGTGAGTTTATTCTCATATTCCTTTTTTTTTTGTTTGAATTTTCTTCTCCTTCTTGTCCTTTCAATTCTTAGACAAATCTTAATTAATAAATTAAAGATATATATTTTTTCCAGATAGATTCTCAGACACTCAAATGTTGTATTGCTCTTACAGTAGTTGACAACAATTTGAGATCCTAATTTTTTTTTCATCTAAATGATAAGTTACATATTAAATAAATCATTCAAAGATAATAATGAATAATTCAATCATAATATTGAATAGTTATTACTCTTGTTTCTGCTAGTATATATCATTGTGCAAAGAAGCCACGGAGATATTTTTTCAAATTCTTATATAATGTGTCTAGAAATGATATTTTCCTAGGATAAAACATATACCTGTCATCACATCCATTCTTTTCAGGAAATTTTGTTAGACAACTCAACTCCTCTCTCTCTCAATATTCAAATTATTATTATTAGTTTTTTTTAGTGTATGCTGAAGTACCTAACTTTCCGTCCCTTATTCTTAAGTAGACTTTTTTTGTTGGTGATGCACATGGATAGATAATTGTTAATTTATTTAAAAGAAAAAAATAAAAATTGGGATAAGTATCGAAAAATAATAAAAAATACAATTAATGAGTTGTTTGAAAAATAAGAGAGAATTGCCAATAAGGTTTTGATACAATTGGTAAACAGTTGGGTTCCTTAATCATGCTCTTCAGGGTTCAATTTCTGACTTTATGTATGGAAAAAAAGTTTTTTTGGGAGAGGTAAATGCCACTTTAGTAATTTTTATATCCTAGTGGAATTAGTTTTCAATAGTAGGTTTGGGATATTTTTTACGCTAAGAAAAAAATTAAGAGAGAATTGTAAAAAAAAATCACAAAGATACATAATACGAAAGAAGTCAAGAAATTAGGTTAAAAAAGAAGAAGAGAAAAAATACCGTTCATAAATCAGTGATTTGCTGTAAATTTAATGAAATACATAAATATAGATAGAACTATGCCAAAAATAGCCTTTTATAGCGCTCAATAGTTGGCATTTTATTAAAAAACACTAACAAATGTGAAACGCGAAATACTTTAGTTGGCGTTTACACAATAAATGTCAATTAAAGATATCACTATAGTTGGCATTTATAAGTAAACGCCAACTAAGATAATTTAAAAATAATTTAAAAAAAGAGTGAAAAATACATTAGATGGCGTTTATGGAAAAACGCTAATTGAAATAATTTAAAAATTTTTAAAAGAATAAAATTAAAATAATTAGTTGGCATTTCCATTTTAAATGCTAACAAAAGTGATTTAAGAATTAAAATTAAAATAAAAATTGAATAAATAATAGTTGGCATTTTTGGCTTAAACGCTAACTAAGATTAATCTTTAAGTTAGCTTTTCAGTTGGAAACGTCATCCAAGATTAATATTTTAGTTGGCATTTCTCACAGAAACGCTAACTAAGGTTATTTAATAATAAAAAAAATAAAAATTAAGATAGATAAGGGTTCAATTCTTGCACGGTGTCACTTGTTGCGAACATAGACCATAAACCATTGAGTTCTGTCTTCCACGGCTTCACTTCTTGCACGGCGTCAATTCGTACTCAAGCCCATAATTTAAGCTTATCGCCAACATCTCTCCGTAGAAGCATTGTGCTTTCCGTCAAGGATTCGTGTTCTGGGTCGAAGTTTAATCCTCTCCATCGAAGCTAAAACCAAAATCATCAGTACACGCCCCTCTTCTACACTTTAATTTCTTAAATTTATTTTTGTAGTACACTTTACTTCTGGTAATTTCATGGTTTCTGATGGTTATATGGGAATGACGATTTCATCCAAGTAATTTTTGTGTCTTGCAATTACTTGGTCCTCTCTTTAGTGTTATTTTTGTCCTTCTTAGTCATATGCTTTTAGGGACGGATCCAGAAATAAAGTATGGGGGGGGCAAAAATTTAAATAATTAACAAACTCATATTGTATATGAATATATATATATATAAACACGCCTTTGTAAAGGAAGCTAGATGGAAATCCATAGCGAGAGTGCTCCATGAAATGTTAGCAGGTTACTAGGAGTTTTAAAGAATATAGGTGTGTTTTAAGGATGAGAAAAACAGTAGCATAAAGAATAGAGAGAGAGAATGGGTATGTCAGAGAGAAAAATAGTCATTCTTTTTCTTCTTATGCTGAGGTTATATATAAATTGTAATTGGTACGATTTGGAAAAAGAGAAAAACTAAACAAAACAAAAGAATTTGTTTTTACTACTTATAAAATGAGAAGTGGAGTAGATAAAAATTCTAGGAGCGCAATCTTTAACTTTGCTTAGCAACTCTTCAAGGATTGTTTTTGGCATGTGAGAAATCTTTTTTTTGGGGGGGGGGGCGCGGGGGGTACCACCCCTGCTAGGCCCCCTATAAATCCTTCCATGTATACTTTTGTTATTCCTTTCTTTTTCCTTTGTTTGTTTTGAGTGTCAATGGCTACTGAGAAAGCTACACTTATTTGTATTCTGTCAAGTGAGTTTCTAATTTTCAGTGTATTATACATAGTTTTAACCCTTGATTTTGAACCTTTCTTTGCCCATAAATACTTCACTGAGGAGATTTATGCAAGTCATTTTTAGAATAATAAATAAAATTGACCTACACAATTCCTTCTCATTGCTAGTCCTTTGGTTCTATTTTCTTGATCCTTTACTCTGTTCAAATGTTTTATTGTCCTACAATAGAATTAATTCCCATGCTTATATGTTGTTCTTTAACTAAGTTATCATTTTCCTTGTCTTCAGGTACCCTAAAAGTGGTGTCCCACCAAATATTGCTCCACATATCCTTTTGACATTTTCATATTTTGCTATTTGTTTTTATTTTCACTAATTTTAGCCTTGGTTTTTTATTCAGTATTTGGTATTTAAAAGAATTCTAATCATATTATTTAAGAGTAGTGTAACTATATTAACTGATAAAAAACCTGCAGATGGCACATTTATTTTTTGATTTTAAAATTCCTTATTTGATTATTTCAACAATTTGATATATTTTCATGCTATCTTTTCCTGTGGTGGTCCTTTCTTATGATGTAGTTTTTTGACCATGGAGTATGGACTGTTATTTAACCAATTCAAAATTGAGTTTGCTTAATTCTGGATGTCCAGACTTAAACGTTGATCCTATCACTGAGAACTACTATCCAACTGTGTTTTTCAATGAATTCTGGTTACTCAGGGATAAGTTGATACCTATAAATGAGACAGTAACTGAGTTGCCTTTGAATTTGGCGGGCGGTCCTATTAGCATTACAAAGTGGCAATTGTTTCTGCAAATTGATCAGTCCTTCCAGATCCACCGTAGTTATGGAAGCATGATTGAGGGCGAGGGTGATGAGCTAAAGGTCTGTGTCGTTAAGAATATCCAGTGATTCTACAAACATTTTTACACTACAGTCTGCCTTTTGATGTTTTATGAACTTATTTGACAGAACATGCTTGTTGAGTGTTGAATGACCTTATGTTTTTGCATATCCTTTGGCTGTTCTTTAAATAATTTTCCTGCTGCATCTTTTTGTACTTTCATGTTCTTTACTCTGTTTGTCATATTTAGTTTCATCACTTACATTGTTGTTCAAGTGCTTGTGCAAACATTTATGGGGCATTTTAGGTCTTGGAGGTCATTTTAGATTTTGGTGTCTGTTGAAAGATCACTCTCATATGATCCTTTATTTTCTTTGGGTATACGTTACCAAATTTTCTATCAACTCCTCTAGTTGATAGTTTGACATGAAAGAAGGTACTGAGGTAGGAGGCCATTTCAATCTCTCTGAAAGAAAAAGCTAGTTTTGAAAGTTGATTTCAAGTCAATGATGCTTTTGGCATCTCTTTTTGAAGGATGTTAATTATCTACATTGTAGCACACAGTTTGAGAAAGGGATGTGTTAATGTTAGGCATCTGTTGATGCATATTTTGGTTGTCTGATGTTGATCATATCGAATCCAGGAAGGACTTCGATGTAGAGAAAGAAAAAGAGTTAGAGGAGTATGAAAAGTCAAGTGCACATATGGGTTCAATTGCCAGAATAACTCAAATGCTGAAGTAATGTAAGATGTTGCCAATTTTATTAAAATCACCTTGCCCTTAATAAATGAAATAGTTTATAAGATGATTGTCTTCATTCATACTAATTGCAGCTACCCTAAGTGCGTAATTATTTCCTTCAAGCTAAAATGCATTTCAGATAATGTTCCTATGGGACAAAATGGTGCTCATCAAGAAGCCATTGACAATAGCAGTGTCTCCAACATTGATGAACAAAATCCCTCAGAAGGTGTCATTGAGGTTAATGAACAAAAGGTATGAGATAATAGTAACAATGATAAAGAAAACCAAGGGCTCAATGAAGGAAACGAAGCTAAAGCTGCAGAAAAAATTCAAGAACCTGAAGTAAAAATTTTGGCCAATGCTTACAAGGATAACATGGATGTTGTCTTACGTGAAGATTTGAAGGTTGTCTTTAAGAAGTTTGGTTCTATGAAGGTAATTACAATCTCCTCTTCCTATTGTTGGGTGAGATTTATGCCATTTATCAGTTTGATTTTCAGTTCATAGCTGTTTATTAAGTTACCTTATTCTTTATTTTTCTGGAATTGTTTAGAATGTTAACTTATTGCCTTTGAGTTTTAATTGATTTTGAATAGACAGCTAGACTAGATGACGCTTGGCACATCCCTACTACCAAATAAATGGTCCATCTTCAAGATTTATACTGACTGAGACTGATATATTAATTAATCTTTATATCCTTGTCTACCGAATCAGTACATTTATTTCAAGATTGGAGCAGATTCAAGATACATTTGGTTTGAAGAACCTAAAACTACTCAGAAAGCCTGTGCTGCTGCAGTTCTTATCGAAAAGGTAAGTAGATGAATTAATCGATGTCTTGAATTACACGAGTAAGCTGTTTTTCCATTTTATTGGTTTTTTTCTTGAGAAAAAAACAACTTGCATTTATGCTAACTTATTTGTATAAAGGTGGACTTGGTAGTGTTGGTATATAGTTTTGGACATATTGTTTTTGTTGGTATAGTTGTTTAAAACTTGAGTATAGTTTTGTATATATAGTGTGGGAAATATTAGAAAGTTTGTCTTAGTTGTTAGTATTGTTGATTGGGAAGAAAATACAAGTTGTAAACTGTAAATTATAGCTATAATTGTAAATACAAGTTAAAGAAACAAAATGAATTGGTTTTCCAAAAAAAAAAAATCTGGCTTTAGTTGGCGTTTCTATGGGAAATACCAACTAAAGTCCTATTTAAAAATAATAATAAAATAAAAGATGGCATTTATTAAAGAAATGTTAACTAAAGTTATAGTTGGCGTTTGTAATAACTAAAGTTAACATTTTAGTTGACATTTGTATTACAAACGCCAACTAAAGTGTTAACTTTAGTTGGCATTTCAGTACAAACATCAACTATAGTTGACACTTTACTTTGCGTTTATCACAATAAACACCATCTAAAATATAGTTTAAATTGGTGTTTGTGTCAAAAACGCCAACTAAAGTTGACACTTTAGATGGCGTCTCTAAAAAAAATGTCAACTAAAGTTAACTTTAAATGGTGTTTTATAAATGCTAACTAAAATACTCCTTTTTATCGGCACTGGGATAGATGGCGCTTTGGAAACGTCAATAAAGAGCAAAAACAAATGCCAACTATTCCTTTTTTTGGTGTAGTCATCCTGAACTGTGGCCCAGTTAGTTTGGCATGTCTTGATCATTTCAAGCCCGGTTGCCAAAAAGAAGAAAGGGAAAAAGATGTAATGGAAAGGAAAATTGTGCCAGGAAAAGGGCTTGACTGGACTAAACCTGGGTAAGACATAGGTCGATGCTAGCTCAACTTGGTATATGTATTATATTTTTAAAAAACTTTTTCCTTTTCCTTTATTTTTCATGAATATTAAATGATCATTGCTTTTACTAATATACTTATTTAATAAATTAATTTTATAATTATGATAAAGATATTTTATTATTCCAATCTATAATTTTATTTTAAATTTTAAATTTATTTCTTAACTTAATATTATGTAAAAATAAATAATCTATGATTGTTGAATATTTATAATTTAATAAATGTTTCTTTTGATCACAATATTATTTCCTATATAAATATATTTTAGATGAAAGTAATCATATTTTTGTTAATAAATTAATTAATTAATTAATTAATTAATTTAGTTTTTTATTTTTAATTTCATTTTGCATTGAGCCAACCCTAGGTATTGTCCCTGTCAAGCATCGGGCCATCCTCGATCAGGTTGGGCCGAGCTGCGAGCAATTTTTCATGATCCAGAGGTGTTTTAGGCTGGACATTAGGCTAAGCTGATACCCAGCATGGCCAAGCTATGAACACCCCTAGTTATAAACCTCCGTACTTTTTTTTAATAATATCATATATAAATATATATATATTTATATTCTCTACATATGCATAATTTTTTATTTAGGAAGCAAGCAACACTTTGTATGATCTATTGACTTGGGTATCTCTTACTCCCTTTTATGTTTACTATAAGATCATTTTAACTAAATCATATAAATTAAGAATGTGAGTTAAAATTAGTTAACTATCATGATTTCTCTGAAAAATTATAATATTTTTTTAAAATTACCCTTATTTGACCTTTTTCTCTCTCTTTGAATACATTAAATAGAGATATTTCTTTGAAAATATATAATAGATATTGCCTCTCATATACTATAAAGGATTCTATATTTATAATTAAGACAAAATATCCTATATTTAGAGTATTATTTTTCAAATGCATTTTTGGTTATATTAAAAGAATTTATTTATCATTATCTGTTAATTTAGGATTTATTTGTCATATTAAATTCCCATTATCATCTCTGCTTCACATCATTCCTTTTACTTGTGCTACCTTCAGGTGGCATCCCCATGAATTTCCTTTCTAATGATGAATTGATTGCTCTCCTAGTGGCCAATATTATATTTTCAAGTCTCAATGGACCTTGCTTCTCACGCTGCATCATTGAAATCAGAGCAATGTCATATTTTTAGAACTAAATTAATAATAAAAAAACCGATAGACATGTTTTATTTTGTTCCGAATTCTTTTTTTTTTGTCAAGTATATATAAAAAACATATACTCCCTTCAGTCATATTTATAAAGGATCTTTCAGAAACTTTTTTTAGTCCTTTTATAAGGGATTTTGTAATATTTTATAAAATTTTTCCTATTTTACCCTCATGATTTATTTTTTCTCGTAAATTATTATTAGACTTTTTGAATAAAAGAGGCATTCTTAATTGGTCAAATGATATTTAATGTGGATTGTATTATTATATTAAATATGGGTAAAAAATTAATGTTTGATTTTTTTTTTTAGAATTTTAAGAAGATAACTAACTTTCTTAATCTACATAGTTGGAAGCCCCTTATAATAAGTACCAGAGAGAGTATATATATACGGAGTATATGCTGGCATAATGCAAAGAACATGGAATATGGGGACAAAGAGGAACAATAAATAAGCATTAAAAATATGTTAAAACTAACAAATACGTTTTTCGGCTTGGATACATTATAACAAACCAAGAATGCTTTGTCTAAGTGGCCTTTTCATATTGTTTGATTTAAGTTGATTATAAAATTGATTGCCGACATTTTCTTTAAAAAATTATGTTACAAAATGTAATATATAACTCAGTAAAATTTTTTCGTTATATATATATATTTACTTAATTTGTTGGTCGGTTATTTTCTCACAAACATTATAAAATGTCTACCATAGTTACATACCCTCACTACATATAAAGGAATAAAAATATTAACCCACCAAATTAGTGGAGCACGCAGGCACAACACGTGAAGCCCACCAGACCTGTCTTGGGAGATTTGCTAGATTTGTCTCATAACTAAAAAAGTATTTGATGAAACCAATAAAAATTGGTCTAAGGAATTCACTTAGACCATGAGGATATGGGTTCAAAATCCATTGTTAACGTGTGAATCTTGTTGCCTCTTTAAGTGTTGTTTAAGTTGTGAAACCTACGCTAACTCTAATGAGCCCCATGATATATCAAATTCATCTAAACTTTCATTAATTTAAAAAAAGAAATACTTAATCAAATACTTATAAATTTATATATTAACAAAGTCCTCACATTATGAGTGATGACACATTTAGACTCATATTCCTATGAAGCATGGGATTGACACTTATCAATTGAACCAACCTCCCCTCCACCATCATTGTTATTGACACATGAAGTCATTTGTTGTCACATATTCTAGTTAGAATTTTTCTTTTCAATTTAAGTGGGTTGAGTACTACCAAACAAAATATTAAAAATTGGATTAGACTGGATGGTTGATTCGGGAAATTGTGCCAGATCTTGTCTAAATGAAGAGTGGAATCGAATGGATCCAGAATTGGTGTAAATTGATATAAAACTAGTCAAACCGACTGCAAATCGGTGTAAATTGATAATGAATTTGTGGAGAATTAGTCAGATTATTTTTAATATTTTAAAATTTTTAGTTTTTAAAATAAAATGTGATTATTTTTAATACTAAATAGCATTATTTTTATATAATTTTTTTCTTTGTATATTATCATATTTTATAAGTATTATTATGATACATAATTATTAATAATGATAAATTTACTTAACAAATAATATGTAAATAAAATATTAGTTAACTATTTTGAATTTAAAATATAATTATGGATAAATATTAACTTATTTATATTTTAATATTATGTTATGAAGCTTATTAATATTTTTTTAAATAATGTATATCACATAAAAATTAAAAAAATTGTTAATTTTATTACTACTTGTTTAATAGCGGTTAAACTATTGAACCTTAAAATAGTGGTTTGACTTACTTGGTTTTTAATATCTTGCTAGGAAGTCCTCATGGCCCAAAATATTTAGAAAGATACTTACGAATCTATATATGAACAAAATTCTCATATTATTAGTAAAACTTGAGATCTTACTCTTGTAAGTATATTTACTGTATAGGAATGATTGTTACCAACTAAACCAACTTTCCCTCCATCATTGTTATTGAGACATTTTGAAGTAGGGAAACAACCACTCAATTTCATCTGCTTTATTTGAAGTTAGAGAAATATAATATGAGATGAGTATTCCTCATTGCTAAGCACTTGCACCTTTGATTAGTGTAATATGCTAAACATGGGAAAACTTGGTTCCTTTGCTTTAGTGTTCTCACTTCTTTTCTTTATGACCTCTTTAGTTTGGAGTCAGGCGAACAGCACCACTGATAAACTTGCACTTCTTGCCTTTAAATCTTTGATCACTTTGGATCCATACAATTTCTTAGCTAACTGGTCTATCTCATCTTCTCCATGCAATTGGATTGGTGTGACTTGCAATACTCGTCATGGAAGGGTCCATTCCTTGAATCTTGGTGACATGGGTCTTGTGAGTACTATATCACCAAAACTAGGAAATATCTCATTTCTTGTTGAACTTGATCTTGGCAACAACAAGTTTCATGGTCAAATCCCAAAAGAATTGGTTCGATTGCGTAGATTGAAATTGCTCAACTTGAGCTACAATGAATTTAATGGAAAAGTTCCAACATGGATAGGGGATCTTTCCAGACTTGAATTCTTGGATCTTTGCAATAATAGTTTTAATGGATTGATTCCACTTTCTGTCTCTAACTTGTCAAGGTTGGAGATCTTGAACTGGAATGATAATTTATTAATTGAAGGGAGCATTCCAGCTGAGGTGGGAAGACTTCAGCACTTGAAGGTTTTACGGCTTGCGGGCAACAAGCTTTCAGGAATCATTCCCCGAACAATTTCTAACTTATCTTCACTTGAATTATTGAGTTTGTCCTATAACACTCTATCAGGTATCGTGCCTTGAAAATGAATTTTGTTATATATAGCTTGTTCTTTAAAACATCTTGTATTTTTGAGACCGAATTAATCAATTGCATGCTAAAATGTTGTTACTAATGTATTGTTTGTTTTTCTAATACTTGAAGGAGGCATTCCAAATGAGATTGGTGATCTAACACAACTCCAGATATTGTATCTTGATGATAATCTGCTTTCTGGCTCTATACCATCCTCCATAATTAATAATTCAATGCTACAAGAACTCCAGCTTTCTACAAATCATTTATTTGGTAGTCTCCCAGAAAATGTGTGTTTGGGGCTTCCAAAGCTTGAAATACTTTATCTATCTGAAAATCTCTTGTTTGGAAAACTTCCATCTACTTGGCATCAATGCAAAGAATTGATAGATTTAGACTTAGCTGACAATGGATTTGACAGAGGACACATGCCAAGTGAGATAGGAACTTTGACCAATCTCCAATACTTGTATCTTTATAGAAACAACTTGGAAGGTATGAGTTTTAATGTTATCCACTATCGGTCAATTGTTTTTATCTTAAATTATATATATATGTTGATCATAAATTTTTTGTGTTTGATGTCATTAGTTTGTTGTATTCATTTAGTAGTTCTCCTCTTATATATATGTGCGTGTGTGTTTTTTTTATGTTGTATGTATTTATTTGCATGTATAGATGTATCTCACAAAAATACATGCTTATTCTCTGTATTTGATTTACAATTTTTTTTTATAAAATTTCAAAAAAGGGGAAAAAGTGGAATCAATTAATGTGATTTCAAAAAGTTTTTCCTTGCTTCATTCTCTATTTTTTTCTTACTTTTACCTTTTTTTTATAACCTTAGTTTTTCTCTTCTGTCAGGTTCACGTTTGCGGCACAACCCTCCCTCTTTTGTCATTTTATCTTTTATGTTTTGATGTTTCTGAAACATTGTTTCCTAAAGGGTTTTAATTTATTTTGATTTGGTCCTTAAGCCCCTTTTATGACAAAAAAAAAACCGTATCTCATATTAGTGTTAAAGATTAATGCCTTAGTCTTGTAGCAACTAATCCCACTTAATTTATTTTAAAGTAATATGAATTATATTGTTTCGCTAATTTTGATTGTTGAACTCAGGTGAAATTCCACCATCTATCTTCAACCTTTCTTATTTAAGAGAAGTTGTTCTATGGGAAAATAATCTGCATGGTAGTATCCCAATATCAATTGGCAATTTCACATTGCTCGAAACATTATGTCTAGCTCTGAACACCTTCACAGGTACACTCAATATTCCATGTGGGAAAACAACTTGCATGGTAGTATCCCAACTGTTATTTTGTATCTTGTTTCCTCTAAAATGAAAATATCAAAAGAAATTTTTAAAAACTGTTCAAATTAAGTCGAATGACTTATAAAAATGTACAAAAACACACTAGATGTGCACCACATATCCATTTGCCGTTAGATCTATACTAATAACATAATCATGTTACCAACAAAAAAATAAGGAAAAAATTCTCAAAATTTTGTATTTTTTGTAGGTGAAGTTCTTCCTTCAATATCCAAGATCCCTTCTTTGAGAAATTTGCAACTTGGCTCCAACCATTTTCATGGTAATCTTCCTTTACATGAAACTTTCGAATTATCTTTGAATCAATTTGAGGGAAGCATTGCAAAATCAATGAGAAGTTGCACATCCTTGAAACTTGAAAGGAATATACTTGGCTGAAAACTCATTTACTAATATGAATAGTAGTAAACAAACAATTTAATGTCCAAACACACACTTATAATAAAAATGTTACTATCCATTATTGGTTGGGTTGTTTCCAGGTTTCATACCCAAGGACATAGGCAATCTCGATGAACTCGAGACACTAGATTTGGCTAAAAACTATTTCAGTGGATCTATACCTTCTGAAGTATTCAACATTTCAACATTAACCCATTTCGGTCTTGAAGCTAATTCCTTCTCTGGCCTTCTCCCATCAAATATACAAAGTGGCAGCCTTCCCAACCTAAAGAACATGCTACTGTCACAGAATGAACTTATTGGACAAATTCCAAGGAGCATATCAAATGCTTCTAACCTTAGAATGATAGAAATAGGGGAGAATAAATTGAGTGGAGCTATACCTAACACATTTTGGAATTTAACCAAATTAATTTCATTAGATTTCCATGGGAATGATTTGAATGGGTTGATTCCTACTACAATTAGTAGATTACAAAGCCTTCAATATTTGGATCTCAGCCACAACAGATTGCATGGCTTCATCATAGAAGAGCTTTGCCAAATCAAATATTTGAGTGAGTTGATTCTAAGCAACAACATGTTTTTAGGATCAATTCCAAGGTGCTTTGGGAATCTTGCTTCTTTGCGAAGGTTGGATTTGAGCTTTAACAAATTGACCTCTCATATGCCCTCTTCTCTTTTGAGTCTCAAAGATATTTTGAAGATAGACTTATCCTCCAATGCATTAAGCGGAAAATTTCCACTTGAGATTTCAAACTTAAGAGCACTTATAGTATTGAACTTGTCAAGAAATCAAATTTCGGGAAACATTCCTAATACACTTGGTGGCTTACAAACTTTGCAAAACCTATCATTGGAACATAACAAAATGCAAGGGCCTATTCCTGAATCACTTGGTGGCATGATAAGCATGGAGTTCTTGGATCTTTCACAAAATTATTTGACTGGTGTGATTCCAAAATCCTTAGAGTCACTTGTCTATCTTAAGTACATTAATGTTTCTTACAATTTATTGCAAGGTGAAATTCCAGATGGTGGGCCTTTTCAAAATTTTACAGCAGAATCTTTTATGATGAATAAAGATCTTTGTGGGAAGCCCCAACTACAAGTCCATCCATGTAACAAAGGAATTAGGCACATGTCAGCTAAAATGATGCTTTTTCTCAAATGCTTATTGCTTATCACGTTTGCAATCATTTTGGTTGTTTCAAGCATACTATTTCTTAAATGTAGAAGACATTATGTTAGTCAAATGACCAACAGGGATTTCTTAAATTTGGACACACCAATTAGGATATCCTATTATGAAATTCTACAAGGAACAAATAGATTTGATGATAGTAATCTTCTTGGAAAGGGAAGTTTTGGATCAGTATACAAAGGAATTCTCTCAAATGGAAAGATATTTGCAATTAAAGTATTTAACTTAGACTTAGAAGAAGCATTAAGAAGTTTTGATGCTGAATGCGCTGCCATATGCAATTTACGTCATCGCAATCTTGTTAAGATCATCAACAGCTGTTCAAACAATGATTTTAAATCTTTAATAATGGAGTTCATGTCAAATGGGAGTCTCGAGAGATTGTTGTACTCTCACAATTATTGCCTAGATATTTTGCAAAGGTTGAATATAATGATTGATGTGGCATTTGCACTAGAGTATCTTCATCATGGTTCTTCGACACCAGTGGTTCATTGTGATTTGAAGCCAAGCAATATTTTGTTGGATGAAGATATTGTTGCCCACCTTAGTGATTTTGGCATTGCCAAATTATTAGGTGATGGGCAATTGGAAACTTATACCAAAACTCTGGCTACACTTGGTTATATGGCACCAGGTGATGATTTAATTAATGGTTGCATTATACACATACGTGCATACATGCTATATGAAACCATAAAAAAATTCAAATGATAATGAATATTTATTGCGTTCAAATTTGAAGAATTCTCTTAATAATATACAAAAGGTTTTTAAAAGCAAATATGATTTTCTTTTTCAACATATATTGTCTATTTTAATGACCATTGAAATTGACATGTAGAGTATGGATCAAGAGGAGTTGTTTCTGTGAAAGGAGATGTCTATAGTTATGGTATTTTGCTGATGGAAACACTCACAAGGAAGAAGCCAACAGATGAAATGTTTGCTCAGGATCTAAGTTTGAAAGATTGGGTTAGAAAATCAACACCACATTCAGTCATTAATATTCTTGATGCCAATTCGCTGCACAAAGATAGTCAAAATATTGATAAGATATTACCACATATATCATCAATTTTTGAGTTGGCTTTAAATTGTTGCACTGATTCACCAGAGACACGTCCTAATATGACAGATGTTGTGGTGTCATTAAAAAGAATCAAGGTCAAGTTTGTGCCAAATGTTGAAGGCACCACTTGTTGAGTATTTGGAAAATCAAATTTTAGTCATTGTTCCTTTGATCTTTTGGTCTGTTTGATTTGTTCAACACAATCTTGTAAAATCAAATGATAATCCTTGAGATACTATTATCAAGTATTTGAATTTTGAATCTTGAACTTAGATTATTTGGCTCTTGATGTCATGGTTTGTTTTATGTGTTGTAGCTGTATGTTTTTTTTCTAAGGCCAATTGCTATTACAGCTATACTTGACTCGTATGAATTTGAAGTCCATTGAGTGGAACTTGACCACATTGTCAAAATGCCTGGAATGTTTTTTCATTATAACATATGCATGTGACACTTTTGTTTTTTAATTTATTTTCTGACATTTCACCAACTAGTTTTAAGTATTCGAAAAATAAAAATTTTCATGTTTAACTTTAAAATTGATTTTGTCCTAGTAAAAGGTATCATTCCAAATCAGATACTATATTTTTGATAACAATTTTCAATTGGTGTGAAGTGGAAGGAGTGTACTCACACAAAACACACACAAAAAAAACCAAACAAACTATAATTAGCATGTGGATCAGATCATTTAAAATAAATTTTGTCCTCACAAACCCACTTTACTATTTTATCAATTGATTCCATATACTACTAATCATAAGTGAGCGCACCTAAATATATATCTATACTATTGTACTGATTAATTAGAGATGATAATAATTAAGATTGTTCATAGATCACATGAACATAACATGATCAACTTATTTAACTTGAAAGTTAACATGTTTGGTTACAATCCATTATTTTGAAGTTTACTTTCTTTCAACTTGATCTGCATATATAAATAATTTATTTAAAAAGGGAAATTCCACTCTTGATCTTTATTTTCTTTGCCTCTTATGATGTTACACTTTCCCGAAATTCATGGCTGCAAGCTTGCAACAATTACTACTGCTACTGATTTATGAGAGCATTTTTCTTCCGTTCAACCAATGTAACCACTATATATATCAAATCATTTTCTAAATCTGGCCCTACTTCTTTACCTTCCTCTTTTGCCTCCAAAAATCATCATCATCTACCAGTTCTGGACTCATCAAAAGACATGATTCCCATGATTGACTTCTCTTTCCTTACCTCCAGCAATTCTGAATGAAGGTACAAAGTCATCCAAGATTTTGGTCAAGTACTAAATTATCTTTCAAAGATAATTTGTGTATTTAGATTATATAAGAAAAAAAATTAATTGGAGATCAAACTAGTGGAAAATAAAATTCACTTCTCTATTTATGTAGTGAATTGAGTAGTGAAGTTCATGATTTGTAGTTGATCAATCACAGTATCTTAGAGAGCCTTACAAACATGCATGATGGAATGGGTCAAAAGATTTTCCAATATTTCAAATGAGGAATGGAATGAGTTTTAAGGTAAACATATTTTTGTGATTGGATTCGGAGAGATGAGCACTGAATGCTCATCACAGTTCTGGACTGTCTAGATTAAAACTAGACTTTTGTTATTATATTTTAAATATATTTTTATTTTATTAGATGTAAAATCTAAAATAAAGATAATTTTATAAATGTCAGTTTTTTTAAAAAATGATGTTATTATTTAAAAAAATAAAATAAAAAATTGTAAATTTGAACTGTTTAGATTAGATTTGGAGGGTCTAGATCTCATTAGAGTGATGAGAACTAAAACCGGACCCCATGAGGTGTGGCTCAAAGTTTGTTGTATAAAAGGTACTCCGCTTGAGAGATTTTCTCAAAGTCTTTGTCCATCGAGAGTTCCACTTCCTTTCTGAACCTACAGGAGAGATTTTCTCAAAGTCCTTGTCACTAAAGTTAGATACTTTTAAATATTCTATTCTTCATCTGCCATCTCACAAAAACTATCAGTGGCCTTCAGACATTGCATGATATGGCTAGTGGGTGGAAGTGAATGCTCTTCCCAATGCTCTAATAGTTTACACAGCATATCTGCCAAAGATGCCCAATCTTCTACTGTCATCATGCAATCATATAATATGTCAAACTCAAACATATTGGATGTTTCATGAAATTAATCTTAGATACTTTTAGTGATAGTACTAGTGTAGTCAGTGACTCGATTTCATTATGTACTCTAAACTCAGTGTAATGTCTTTATTCTATTAATATATTCATATTTTCAAGTAAAAAAAAAATTAGATGTGCGTTGACTGATATATATAGTGTAATTAAACTAGACGCGCGCAGGCCGTGCTATTAATTTCACGAACCCATTTGAAATACATACAATTCCACCCTTGATGGATCGTAAAAAAGTCCAAGCCCAGCCAATGAAACTTATTTGAACAAAATGGAAGGTAGTTAATTTGCATAAATTAAAGGAAAAATTACATATAAATACTGAACCAAAATCATATCCAAACTATACTCATACATATATTCAAAGTGAGACAACAGTTATGTATGAAGCCTCCACTCTTTGTAGATATATTCAGGTTACAATATAGTTACGTAGAATTTGATGATAGGGTGGATTTGGATACATATCATCCACCATACACACAAACACACACGTAACTATAAATTAAGATTGTTTGTTACACATGGAGACAAATGAATGCCAATGGTTCAGCGATTCGGAATGAAAAAAAACTGACAGCTGTAATATAAATTCATATTTAATTTCTCCTGCGTGGTCCTATAGAGAAATTAAACTTGGATCTAGATAATTACTCTCTCCCCTCTCAAATATAAGCAAAGTTTGTACAAAATATTAGTTTAAAATATAAAAAAAATATATTTCTATAACAATAAATGTAGTATTTCAAAAAAATACCCTTAATTAATCAGTGATTATTAATTAATCTAGTGTAAAAAAAAAGTCATTAATTAAGAGTAATTTTAAAAAAAAAATTATTACAAATTAAAATAGCCTAACTAAACTTCATTGGTATGTGTAAAGTAAATTTTTTTTTCTTATATTTGAGACTAGAGAAAGTATATTAAAAAAGAAATTGATCTCTCTAGTATTTTGAGCGAGATTAATTCTTACATGTAGCAAGGATATTCCTAGTCTAAAAAAAACAGAAGTTAATCTTGGATTATTAAAAAAATGATATTATTTTTTTTAGCAATACTCAACTAACCATTTTTTGTTATAATTTCATGAGGAAAGTTTGAATAATAAATTTTATTTTACTCTTATCACATCTGAGCCAAATGCGGGTGGCACACATAAGTAACCATTTTAGATCAAGTTTCTTAATTTCTGCAAGGACGGAATGAAATTTCAACTACTTTGAATTGTTGTGGTGAGGGCGTTCACTAATGGATGCTTCTGAATGTCCATCGTTTTCTTTCCATTAAAGAAGAAAAACATTTAAGCAGTAAAATATGCTGCGTTCTGACTGAAAGCAATCATTAAAAAATTTAGAATGAGAAAGATCCATGACGATGCTTGATAAAGTAATTGAAATATTACTACTTTATTTTAGTTTTTTGCTGGAAGTCAAATCCATCAAATTAATTAAGGTGGCTGCTTTGTAAGAAAGTTCTCATTTCAACAAGTTTTTTTTTGTCCAAAACAAAAGAATGGTGTACATATATACAAACAATATTTTGAAGCCTAAATCAATCAAAAACTTATCTTTCATGCATGTAAAAGAGGAAATTGTACAAAATACACAAGAAAAAAAAAGCGTTGAAGCGTAAATCAATTAAAAATCTTATTTAGGCCAACGGTTCTCCTGATACATATTGAAGGTCGACGAGGTTATGGAGATGAAGTATCAGATTTTGAAGTTAAAATTAACCAAAAATGAAAGCTTGATGGTGTCAGAATTGAGGCATGCGCTTCTCTTCCTCTACCTTGATAACAAAACTGTCTTGGAACGATACGCATTTCAAATTAGATGACTCTGTAAAAACCAAGCATCAATCATGAGTAATTGCTGTATAAAATTAGTGCGATTTTCATATATCAATTATATCTAAATCAGGAAAGCTTTTCTGTAATTGAATTGAAAGTTGATATGACATTATAAGAGTTCAAGTTTTCTGTTTTAAGTATAACTTTGTAGTTTTGGTGCAAAAAAAAGAGTATAACTTTGTAGTTTGTATTAAGATCATTTAGTTGATTCGAGTTTATGTTACTCATAATGCATGACTGATAATATTTAGTATTGCTTTGCTATGAGAGAATTCATGGATTAAGTGAGAAAATTTACTATATTTATGTATTCATTATATATATATATATATGTAAATTCAAGATGAAGTTTTACTGTTTAAAGTACTGTAATGTAATATGTTTTACTATTTAAAGTACTGTAATGTAATGTCCAGGGCCCGCTGTCATGTGATCTTCAATTTTCTTTTCTTTTTTTTTTTACAATTTTTTGGCGGGGCCCGCAGCCATGTGATCCCTTTTTGTTTTTTTTGGTGTGCCCGCTGTCACATATCCTTCTCCACATATTTTTGTTCTTTTTCTTTTTCTATCTCACACTTGTCTCTTTTATTTTTTTTTTTTTTCATCAAATTTATTCTTTAACCCCCATTTTCTAGCTTATTTTTTTATTAATACTAATTTATCATTGATAATGCTTTATTTATACTAATTTACTCTATTCATAATAATTTTTCATTGATAGGAATTTATTTTTCATTTCCATTATATTTATTTCTTATCAAATTTTATGGTACTTTTATTTCATTTTTTCCTCATATAGAATATTTTGAAAATTTATGCAAATTCTATTATAAACATGTTTTTAAAAAATAGTTAAGTGAGCTACTTTGAATTAAATCAGTTATCAATTTTTAAAAAATAAAATTAATTTTATTTCCTCACCTTAAAGTGATTAGTTTTCGGCCATTGTCCAGAGGTATCTTGGTGCTTACAATTGAAAATGGTACATGAGCTTAATTAAAAGTCACGTTAAGCAAACTAAAATGGAATGATTTAGAATAAAAGCACCTACGTAGACTTACTTTGATTAAGCACATATATTTTAGGATGTTATCTGCTTTATAAGTCATAACTTTAACAGTAGCTATACGTAGTAGTATCCTACTATAGATTTGATTTCTATTCTTTCCACAAATTGATAAATACCACTAAAGGCCAATCCTGCAATAGTGGCAGATTAGCAGGAAAAAAAATGTCCACATATGCTTCATGATAAAAATCTCACTGTCCCTATTTGTCTTTACATGAAACAAATTAAGTTATCTCTGTTGATTAGGGGTGGTTCTCCTATTTTCTCACTCTCTATGCCTTCCTTGCCTCTCACACTACTTTTATCCAGAATCCATGGCTGCAACAATTACTATTGCCACTGATTTCTCAGAGCAGTCTTATGCAAATTCAACCAAAGTAACCACTATCAAATCATTATCTGAATCTGGCCTTACTTCCTTACCATCCTCTTTTGCCTGCAAAATTCTTCATGATCTTCCTGTTCTGGATTCATCAGAAGACACACTTCCCGTTATCGATTTCTCTCTCCTTGCCTCTTGCAATTCTGAACAACGGAGCAAAGCCATCCAAGATCTTGGTCAAGCTTGTGAAGAATGGGGCTTCTTCTTGGTAAGAAAAGAAAAAATCTAGATCACCTTAAAGACAAAAATTATCATTTCCTTCCATTAGTGCATATAATTAGATTTAATATTAGGATAAACAGAAGATCATAAGCAGGTGTAAAACTAGTTAATTCAGGTGATATAAAAAATATTGGAGATGAAACTCATGTACAAGCTATCTTTCTAGCTCTGAACTAGTTTATTCACTCTTTTGTTTATGTAGTTAGTTGAGTACTAAAGTTCATGATTTGTAGTTGATCAATCATGGTATCCCAGAGAGCCTGATAAACAGCATGATTGAAGGGGTGGAGGCATTTTTCAATCTTCCAGATGAGGAAAAGAGAGAGTTTCAGGGCAAGCATATTTTTGACCCAATGAGATGCGGTTCTAGCTTCAATACTGCTATAGAAAAGGTACACTGCTGGAGAGATTTTCTCAAAGTCTTTGTGCATCCAGAGTTCCATTTCCCTCATAAGCCTGCAGGACTTAGGTATGCATGATGTTTCTCACTAAAGTTGGGTGCTTTTGAATATTCTATTCTTGATCTGCCATCCTATTTTCTGACATTAGTTATTGATTCTTCAGTGATACTGCATTTGAGTACTTCAAGACCGTAAGAGAAATCATTAGGGAACTATTGAAAGGTGTATCAGAAAGTTTGGGATTGGAACCAAACTACATTAGTAAGGCTATGAATATGGAGTCAAGCTTTCAAGTCTTCATTGCAAATCTTTACCCTCCATGTCCAGAGCCAGAACTTGCTGTGGGGATTCGTCCTCATGGTGATCATGGCTTGCTTACTATAGTCTTAGAAAATGGCATCAATGGCCTTCAGACTCTACATAACGGCAAGTGGGTGAAAGTGAATGCTCCTCCCAATGCCTTGATGGTTAACACAGCTGATCTACTAGAGGTGCCCAATCTTCGACTATCATCATCTTTATCATCATGAAAAAATATAATATGCAAACACAAACATGTTAGATTTCTTTTGAACTCTAAGACTATTAATAGCTAATTCATATATTTGACTTAGACTTCCTTTTGGTATGTTTTGTTTAGATTTTGACTAATGGGAAGTACAAGAGCAATGTGCATAGAGCAGTAGTGTACTCCAATGCTACAAGGATATCAATAGTGACTGCAAATGGCCCATCACTAGAACAACTTATCAGCCCAGCACCAGAGCTTGTCAATGAAACTCACCCACCGGCCTACTCTTCAATAACATACAAGAAATTTTATGAACTTCACCAATCATCCTCATTTGATAACAAAACTGTCTTGGAACGTATACACATTTCAAATTAGATGACTCTGTAATATCCAAGCATCAATCATGAGTAATTGCCGTATAAAATTAGTGTGATTCTCTTTTATGAAGTACACCTAAATCAGTAAAGCTTTCCTGTCAATGAACTAAAAGCCTATATGGCATTGTAAGAGTTCAAGCTTTCTGTTTTAAGTATACCTTTGTAGTCTATGTTAAGATCATTTAAGTGGTCTGAGTTTGTGTTATTGATAATGTATGCCTAATAATACGTTGTATTGCTTTAGTATGTGAGAATTCATGGATTCAGTTATACTATTTTGAGTGAGAATTGTATTTCATTTGTTTATATTATTTATATAATATGCTTAACCTCAATTAATGGAGTAGTTAGTGGTGCTATGCCTCTTACAGTTTCAAGTGCAAAAACATGGGCTTTGGCACACAGTAGAATATAACAAAGATTAATATTATAGTACAGTATAAAATCTGAAGTATTAAAAAGAATAGCCCACAATGAAATGACTTCTCAAAATTATTCATTTGCCAACATGGTTTATATTGTGAATTTTGATGCCCTTCTTCATTCTGCTACTTGGAGCATCTTTAGAAAACCTTAAAATATGACATTTCCCTCCAAAACTGGCACTAGTTTCATTCCAATCCTCTCTCTAAGCTAATTATGAGAAAATGTGATATTGAATTTGAGTCAATACTTTTAAGGATAAAATACACAAGACGTAATTTCTATTAGTATGAAAGTTGAAAGGGACTTGATTTTAGTTTTGAAAGCATCACATTCAATAAAATAAGATTGATAAAATGTAGAGTGAGATGAAGCACTCTAGTATTATCTTGTCTTTGTATGAACAAACTCATAAGATAAAACTCTTTTCATTTATCCTATTGAAAAGAGATAGATATAGTGGTTAGCTGCACCATTTCAAAGAATTCATTTTGAAAATTTCTCATCACTTAATTGCAAAAAAAAAAAACAAAGCCATAGAACATATATATGGTTCACTTGGGATCTTTTTTCTTTGAAATTGAAAGAATTTACTTCAAGAGATACATGAATGTAGCAAATAAGCTCGATGTATATCCACCAAATCAATTCGAGTATTCTTACCGGTATACGGTGGATCCTCCTCCAAATTCAAAAATTAAAGGAAATTCAAGGTTACGGATTTGTGTTAGAAATAAACTTGAGATTTGCTTATTATTTATTTATCATGCCATGACCCATTCTCTTAAGTATATCATCTAGAATTATCTAAATCCAAGTAATAAGTTGTAGTTGGGAATTATCTTATGAAAATTGCTCAAACAATTCAACCCACCATAGATTATGTGAAAACGGAGAAAATTATCAGAAAAGCAACAATGGCCTATGTATATATCATTACTCCTTTTCATGATGCTTACTTTCACACACTGAACTAAAGTTATGTCTGTATATGTCATGTTAGACAAAAGAATAAAGAATGATAGAGAATGAAACCAAGCACGTAGACTTATTTTGATTGAGAAGAGATACTTTAGGTTGTGGTCTATTTTACAAGTCATAACATTATCGGCAGCAATAGGTAGTATCCTAGTACAAGCTTGATTTCCATTCTTATTGATAAATATCACTAAAAACCATTCCTGCAATACAGACATATTAGCATAAAAAGAATGTCCATGTATGCTTCATGATAAAAATATGTTAAAAAGTGAATCATCAAGCTATTAAGATTTATTGATTTTATTATTATTATTATTATTATTATTATTATTATTATTATTATTATTAATTTTTAGAAAATAAAGGATTGAAGTAGTTATTAGGATTTCAATATTTGATTTGTTGAGATTTAAAATTTGAATTTAATTTTATTTAATATTTTATTTGTAGTAGATTTTTTGTGGATTAGTTTCTTATCAAATATATAAATATTTGATCTGAGATTCAATAAAATATATCTTCTACCAAATTCTCATTTTTATTTTTCTCTCAACTCTCAAATATTAAAAACTAACCTATGAGATTAAGTTAAGAACCCTATACCCATAACCCTAGAAACACAAGCCTATAATCCAAAAAATGAATTTTGAAAATTCATTCACAACAATGGCTCCTCTTGCATTTGATGGAAAAAACTATCAAGTTTGGGCTATTAGAATGGAAGCCTATCTTAAAGCACATGATTTATGGGAAGTAGTTGAAGAAGACTATGAAGTTCCACCTCTGCCAAAAAATCCAACTCCTGCACAAATAAAAAATCACAAGGAGATGAAGCAAAAAATAATAATAATAAAAGCAAGAGCTTGTTTGCATCAGTTTCAACAACAATCTTTACCAAAATTATGACTTTAAAAACTGGCAAATGAACTAGGGATTTCTTGAGCAAGAATATGAAGGTGATGAAAGAGTCAGAGGTGCTGAATTTGATGCGAGAGTTTGAGATGAAGAAGATGAAAGAATTATAATGATCAAGGAATATTCTGATAAGCTTCTTGCCATTGCCAACAAAGTAAGACTTCTTGGTGCTGATTTTTCTGATTCTAAAATAGTTCAAAAGATTCTAGTGACAATACTTGAAAGATTGGAAGCTACAATCTCATCTTTGGAAAATTCAAAAGATTTGTCAAGTATTACCTTGGCAGAATTGTTAAATGCATTGTAGGCACAAGAATAAGGGAGACTTATGAGACAAGAAGGTTTTGTAGAGGGTGCTTTTTCGGCTAAATCACAAAACAGTGGCAAGAATAAGAAATAAAGTAGCCAGAATAAGAAATCAAGAAACAACAAAAGCAACAGCACTCAAGTGTTTCCTCTTTGTCCTAATTGCAAAAAAAACCAATCACCCACATATACCAAAACTCTGGCTACACTTGGTTATATGGCACCAGGTGATGATTTAATTAATGGTTGCATTATACACATACGTGCATACATGCTATATGAAACCATAAAAAAATTCAAATAATAATGAATATTTATTGTGTTCAAATTTGAAGAATTCTTCTAATAATATACAAAAGGTTTTTAACAACAAATATGATTTTCTTTTTCAACATATATTGTCTATTTTAATGACCATTGAAATTGACATGTAGAGTATGGATCAAGAGGAGTTGTTTCTGTGAAAGGAGATGTCTATAGTTATGGTATTTTGCTTATGGAAACACTCACAAGGAAGAAGCCAACAAATGAAATGTTTTCTTAGGATCTAAGTTTGAAAGATTGGGATAGAAAATCAACACCACATTCAGTCATTAATATTCTTGATGCCAATTCGCTGCACAAAGATAGTCAAAATATTGATAAGATATTACCACATATATCATCAATTTTTGAGTTGGCTTTAAATTGTTGCACTAATTCACCCGAGACACGTCCTAATTTGACAGATGTTGTGGTGTCATTAAAAAGAATCAAGGTCAAGTTTGTGCCAAATGTTGAAGGCACCACTTGTTGAGTATTTGGAAAATCAAATTTTAGTCATTGTTCCTTTGATCTTTTGGTCTGTTTGATTTGTTCAACACATAATCTTGTAAAATCAAATGATGATCCTTGAGATACTATTATCAAGTATTTGAATCTTGAATCTTGAACTTAGATTATTTGGCTTTTGATGTCATGATTTATTTTATGTGTTTTAGCTGTATTTTTTTTTCTAAGGCCAACTTCTATTACAGCTATACTTGACTAGTATGAATTTGGAGTCCATTGAGTTGAACTTGACCACATTGTCAAAATGCCTAGAAAAATTTTTGATTAAAACATATGCATGCGACACTTTTGTTTTGTAATTTATTTTCTGACATTTCACAAACTAGTTTTAAATATTCAAAAAATAAAAATTTTCATTTGCGTAACTTTAAAATTGATTTTGTCCTAGTAAAAGGTATCATTGCAAATTAGATATTGTATTTCTAATAACAATTTTCAATTGGTGTGAAGTGGAAGGAGTGCACTCACAAAACACACACACACAAAACCAAACAAACTATAATTAGCATGTGGATCAGGTCATTTAAAATTAATTTTGCCCTCACAAACCCACTTTACTATTTTATATCATAGGTGAGCACACCTAAATATATCTATACTATTGTACTAGTTAATTACAGATGATAATAATTAGTATTGTTCATATATCACATGAACATAACATGATCAACTTATTTAACTTGAAAGTTAACATGCTTAGCTACAATCCATTATTTTGAAATTTACTTTCTTTCAACTTGATCTACATATATAAATAATTTATTTAAAAAGGGAAATTCCACTCTTGATCTCTATTTTCTTTGCCTCTTATAATATTACTCTTACCCAAAATCACCAAAAATCCATGGCTACAAGACTGCAGCAATTACTATTGCTACTAATTTATGAGAACATTTTTCTTTCGTTCAACAAAAGTAAACACTATATATATCAAATCATTTTCTAAATCTGACCTTACTTCTTTACCTTCCTCTTTTGCCTCCAAAAATTATCATCATCTATCAGTTCTGGACTCATCGAAAGACATAATTCCTATCGTCGAATTCTCTCTCCTAACCTCCAGCAATTCTGAACAAAGGTGCAAAGTCATCCAAGATCTTGGTCAAGTACTGAACTATCTTTCAATGATAATTTGTGTATTCAAATGATATAGGAAAAGAAAAATAATTGGAGATCAAACTGATGCAAAAGCTATCTTTTAAGCACTGAACTAGTTAATTCACTTCTCTATTTATGTAAGGAATTGAGTAGTGAAGTACATGATTTGTAGTTGATCAATCAAGGTATCTCAAAGAGCCTTACAAACAACATGATGGAATGGGTCAAATGAGGAAATATATATATATATATTAACTTACATTTTATATCAATCATCATTGGTTAAGATATTACTTATGACTCTATCATGTGTTATTATTATTTTTTGACCACCCCATGAGGTGTGGGTCAAAGTCTGCTACGGAAAAGGTACTCTGCTAGAGAGATTTTCTCAAAGTCTTTGTCCATCGAGACTTCTACTTCCTTTCTGAACTTGTAGGGGAGATTTTCTCAAAGTCTTTGTCACTAAAGTTAGGTGCCTTTGAATATTCTATTCTTCATCTGCCATCCCACAAAAACTATTAGTGGCCTTCAGACATTGCATAATATGGCTAGTGGGTGAAAGTGAATGCTCCTCCCAATGCTCTAATAGTTTATACAGCTTATCTACTAGAGGTGCCCATGCCAATCTTCTATTGTCATCATGCAATCATATAATATGCCAAACTCAAACATATTGGATGTTTCATGAAATTAATCTTAGATACTTTAAGTAGCTCACTCAAATTTGTTATGTTTTGTTTAGATTATGGCTAATAGGAAGTGCAGGAGCAATGTGCAAAGAGCAGTAGTAGTGTGCTCCGGTGCTACAAGGATATCAACGGTGACTACAAATGGTCCATCACTAGACTAACTTATCAGCCCAACGCCAAAGCTTGTTAGTGAAACTCACCTACTAGCCTAAACATACAGGAAATTCTATGCACTGAACCAATCAAACTCAATTGATAATAAAGTTGTTTTGGATTGTAAATGCATTCTAACTTAGGTGACTCTATAGAAACCAAGCATGAATCATGAGTAATCGTTGTATAAAATATTTGTGACTCTCATCCATCTAGTACATCTAAATTAATAAAGCAAGATTTTCTTTAGATGAATCGAAAGCCATATATATGGCATTATATTAGTGTCAATCTTCAAAGTCAAATTGAGAAGAGGTTGATGTAAGAGTTCAGGCTTTCTGTTTTAAGTATACTTTCCTAGTTTGTATTAAGATCATCTTATTGGTTTCGGTTCATGTTTCTATTTATGGTAGTTATTATTGCTATGGTTTGAGCATGGATTGAGTTATAGTTGTTTCATATCTTAAATTATGGGTATGAGAATGTATAATATATTATATCATAAATTACAAGGAGGAATAATATGCTTAACCCTAATGTCGTAGTTAATGGTACCTATGGCCCTTATAGTTTCAAGCTAAAAGACATGAGCATGGACATAGACATAGACATAGAACAGAATACAACACAGATGAATATCACTATCCTATGTATATGAAGTTTTAATAAAAATATTCAACATTGACACTAAATGTAAACTGGAAATAGAAATACATTAGAAGATCATTCAGTGGATCAACCAATTAACTAACTTACAAAACCCACTTTGCTATACTATAACTAATTCCTTACACCAACCATAGGTAAGGGTTCATAAATACTACATATATTCCTAAATATAAGAGATAAATAACTAATTTACACAGATCAAGAAATATAGTTAAAAGTAGTTAGAATTATTAAATTTGTCAGAAGTTCAAGATAGTTTTTAAAAATGCCTCCATTTAATGTTTAAAACTTTTATCATATACTCCCTCATATCCCATTTAAAAAAGAAAAAAATTACTTCATAAGTATTAAGGAGGAAATTTGAAATTAGTTAAAGATAATTAATTTGTCTCGTATTTTCAATTTCTTCCAAAACTATCCCCACTTAATTAATCTTTTTCTCTAAATTCCTTTCAAATATGCACTTTATGACTCTCAATAGTATAAATATTCTAAGGGTAATTTTGGTAAAAAGAAATAAATGGAACATTTATTCTCTTTTTATCTTATAATCCCTTATAAATAGGAATGAATGAAGTAATTAATGAAAGTAATTTTTTATAAGAGGTATTAGTGGAAAAAAACACATTAAATGATAAATAGCACCTTTATTTGTCCCTTATAATTTAGAATAAAAGAAGTCCCTAAAATGTCCCTTATATTTCGGATGGGAGGGAGTATATATAGCTACTATCTTAATTAATTACTTATGAATGTGAATAATAAGTATTCTTAACTAGTTACAAAGAATTTGATGGCAGGTTTGATACACACAAATACACGTGTGTGTGTGTGTGTGTGTGTGTGTGTGTAAAGATGTTTCCTTTGAACTGTTCTCTTGCATGTGGAGACAAAGCCAATGATTGGAATGTAAAGTTAGGTATCCATCCCTCAAATAACTAGGAAGGACAAATATGGCTTACACTTCTTACTGGCCTTCAAAATGAGATCCAATGATTGAGTAACTCGAAATGAGAAAAACTTATGGCTGTGACAAAATTGAAAATTAAAGGAAGTGATCCATAGTGCAACAATTAATTTCTCCTGCACGCATTGTAGCCATTGAAGAAATTGAACTTGGAATGATCCATACTGCAATAAATTCCAACATTTTGATTGCATACATATTGAACATGTTACAATTTATAAGCCATGAGTGTAGCTCATTTTTAAGACCTTGTACATTGCATGAGACTAGTTTCTTTCCTATATGAAGGAGATAAGTTTAGAATTGGTATTTAAAAACACCTTCCAACTTAATTCTTGGGGCAAATCAATGATTGTTGACTAATATGATAATTAAACTAGGTGTGTTTTACTACTAATGGAGTTGCCGGTATTGGTGTTATTATTTGTGATAATCATGGACAGGTCTTAGAATCAAGATTAAATAAGTTTTGAGTAATTGGAATTGAATTAAGCTCTTCATTCAATCATCAAGGGTTACAGATAAGTATATATACAGTACAAAGTCAACAAAAAAGTTGGGAAACAACACTTAAGTAAACTAACTAAATAACTCATCTGGCCCTTATGACATTAGGCTTACTAACAA
The DNA here is from genome assembly GCA_026686845.1 of Adenanthera pavonina. Classification (NCBI taxonomy): domain Eukaryota; kingdom Viridiplantae; phylum Streptophyta; class Magnoliopsida; order Fabales; family Fabaceae; genus Adenanthera; species Adenanthera pavonina. Next base: position 1,632,100 of record JAIVEN010000029.1, on the reverse strand, counting down.
ATGTGAGCAATACCTCTAATATCTCTAACACCCCCCTCACGCGGAAACAAGAGGATCCTAACATAACCCTGAGTTTGTTATGTAAATAGACAAGTTGTGCATAAGAAAGAGATTTTGTCAACAAATAAGCATTTTGCTCCCTGGTAGATACATAATTAATAGACAACTATTTGACAAGTACTTGATCACGAATATAATAAACATCAAGCTCAATGTGTTTAGTTCTAGCATGATACATTAGATTTTTGGCTAGTGCTCCAGCACTAATATTGTCACACCAAACTATTGCTATTTGGGGCAGTGGCAACTGTATTTCAGTAAGCAATGATTTTATCCATTGGATTTCTGCTACCACATTAGCTAGAGGCCCGTATTCAAATTTTGTGCTAGATCTAGCAACAACACTTTGTTTCTTTCATGATTAAGAGACAAAAGAGGTATCTAGAGAAACTAGATATCGGCTAGTAGCCCAATTAGCATTTGCATGGGTCATGATGTGAGGATGTTCATATCTTTCAAATGTAACCCAAGATAAGCAGTTCCCTTGATATATTGGAGAATTCTCTTAATACCTTGCCAATGAGTTGAAGTTGGTTGACTCAAAAATTGACTTAAGTGATTCACTGCATAAGAAATTTCTAGTCTGGTGTTGGTGAGATATTGTAAAGCACTGATTGCACTTCTAAACTTTAATGGATCAACAAGTGGTTCACCTTCTTGTGGTAGATAAGACTTACCAGTGACTATTGGAGTGGCATATGGTGCAGCATACAACATGTTAAAGATTCTTAATAAATCTTCAATGTATTTTGTCTAAGTAAGACAAAAACCAATGTGATCATGAGTTACTTCAAAGCCTAAGAAATAGTGTAAGTTTCCAAGGTCCTTGAGAGCAAACAAAGAATTGAGCCCACTAATGAATTCATCAAGTTTGTCTTTGTTGTTTCTAGTCACCAGTATATCATTAACATAGACGAGAATAAAAATCATATACCCATCATGAATTAAAACAAATAGGGAGTTGTCACCTATAGTATTAGTGAAACCCCAATTGAACAACACAGTTCTTAACCATTGAAACCAGGCCCTAGGGGCTTGTTTGAGCCCATATAAGGCTCTATTCAATCTGCAAACTTGATTGGTTCTAATAGGATCAACAAAGCCCTCAGGCTGAGTCATATAGACATTTTTAACAAGAAAACCATTTAAAAAGGCATTATTGATATCTATCTACCTTACCAGCCAATTGAAGGTCATTGCAACTGTTAATATTATTCTGATGGTTGAAATCTTAGCAACTGGTGTAATGACCTACTTCAAATACCCCTACCCATTACCTAAAACTTCAAAAATTTACCAAACTAATAAAAATAGGAAAATCAGGACGCGGCACTGTAGCCACTATAGTACTGCCGCGGTGCAAGATCTCTCAGGTTTTGAAATTTTAGGAATATAGGGGATTGGTGCTACAACCTGGCTTCTGGCGCCGGAGCTCATATTAGCAACCTTATCAACAAATTGCTGATTTTTCGGGCGAACTTGCAATGTATATAACTTTATGCTCTAACCTCTTATTGACCTAATTCCAACTCCTATAGGTCAATCTTGTCTCAATTTAACTATAGACACCAGTTTCAACTCTGATATGGAGATTTTGGATACCCATGTCTGATTTGGTCACTTTTTGGCCAAAACTCATAATCTACCACCTCCAACTGCCACCAAAGGCAAATTAACACCCAAGGACCATTCACACAGATCCTAATTGGTACAACTAACCTGTCCAATCCGCCGAGATTTGACTCCCTTGAACCCCAAAATTCACATAATGAGCTATATGCCCCAAATCACACAATTTAAGCCCAAAACCAGTTGGGGCTTACACATACGGCCAATCCGGGTCACAGTCATATGCACCAACAACAACGACCCATACTGGGGTCCAAACTATAACCACACACATACAACCATGCATGAGTATATCCATACTACATCATCGACAATGTCATCACATATCATTCATCATCGTCAATATCATACAAACATTATCATCATAGTTATCATTGTCCTCATATAGAGTATAAATAACACTCCCAGGAACACGTAGAACAAGCGGAAAGACATACTATCCTACTTGGCACAATTCACAACATAGACAATAACACAAGCTACTGTTGACTTGGATATTCCTGATGTCGGAGAGGCTACGACTCCTTTGTCTTCTTTGGACTAGTATCAAAGTCTTCTCCTGAAATGGGGCTGAGGCAAAGTCTCAGTAACTAGGAATACAACACATGTAACAGGTATTTGCAATTCACACATATATGCATATAGTGCAATGAAATGCAAAATGACATGATATGCATGTTCTCCCAAAAGTCGGTAAAGACCGATTCTGGGATGTAACCCGGTCAAAGATCACACTAGTAATTAGACAGTGGTTCTCCTTCCTCAGGATCACCCGAATTGGTGGTGATTTAAAGAAGCTACATCCCTAAATCCACTACCACATGACTCTCCTAGCCATAGGAAAGGATTTAGTGGTAGGGATATTTCATCATATCATCATCTCATATCATATCATCATCATATCACACCTCATTATCGCCCCAACATCCATTTTACAATATGCATCAAATGGTAGTGATATCAATGCCATGCTAGCATGCATTTAACAAATATAATCATCATCATAGTCATCATCATGGTCATGCTAGCATGCAATCATATGGGAATGCTACAAAATCACATATACAACATCATACTCATCATCATCATATACAAGTAACAAGATTAAGACTTATACCTCAAATAGCATGTGCATACCACGACATGTAGGAGAAACCATATATATACACAAACAATATCGTGGTATGAACAGGAACATGTATATATATACATATATATATATATATATCAACATAACACATATATATCACAAACACTCAATTACCTTAAATCGCCGACACCACACACACGGGTTCTCACAAGCCTTCGGATCATAACAACAAATTGAACTCCTCCGATTAGCCAATTAAAATACTATGATCACACAATACCTTTAGTTAACCCAATGCACAACCACTCCAAAACTCATAATTCCATTACTTAAGCTTGACCCAAGGTTCCAACAACATTTTCATGCATCAATAAGTCCCATACAACCATTCAAATCATGCATCAACATATACAATTCTAATTTTCACTTCTCTTCCCAAATTTCAACCTAGGGTTTCCATCAAATCATGCATAATCTCTCTAAAACTCACACCCAGACTTCAATAACACTAAACCACACTTGAATAATTCATTTACAAACATTTCAATCGATGGAATTTGATCAAACAAGAATCCCCATACATAAACTCAGATTTCAACACCAAAACTGAAGAGAAAAAAGAGAAGGAGATGTTATGGATCACTTACCAACCAAAATACAAGCTCCTAAGGTCTGAAATTCACTCCCAAAGGTCAGAGAAATTAAGCCCTAGCAGAGATCTTCTTCCTCCCCTTCGATTCATTTTGTCTCGTCTAATTTAAACAAATTTCGTGACTCTTGCTGTGGCACGAGTACTCTCAGCCTAGATTTGTTTGGAACCACCATGAGTTTCTTGCCACAGCAGTCCTACACCTCACCACAGTGTGACTTTTCTCTATTTCTTTTTTCAAATTTTGTCTCATTTGGGTCCTTTCTTTGATTCTGGTTCCTTTGGTCCTGCACAAAATACAAGACAACTTCTTATTCACCCGAGACTAAGTTCAAGATAGTGTAATGAAGGTTGTTACAGCTAGACTGAAGTTTGCTTCAAAATTTACTCCTGCATCTTGTTGAAATCCCTTAGCTACAAGTCTTGCTTTGTATTGTTGAATTGAACTGTCTAAGTTATATTTAGTTTGAAGACCCATCCACAATCAACCACCTTTTGGTTAGTGATGTATCTATTTTATACCTATAAAATACCCATATTTTGTATATATTTTCACTCAAAATTTTGTGATTTGATACTTTTTGGCATGATTTTGCATAACTTGAAATATATTTGCATTGCAGAAATATTTATGAGGATTTGAGCTACATAGAGTCAAAAATTTAGAGTTAAACGTAAAATACAAAGTTCATCCACCTTCCTCATATTTTCTCACCCACGGATGAGTGAGAAAGTGAGAAGGATTGAAGTTACGGAAAGACCCAGCGCTATGTCAACAAACAAGGCAATTAGCCGACGTCGAGTAAGTTTGATCTTGGAAAGAAGACACGTTAGAGATAGCACTAGATGGAAAAGAAATTGTTGGACTCGGTGCCAGCTCGTCTAGCATGCCTAACTTATCTTTTACGTAATTTCGTGATTTTATGGGCTTCTGGACTTTCTATATATAAAGAACATGAGGGAAGCATAAAAAGAGATTCAGAAAAACACCTAAAGGCTAAAGAACATGATTTAAATGTATCTGGGAGCAACTAGGAGTAATATATATAGAAAGAGAGCAAGGAAATCTGAGGAGTATTAAAGATAAATTTATTCTCTTCTAATATAACACTTTCTTCTTATTATTTTCATTATGATTTGGGACTTTAGTTTTGATTTGATGTTTATTCCTATATGTGGCTAAATTTCCTAATCAGAGGGAGGGATATAGTCTGACTGGGATTGACTAGATTTATTCTATTTAGTTATGACTCTTTGAATTTGTTCTTCAAGTTATATTTATTTTGTTTCTTCATTATATTTATCTCTCTTGTTCATTCATGTGGATTTTACACTTGATCACTATAGAATCTAATGAATGGGTAAACTTGATGGATTAAGAGATGAAGTGTGAACCTCGATCTAAAAAGATAAACACAAATAACTAATCTAGAGATAAAATTAAGAATTTGTGGTAATATACGTTGTGGCTTTCAAGATTTGATTAGGAACTTTAGTTGCACGAGAGCGAATTGAATTCTAATTAAATAAAGACTAATTGACTAAGAAGTAATTATGACACTTTAGGCACAACGGTCACTATAATTATGTAGAGTCTAACTAAAGAATAGAATTTAGTTATCCCATAAGGTGATCCCTGATCCCTTGATACTTCTAATAACTAAATCAAAATTCAAACATCGGTTTACTGTCCATTTCTTTCCTTTTTAATTTGAGTTTCTCAATTTGATTGTTAATTGCTTTTGAGATTAAAATTTTAGACTGGTAAATTTACTACCTCACTTAGGTTTGACTTCTAGAATACTCCAAAGAACTTTCTATTAGTACGATCGGTCATGTATATTTGCAGGATCTCAATCAATTAGTATAAGGTACAAGATCCTAGGTATGATTTCTAATGAGAGCATTGGTTAGACTCCTTCAAGTATACAAGATTGATCGTAATAGTAGAAAACATCCTGAAGTATTCCAGAAGTTGAATCCAAGGGAGGTTATGGTTTACTCAATTAATCAATTTTAGCCAAGAAAAACAATTTGTGAAAAGTCAAGCAAGGACTAAAATAAGAGTAAAATAATATAGAAAAGCAAATATGTTAGATTTAACTTAATCACTAAGAGCACTAGGGGATTGGGTTTCACCTTCCAGGGATAACTAAAATTTAGTCTTAAATTGACTCTTTTTATAATTATAGTGACAGTTATTTCTAATTTATCCTAATTACCTCTCGGTCAACTAGTCCGTGTTTAATTAGATTCTAATTCACTCTTGTGCAACCAAAATCCCTAATTAAATCTTGAAATTATAACTAAAGTCACCATAAACATCTAATTCTATCTCTAGAATTATTGTTTATGTCTATCTCTCTAGGTTTATGTTTGCTCTTCACCTTTCAGTCTATTAAGCTTATCCACAGAATGAATCTCATGGTGGCTAGTCACAAAATCCACGATGAAGCACAAAAAAGATAGATATTATTGAACATAAATATATTGAAAGAATTCAATCAAGAACAAGAGTCATAATCTCAAAGTAAAGCTTTAATTAATCTCTGTTAAACTACATCCCTATCCCTAACTAGGAGAATTAGTTATGCAAAAACATCATTCTTAATAGTAAAACAATAACAATTCCCCAAAACATTTGAACAAAAACTAAAGGAAGAGAAATAATAGATGAAGATAATTATTTATCCTTACTATGCCTCTTCTCGATCTGTCGTCAGAATGCTCCCTCTAAGCTCCAGAGACTTCAAAATAGTTCTTCTAGGGTTTTTTCATTTTCTTCTCAGCTTGTATAATCCTTCATCATCAAGTGTACCTATCAGCAGGACTTGCCCTATTTTCTTGTCCTTTATCAAGCAGCAATCATCATGCAATTCAACAAAATATTATTATCTTTAGCAAGTCTAAAATGACTCAATAAATTTTTACTTATGCCCAGAGCAAGCAATACATTTTTAAGAATCAATTTCTTGTAATTTTTACAAGGTAGTGTAGTGTGACCAATACCTATGATAGGTACATAGTCTCTATTGCCAACACTAATATGAGAGTTACTTGTATAGCTACAAGACTAGTCAAGTTGACCAGGATCATTAATAACATAAGAGTTAGCTCCACTGTTGACATGCCAATTAGCATCACTTACAACACTGGGAGTAGCAATCATATCAGAGTAGTATGGTGGTAAACTATTTCTCCTTAGTGCATTAGAAGAAGGTCCCATAAAGTTTTGATCAAAATGAAAATAGCAGAAAACCACAGTGTGACCAACTCTATTACAAACCTAATAGGTAGGCCTTGAGTTGCCTTTTGAGAATCTACCATGATTTCTTCCAGCCCTTGAACCTCTATTTGAATAGCCTCTACCAGAGTTATTACCTGTAATATGGCAATTATTTGCATTGCCTCTTGACTATGTTACAACATTAGCCATAGGGAATCCAAGATTTAGATTTGCAAAGCTATTAATATGCTCTAAACAACTTTCAAAGGTGAGAAGGGCTGCTTGAAATTCAACCCAACTCATATCTTCTTTCTCCAGTAATTGAACAATGACGGGATTGTACTTAGAGTCTAATCCTGCCAATACTTGAGTTATCAAGTCATTGGTAGAAATTGGATTTCCAGCCATAAAGAACTTTTCAGATATTCCCTTCATCTTTGAAAGAATCCATAGCCATATTACCTTTCCCTGTCCTTAGCAATTCATTCTTGAATGGAGTAACTCTTGCTCGTGATTGTGCCTCGTTCAAATCCTTCGCTGCTTTCCACGAATCAATGGCAGTAGAACAGCCAATCAATTGAGAAGCAATTACGGTGGTCATTGTGCCATACAACCACCCAAGCAGGAACTGATAAACTAAAACCCATTTTTTGAATGACAGATTTTGGATCGTCTTTTTACCACTAGTGAAAAATTCTGCAGGACATGAGTTTTCATCAAGAATGTGAGCCTCGAGCCGATATCCTCTAATCAGTGGCAAGATAGTTTGTTGCCACAAGAGATAGTTCTCTCTATGGAGCTTGATGAGGGTGCTTAGGCAGCTGGAGGATGAGATCGACGACGCCTTGCCAAATGGTGAAACCAAATGGGTGGAAACTGCGGACACTTGAATGTCTGAGGTTGAGCTGCTATCTGATGTTGTCTTAGTTGGAGGATTCATGGCGTGTGCCAATGGCTTTGATTACCAAATCAAGATTAAAGAAGTTTTGAGTAATTGGAGCTGACTCAAGCTTTTCATTCAATCATCAAGGGTTTATAGATAAGCATATATATAGTACAAAAATCGGTGAAAAAGTCAGAAAAAAAAAACACGTGTGTAAACTAACTAAATAACTCATCTAGACCTTGTGACATTGAGCTTACTAACAGACGTGGGCCTACTACTGGGCTCATCTTTAATACCTCTAATATCTATAAGACTTAGATATTTTTGCTTCCAAATGTCTGGCCTCTTCTTGTTATATGGCTGAAGTTATGCCTTTACTCCATGGGATTCAAATGGCTCGGATTCATAATTTCCATAATGTCATCCTTGAATCTGATTGTCAACAGTTAGTGGAGGCAGTGGTGTAGGGAACAAGGGGTCCAAAATGGGAAAGTTGGGTATTAGTTTCTGATATTCATCAGTTGGTTTCCTTGCTTGTGGGTTACTCTGTTTACGAATTCCTAGAACTTTGAACAAGGCTGCTAACTGACTAGCCAAGCACTTTAATAGTGGGATTGGGATGTATCTCCCCCATCCCCTCTAGTAGATATTGTCCTCATTGATGGTACTAATGTAGTCGCTGACTTGATTTCATTATGTACTCTAAACTCAATGTAATGTCTTTGATCTACTAATATATTTGTATTTTCAGGTAAAACAAAAAAAAAACTAGATGTGCTGACTAATATAGTAATTAAACTAGACGCAGGCCGTGCTATAAAAAGGTCCAAGCTTGGCCAATGAAACTTATGTGAATATAGTTAGGAAAAAATAATGTATTAATCCTCATAGTTTACATGCGTTTGGAAATAGGTCTTGTAGTTCAAAATTTTTTAAATCCATCCTTATAGTTTACAGAGTTTACTCCGTTAATCCCCATGTTTTTGAACCATTTATAAAATGATCCCCAAGCTGTCTATGTGGACAAAACGACGTTAATAGACTGCAAGCAAGGCAAAGTAGAGATGATATGGCGCGCACCATGCTCACTGAGCCTATCACGAAGATTTCAACCTGGCCAAACAAGATGATTAAGGCTCCCTCAGTTTTCTCTACGCCCAAACATAAAAAATTATGGTTTTGATGAAGATTGGAACAATATTTGGCTCTTCTTCTCCCCCATCGATGCTACCCCACTAGAATTATACCTCCCAATCTACCATCCTCTGGCCCTAGAAATAGCTTTTCACCATTATCTGAATCCAACAATGCCGATTCCTAAGATTTCCTTTTCTTTTTTTGCCCCTTGATATATATTTCTAAGAGGGATGCAATAAAACTTTGCAAGTTACTCCCTCTAGTCCTTAATATAAGACCATTTTAACCGAATCACGCGGATTAAGAATTGGAATTAAAACTACTTAACCACTTCGATTTCTCCGAAAATCTCAATATTTTTCTAAAACTACCCTTATTTAATCTCTCTTTCTTTCTCTTTGGATACATTGAATATGAGTATTTTTCTGAAAATATATAATAAATACTACCTCGTATATTATAAAAGGTCTTATATTTAGGACTAGGATAAAAAATTCTATATATATAACCGGAGGGAGTGATAAATTTGCAAGGCAATCAATCTTCCATAAAAAGGGGTTATTAATTTTGTGAATATGCGCTTGGAGTAGAGGCTACAATTCTCAGGGGTCACAAGGAAATAGAGGCCAAATCTCATCTCAGAATATGCCCTTCTAGGAATTTTTTACCTTGTCCCCAATATTCTGCAACTTTGAGTTGGTGTGGCGAGAGTTTAATTATGGACATGGGTGGTGGCGTGGCAGTGGGAGAGGCATGCTCTGAGCTGTGTATTGCAGATCTTGAAGTCAAGTCATGATGGATAGAGTCCATCAAATCTGAGAATAATGTCAGGATGAGGCCGAAGCAACTGTTGGTCGAAGGGATGCAAGTTGGGATCAATAGTGATATACCAAACGTTGAAGAGCATTGGGACCTGTCATCATTATCTGCCATTTTGCAAAGTCAACGAGGATGATTTGCCAAAAGCTCGATTGATACAGAATAAAAAATCTTAAAATAATTAGGATTATTTATTTTTATTATTAAAATTTTAAATAGAATTATTTTATTAGGATGTTAATGTTTAATTTAATTTATTTTGAATTTATTAGACTTTAAATTTTATCTCTATTTATTCTTAGGATTTAATTATTTAAATTAGGATATATTTTTTCTTTAAATTTAAAATAATTTTAAAAGAGTTATCTTATTTTAAAATTCTAGTAAGATTAAAATTTGAACTCTATAAATAAGAACATATTTGCTTAATTGTATTCAAGACTTTAATTAATGATTTGAAAATTTCTCAGTAATATCCCAAAATTCTTCTACTTCTCTCTTCTATTTTCTTCCCTAGAGTTCTTCTTATCTCTTTCCTTTTTTATCTACCCTGTTCACATCACCTAGGAAGTGATTCAATGCAGGTTATAAGCTTCTTTCTATTGCCACATGGTATATGGTCATTCTCTCTTGCTAGTCAAACCAAGGTGCATTATCATGTGTGCGCCATTTCATCATCAGTTTGCCAAACTTGCAGTGTCTTAACGCCGTCTTGTCCATGTAGTCAGCTGGGGGTCATTTTAAAAATGGTTTGAAAGCATGAGGATTAACGGAGTAAACTTCGTAAACTAGAAGGATGGAGTTAAGAAATTTTGAACCACGAGCAACTATTCCCAAACTCATGTAAACTATGATACATTATTAATATATTCTTATTTTTAGGTTAAAAAAAAAAACTCCATGTGTCGACTGATATGGTAATTAAACTATACGCAGGCCGTGCTATTAATTTTATGAGCCCATTTGAAATACATACAAGTCCACCCTTGATGGATCGTAAAAGCCCAGCCAATGAAAGTTATTTGAACAAAACAGAAGTTAGTTAATTTACATAAATTAAAGGAAAAATTACATATAAATACCAGAGTTACTCCTTCAGTCTTTTTTATAAGAGACTTCTAACTACTTTACGTAGATTAAAAAAATTAGTTATCTCCTTAAAATTCTAAAAAGAAAACTAAACATTCTTTTTTTATCCTTATTTAATATATTAATGCAATTCACATTAAATATCATTTGACTAATTGATAGTACATATTTCACCCAAAAAGTTTAATAACAATTTACAAGAAGAAATAAATAATGAAGACAAAACAGGAAAAATCTCATTAAACATTACAAGATCCCTTATAAAAAAAATAAAAAAAAACTTCTAAAAGGTCCCTTATAAAATAGACCTCGGGAGTATAGCTGAAACCAAAATCATATCCAAACTATACTCATGCATCTATTTAATACTCAAAGTGAGACAACAATTATGTATGAAGCCTTCACTCATTGGAGACATATTCAGATTACAATATAGTTACGTAGAATTTGATGATAGGGTGGATTTCTTGGTAAAAAAAAAAAGATGATAGGTGGATTTGGATACATATCATCCATCACATATACCCACAAACACACACGTAACCATAAATTAAGATTGTTTGTTACACGTGGAGACAAATGATTGCCAATGGTTGAGCGACTCGGAATGACAAACAACTGACAGCTGTAATATAAATTGATATTTAATTTCTCCTGAGTTGTCCTATAATGAAATTAAACTTGGATCTAGATACTTACTCTCCCCTCTCAAATATAAGTAAATTTTGTAAAAAAAATTACTTTAAAATATAAAAGAAAAAAATATAGATTTCTATGACAATAAATATAGTATTTAAAAAAAACCCTAATTGGTGATTATTAATTAATTTAGTGTAAAGAGAAAAAATCATTAATTGAGAATAATTTTGAAAAAAAAAATATGTTTTATTACAAATTAAAATAATTTAACTAACTTCACTGATATGTATAATGTAGATTTTTTTTTTTACTTATAAGAAGTATACTGAAAAAGAAATTGATTTCTCCAATATTTCGAGTGAGATTAATTCTTACATGCTGCGAAGATATTCCTAGTCTACGAAAAAAAATAAATTGATCTTGGATTATTAAAAAAATGATATTATTTTTTAATCATTACTCAACTAACCATTTTTTGTTATAATTACATTAGGAAAGTTTGAATAATAACCATTCTATTTTACTCTTATCACATTTCAGCCAAGTATGGGTGGCACACATAAGTAACCATTTTAGATCAAGTTTCTTAATTTCTGCAAGGACGGAATGAAATTTCAATTACTTTGAATTGTTGTGGTGAGTGTTCACTAATGGATGCTTCTGAATGTCCATCGTTTTCTTTCCATTAAAGAAGAAAAACATTAAGTAGTAAAATATGCTGCATTCTGACTGAAAGCAATCATTAAAAAAGTTAGACTGAGAAAGATCCATGTCGACGCTTGATAAAGTAATTGAAATATTACTACTTTATTTTAGTTTTTTGCTCGAAGTCAAATCCAACAGAGGTGGCTGCTTTGTAAGAACGTTCTCATTTTATTATAATATATATTTAATATTGATATATAAATATTTTTTGTTTACACATATGTTGATGTTTGGTCGTAAGAGCGATGGACTAATAATCGAATATAAAATATGAAAATTATTTAGAATCAGCTGGTAATGATAATTAAATATTGATTTTCTGTTCACACATGTTTATATATTACTATTTATAAAAGAATACAATCATATCTTGGCTATACAAATTATAAATTCATCAGAATTTGGAAAACGAAAGTCCCATTGACACCAACTTTACTCATTGTGGAGGCTACCACACTACACGATGATATAGGAATGAAACAACAACCAAATCAACTTTCAACAAGTTTTTTTTTTTGTCCAAAACAAAAGAATGGTGTACATATATACAAACAAAGATTTTGAAGCCTAAATCAATCAAAAACTTAATTGAGGCCAACTGATCGATCTTTGGTGCCGGTAAAAGAGGAAATTGTCAAAAAATACACACACACAAAAAAAGCGTTGAAGCCTAAATCAATTAAAAACCTTATTTAGGCCAACGGTTCTCCTGATACATATTGAAAGTCGACGAGGTTATGGAGAAGGATCAGATTTCGAAGTTAAAATTAACCAAAAATGAAAGCTTGATGGTGTCAGAATTGAGCCTTGCGCTTCTCTTCCTCTACCTTGAGCAAGTTCCAAGTAATTGCATCGGAAGTATTCTGTAGCAGCTTTGCCTAGTTCCTGAAACCCCAACAGAATCAAATTTTAACCTTAATATCTAGCAAAGAAATTGATAAACAGTATTACAAATTTTGAAAAACCAATCATCATCAATATATATGAAATATAACATTCATTGCAAGCCACACTAATATTCACAAGTTGCAAACAGTTACAGTACGACTCATTGATTCTTTAAATTTTATGTAATGCACCGAAAAGCATATCTACTCATACAAAACTAAAAAAAAAAAGGATTGAAACACACCCTTTTGACGATTCAAAACATAGCCCCACAGTGTATTTAGCTTCCTCTAGTGCTAATGTGAACCTGTGAAGTTCTTTTGCTGTACAACTTACTTTTTGAGCTTTGACGTGAAGCTGTGAAGGCTTGAAATCGTAAAAATGAGAACAATTCTCTAGTCAGATTCGACGAGAAGTGCGAGCTCCTGGAGACAAAAATACGAGTCACAAAAACGAGGTGAGAAAACAGCAACACCAACCTTACAGTCACGAACGGCCTCATGAATTCTATCGAACAACTTGTCTCCTGGTCTCATGTTGATACTGCCCAGGAAAGATTTGACACCAAGCCTTGATAGATGGTCGAAAAGCAGTGGCCGATTGTCCTTTTCGTGTCGATCCCACGATGGGTGATGAAGACATCGCATGCTGGACCTGCAATTTCGCTCCACAACTTGACTGAGAAACGCTGCATTACTATAAATATATTGTTATCTGCTATCTTTAAGGTTAGGGAATTGTTTCTTGGTTTTCTGCTAAGTACTGTGCTTGTAGCTTTGTTTCGCATTTGAGGGATGGAAAGATATCTATATATAGACACACACACACACACACACACACATTTTTTCACGGTGCGCGTTAAACTGGACAACCTAGACACAGATAAGTAGGGAAAGATATCGTAATTTTGACGGTTCAAGGTTAATTGGAATTAATTAACGTAAAGGCTGAAATAAAAATCTTGTCGACGAATCCATGCATGCATGTACGTAGGGGACGGATAACGGGCTGATATTGCCCTCATCATATAAGAATGCAAAAGTAGTTTAAATATTCCTTGTCTAAACATGAGTGGAGATGATCTTGCTTCTTGGATATTGCACTTTGTGTGATTAGAAAAAATTAAAATTTGGGCCTTGTCTAAATATGACTCATATCCCTGGGATTGGCAATTTAAGTCCCACGTACTCACAGGAATCAGTCTTATTTGGTTAGTCAAATTAATTAATATTCGATCGAGGTATGAAACGAGTTTGGAAAAAAAAACCTTGATCTTTATAATTTAATTAGGTTTAAAATAAGGTAACCTTGATTTGTGCTTTACAAATTAAAATAAACCAAACGTGTGGGGCTAACTTTGGACTCATCGAATGGGCGAATAGTGGAGACCAACCTTCTCCCACTGAAACATATATATTTATATATATAAACGTATTAGTTCATTCTTGTTTTTTTTTCCAGAAGCAAGTGTGTGTAAAAGCTAGCTGTCCCTAGAGAAAGTGACAAAATTTTTGGTCGACAAAATCAACATATACAATTTTTTTTTCTGATTAAACTTATGAGACTAGATAAAACCACTTAATGTGACAAAATCAACAGAAAGAAAGTGTGAAGTGTGAGACAACTTCAATTTTAAACAATTATTCCATATATGAATTCTCTCACAAATTATGAGAATAGCAAAAGACTTATAAAAAAATAGTTAGAAGAAAATATAAAAAAAAATCTAGATAAACAATTCTTTCAACTAGTTATGAGACTCAGTAAAAGAGTCTAAAAATTAATTAGTTAGTTAGGGAACCAATGTATGTATTAAGCTCAATTCAGTCTCTTTCTATTTAATAGCCTTGGCCATCATCAATTAATCAGTTATTAAATTTAAATTTGAATTTGAATTTAAATTTAAATAAAGATAAAAATAAAATTATGACTGAGTTTATCTCTTATCTTTTAAAATCACTTAACTGATAATTAAGATATATTTAATTAAATAAATAATATAAATATATCATTTGAATAATTTCAAATACTAAATATTAACCAAATATATCTAACATTAAGGGCTTGATAATCTCGGACGATTTGCTGAAGTTCCCGTGGGTGGTTGAAGTTGACGAGTCAAAATAAAAGCTTACGTTGTCATATATACCTAGGATGGCTTGGCTTACGTTGTGAGTTTTGACGTGAAGTGGTGAAGGCATGCATGCCTTTGTAAAAAGTGGGAACAGTTGCTTTGTTAGATTCAACTACGAGTGTAAGCTTTTGTACTTTATTTGGATAAGGGAAAAATAGAAGAAATCTAGACAATAAAATTTCAAGTACCTCAAATGAAGGTTTAGAGACAGAAATAAGAGGCACATAAACGAGGAGATCAGAAGACAGCAACATCAACCTTACACTCATGAACTGCCATGTGAATTTCCTCCAACAACTTCTCTCTGGCATCTTCTGCCCCGGCTTTATTGAAAAACGTTGTATATTGCTATCCTGTTGGTTCGATGGATGAGGGTTTGAGTAAATTAAGGCTAGGGTTTGTTTCTGGAATATCTGTTGTTTCGTAGCTTTTTTTAAAAAAAAAAATTGGAAAAAAATCATGTTACATATAATATTACAATCTAGATTCTCCAGTAAAATAATTTTCTGTATGTTGTGATGCAAGAGAGATAGAGAGAGAAAATATTAACATGTGTGTAATTGAAAATAAAGTGGATCTCATTTACTTCCATTTTCAGGGTCACACTCTCTCAAACAGCATAATGATCCAATTATTTTTAATCATGCAACTAATTTAAATTTGAATGTTTTCATGTTCTAAAATGGGAACAAGTTCTCTCAACATATATATATATATATATTTTCATCTATGAAACTTAAATCCAAAATCACGATTTTAAGGATTTTGAGTTCTTTTTACTCGACCAACCCCATAATTAACATTTTTAGTAGCTTTTTGTCATTATTGTTATTGTTTTTCATTAATAAGATTTATATATGTATAAAAAAAATAATGACATTAAAGAATATTGTAAACAAATGGGGCAACCCTAGCTACAAGTGCATGCAAGTGAGCTGTTCCATTATTATCTTCAGATTTTCTTACTAAATAATAAGCCAATGGGATACATACGAATATCTTCTTATTGAACACGAGAATTGGTAGTTAGGATGTATTTTTAGGAAATTTATTGTACATAGATAATTCCAAGTAATATCTTTTTATTGAACACGTAATTATAATGGAGATGATGAACCAAAAGGATACCCTACATTTTTTTTTAATTTTAGATAATTTTCCGAGATTTACATATATATATATATATGCATGTTGCCAATTATAGACATTTATTTTATTAAAAAAAGTATATACACTAAATTTTGAGTTTTTGCTTATACATATAAAAAATACATATATATTTTTCATCTCGTCTTCAATGCAATGTTTTAAAAATTGGACCGGACGTTGAACCAAAAATGTTATCGGATCATGGTTTTTATAGTTCAACCAGTTAGATTGACGGTCAAACCGGTGATGTAATAATTAAGTAAACATAATAATATATAATCAAATATATATATAAAAATAAAATATCAAATTATTAAGAAAATAAATTTAAGTAGTTTAAGTTTATAAGAAGTTAATAAGCTCATATAGTAATAATATATATTATATCATTGGAAGTAATGTTAAAATATTTTAACATGATAACACTACATTACCATAATATTATAAAATAACAATATTCCCTCCATCCCCAATTATAAAAAATAAATAATTACTTCATCTATATCAAGGAAAAAACAGTTTTGGTAGTTAAACTTATTAATTGTGCTACAATTTCAATTTTTTTTCAGAATTGTCCACATTAAAAACCTGGAGTGAGACTAATTAATTATTAGTAATGATCAATACAACCTTAATTACTCAAAGATATAAAAGAAAAATGATATTAATTATTCCACAAATTTTATCCATGTCTCTTATATTTTGAGATAAATGAAAAGTCTCAAAATTATCTTATAATTTGGGACAGATAAAGTATAATACAATAAAATTTTTTTATTTTTATAATTAGTAATTTTAAAATAAAAAGGGAAATAGTATTTTACTCTCTAATAATTTTTATAATTAATAATTTTGGTAAAAAAAATTAAATTTAAGTTAAATTTTACATAATTTAAAAAATCGTCCAATTCTCTAAAAATCGCTCCAATTCCCGGCTCAATTCCAGTTTCCGACTCAAAATCCGATTCAAAACGGTTTAATCCAATCTAACCTCTAAAATGGTCTAAAGCTAAAATCTGAGTTGTTCTTCTTTTCGGGTGACGGTCCAACCAGTCCGACCGTCCGGTCCAATTCGGTTCTCAAAACATTGCTTCAATGTAGATGTGAGTATCATATTTAAGAAGGTCTTAACAAGAATGTTGGCTGCCTGCAGTATATTTATAATAATTTATAATTAAGAATTTTATTAAAATTATAAAATAGTCCCTAAAAATCTTTTTCCTAAAAAAATTTGGTTCTTTATGCACATATACACACCTACTTACCCTATGTGGTTTTAATATATTAACACTATTCTACTTCTATAAAATATACCATTTCTGATCTATATTATAAGACATTTTATATGACAAATTTTTGGTCTAAAATATAGTGCATTGGATATTTTTCTTCCTATTTTACCCTTGTTTTTAATGCTTCCTCTCTTCTCATTTATAATCCTATAATAATAATAGAATGAGGGATTTAATAAGGGTAAAATAGAAAATATGGATATTTTTTACATTAATTTCAGTTAAAAAAATAATTTTTCTAATATGCAGTGTAGGGAGTAATATATATATATATATATGCACACACACGTACGTACTATTGACTCGCAACAATATATTATCCTGCCTATAGTTATTAATTTAAAATATAAAAAGTAAAAAAAATTGTACAATTTATAATTTATAAACAAATATGGCTAATATTAATCTTTAACGGCGCTGAATAATATGACCTTTCCTATTCGATTTGGCCGTGTAGCACCAACTAGCATAATTCACCCAGAAAAAGGCAATAAAAAGATTGCTCCTATAAGTTAATGAATAATTCACTTATTTAATGTAAAAAAAAAAATAAAGAAGACGCTTGATGCCGTATAAAAACACAATGCTTAAGCCACTGGTCAGCTCCAGACAGCGCCATGGGCGCCTCGCTCAGTTCACTGGTCTCACGCTCGGACGGTAAGCAATGCTGCTCATACTCACCACTTTATTTTCCTAGACGCTCTGTTTGGTTCACCAAAAAAAGACGATGAATGAAAAGTAAATTACAATTTCCTAGCAAACTATGTCCCGTTCTGGGTCTTCATCTATGTATCTTTCAGATTCCCAAGCTTTATTCTTCAATTCATACATTTCACTGAGCTGACTCTTCTAATCCTTAGACTCAGGAACATGCAACTTCAAAACTTTTATTTTCTATTTTGTTTTATTGCATTTTCCAATTGATCAAACTGCGAAATTGCGTCGTTCACCATCTATCCTCAGTAGAGTAAATCCCTCTAAATTTCTCTCTTCGTGTGCGTTGGGAAATGATTATGTGGAAGAGACTTCGAACTCCTTGGAAGGTAACGACGACATGAGGAGCAGTCTATTTCGGTGTCTGAGCGAAGCGCCACCAACGTCCTTCAGAAATGGTTCAGCTCAGGGAATCATATTTCGGTGTCTGAGCTTCGGGATATTTCCAGAGAACTCAGAAAATCTCAAGTTTACAAACACGCATTGGAGGTTTGATCCTTCTCCCAATCATTTTCTAGTACGATGCATATTTGTGATGAACTTGGGGGAATTTAATAATAATAAAGAAACAGGTTTTGTAGGTTTAATTGAGTATTATATTTATTATAGGTCTGTGAGCAGTTAGAAATCATTTATGGATTTGCCGGGAATGATATCAATTTTGGATGAAGGGTCAATCTTTGTATTAGATTTTTATGTGCATTTGTATTCACACACACACACCCAGGTGTTTACTGTCTACAATTGTCTATATGAAGGGCCAGTACATTTTGCTATCACAGCTTCCATATTAATGTATATATACCTACGCCCCTGGTATTGGTATTGCCCAGTAAAGCCTTGGTATGGATCCAATGCTCTAGGAAGATCTAGGCATGGATCTGTTACTGCACCACATTAACCTCCTGCAATGAATATTCTTGAAACTGTCTGATTTGTTACACTTAGTGCTTGGGCTGTTTCAATATTTATTTATTTTTTTTCATATGTTAACTTGCACAAAATAGATTTCAGATGTTATTTTGTTGCTCTATATGGTTTTGGAGCTTTTAAAAATGAAAAGCAGGAAACTTTGATAGCCAAACTTTCAGTGGCTGGTATTTTTATGAGCAAAACCTTAGATTTTAAGTGGTCTTTAATTAGTACAGTTGAGTTGTGCTATCCTATATTCACGTTCAATCCTCCCATATCTAACTGGACTGATAATTGGCTTTTTCATTCTATATATCAGTTTATATGTTGATGCTGTTTTTTAGAGAAAGCATGAGATAGAAATGTTTTAGGATCCTAGGATCAGTTTTTTTTTTTTCATTAATTCTTTTCTAATTTTATCGCAAGTTGTGGATTCTAATGTTTACCTTGCTTCATTAGGGGCTGGTTAAGCTTTGACCTAAACTTCACTATTTCCATTAGTTTAGCACTGTGGCTACTATGGCTATCAATTGATGCAGTGCCCTTCCTCCTCCCCAGTCCCCTAGCAGGAATCATAAAGATGACCTAATTACCCTGCCTAACTCTTATGTTCTAGGTGGTCCATGTGTAACCCAAGAAAGAACCCCTTTTTTCTCCTCGTGTTGACTCTGCCAAGGATATGACATGTTAAGCTTTACATCTCCTTGCTTATAGCTTTTACCATTTCTAAACTTCTAAGTTGTCCAAGTCCTGCAGGTGAGGTAAACATAAGAATAGAGTGAGCTCTACAGAGAAAGGGAATTTATGAATCAATTATATAACTATCATGAGGGGAAAGAGTTTTAGAACTATGCTAAAGCTAATGACTAGCAATTAAAAACCAAAATATGGAAGGACAGCTTTGTAAAAGCTGATATGTCGCTGTGCAACTGCAAACACTCTTCCATGCATAATTTCTGTTTCTTCTCTGCTTCAAATCCTCCAGAAGCTGGTAGTTAAGGGCTGGGTTTTCAGGGGTTTTACAAATTTAAGTTGTGTCAACTGATTCTTCTTTCCATCAACATGTCTACTGTCCTTTGAAAAGCAAGGTGTGTAGGAACAACAAAAGCTGGTGATACAACTGATATTTGCTGTTGTTTATTTATGAGGCAAAGTTTTTCTCTCTTTCACATCCTCAATTCCTCCTTCCCTTATGGCAAGATGAATTATGAATTATGTTATCGACGCCCCTACTCATGGATTAAGATTTAGAGGCTTTAACGTTGAACCAGCTGCGTGGCCCAAAAAAAAATCTGAATCAGTTATAGTCCGGTTTATACCAGTTATTTTGGGTTTTGATTAATTTAATGGTCTTTGACCGGTTGATGACACAGTTTTAAGTCCTAAATGGTCCGATTTTTGAATGGCTGGTCTAGTTTTATTTTTTTTATTTTTTTAATCATCATTCATTAGGAAGAAGATGGATTCTATTAACAAATATTTAGAATTTTAATTTCATTTGCAAACTTGCTCTATATTATTTTCTTCTAGAATATGGTGTAACCTATAAAAGCTCAGGCCTCAAAGTTCTCCAATTGTCTTTGATCACCATTTGCCTGGTGTTCAAATTCTCAATCCACGCATTACCTATTGCACACATTAGAGAATCAAAGTGCCTGATTATATCTATTGTTGAAAGCTTTTCACTTATGTGATGCTTAAAAAGTGCTCATGTTCCACATTGATCCCACAAAAAAAAAAAACACCATAGGGGATTGATCTGCCAACTTTGCTTTTTCTATTAGTCCCTCAAGCTCTTCCTTCATCCACATTTTGCTTCCACTTCCATTTTTTTAATTTAAAATATCTGTCAAAGTGAAAAGTTTTATTTTCCCCCTTTATATTTTCATATATTTAATTTAATTTGATTGTCAACATCCTCTTTAAAAATTTATGTTATAAAAATAACCCAGTAAAATGTTTTACATATACATATGTATATTTACTTGTTTTTTAGTCAGACATAAACATTATAAGATGATTACCAAAATCATTGAGGCGTTTGCTAATTTTTGAAACATTTAGTGTTTACTGTTTACCTCTCATTGTGGGTGGATTTTAAGTTTTCTGAGTTTTGATTTTTCAATTAAATCTGCTCCGGTGATATGGTTTTCAAGTTAGTGCAGCACTTACAACCAGTCAACCCCACCAGACTTGACTTAAAGCTTTACTCTCATCACATAGTGGAATGAAAAAAATTAAGCCACCAGTTAGTGGAGCACTTACAAGTCAAGCCCGTCAGACTTGACTTAAAGTTTTGTTTTTGTTTAAAAACATTTTGATAAGTTGAATCTCAAAAATTTATTAAGGTCAGGGCAACTTTTATAATTCAAAAAACACTTATGAGATTACTTACAGATTATCCATAAATGAAATCCTCACATTGTGAGTGGAATTCATTCACACCATTATGAGATATAGAGCTGGTCCTTACCAATAGAATCATCCTTGGTAGACTTGACTTGAAGTTTTTGTTTTCCCTTTATCATTCTTATTGTGATATTCTGTAGTTATTTCTTGGTACATATTTATTAACTGGATTAAATATATTAAAATAAAAAGGTAGAAAAAGAGACAATTATTATTGGAATCACATGATAGAGTTACTATACCTAGTGTGACGTTATTGCTTTGTTGACATCATTGATCACTTTTTTTTTTTGGGACTGCATCATTGATCACTTTGAAGTTGGGGGACTGCATCATTGATAAGTTTCCTCATTGCTTTAACACTTGCAGCTTTGATCAGTGTAATATGCTAAACATGGGAAACTTTGGTTCCTTTGTTTTAGTATTCCCATTTTATTTCTTCATTGCCTCTTTAGCTTTGAGTAAGATGGATATTCTTACTGATAAATCTGCACTTTTTGCTTTTAAATCTTTGATTACTTTGGATCCATACAATCTCTTAGCTAATTGGTCTGTCTCATCTTCTGCATGCGATTGGGTTGGTGTTAGTTGCAACAATCACCATGGAAGGGTCCATTCTTTGAATCTTGGTGAGATGGGTCTCACGGGTGTTATATCTCCAAAACTGGGAAATCTCTCATTTCTGGTTGAACTTGATCTCGGCAGCAACAATTTTCATGGTCAAATCCCAAAAGAATTGGTTCGATTGCATAGATTGAAATTGCTCAACTTGAGCTACAATGATTTTAATGGGGAAGTTCCAACATGGATAGGAGATTTATCTAGACTTGAACTCATGAATTTTCGCAATAATAGTTTTAGTGGATTGATTCCACTATCTATATCCAACTTGTCAAGGCTGGAAATCTTGGATTGGAATTATAATTTAATTGAAGGGAGTATTCCACTTGAGGTGGGAAAACTTAAGCACTTGAAGATTTTTCGACTTGCGGGCAACAAGCTTTCAGGAATCATTCCCCAAACAATTTCCAACTTATCTTCACTTGAATTATTGAGTTTATCGTTTAACACTTTATCAGGTATCTTCCCTTGAAAATAAATTTAGTTCTAGTTTGTTCTTTAAAATATCTTCTAGTGTTATTTTTCAAAATGAGTAAGCCTTCTAATGTCTATTTATCAGCTTAGAACATGTAAAATTTAATCAATGTATGCCAGAAAGTTATTACTGATGTAGTCTTTGTTTTCTAATATTTGAAGGATGCATTCCAAATGAGGTTGGTGATCTTCCAAAACTACAGATATTGATTCTTTCAGGAAATCTGCTTTCTGGCTCTATACCATCCTCATTATTTAATAGTTCAATGCTACAACGAATTCAGCTTGATTCAAATCATTTAACTGGCAGTCTCCCAGAAAATCTGTGCTTTGGGCTTCCAAAAGTTGAAGTACTTTACCTTGATGAAAATGATTTGTCTGGCAAAATACCATATGTTTGGCATCAATGCCAAGAATTGATAGATTTATGGTTAGCCAATAACAGATTCGATAGAGGCTACATACCAAGTGGCATTGGAAATTTGAGCAATCTCCAATTCTTATATCTTTACGAAAACAACTTGGAAGGTATGAGTTTTAATGTTATCCACGATATGTTAATTGTTTATCTTAAATTATAAGTTGATCATAAAATTTATTTGTGTTTGATAGGTGTTTAGTTTGTAGTATTAATTTAATAGTTCTCTTTCATGTGTGTGTGTGTGAGTATGTGTATGTATTTGCATGTATACATATGTATCTCTTACTCTAATTTATAGAACTTTTTTTTTGGTAAGTCTTAACAATATCAATTAATATGGCTTCATAAAGTTTTCTTGCTTCATTCTCAGATTTTTTTTCCTTACTTTTGCTCTTTCCAGGACATCAATGTCATTTTAGCACAAAAGATCAATGCCTGAGCCTTGTTGCTAATATCTCATTTAATTTAATGTAAAATATGAATTATAGTGTTGCTCATTTTGAATTTTGAACTTAGGTGAAATTCCATCATCTATCTTCAACCTTTCTTATTTAAGAGAAGTTGATCTATGGGAAAACAATCTACATGGTAGCATCCCAATATCAATTGGCAATTGCACATCGCTCGAAAGAATAAATCTAGGTTATAACTCCCATACAGGTACACTGAGTCTTCCCATTCATTATTTTTTTTTCTTAAGATATGTAATTTAATGCCTTACAAAAAAAGTGCATTTATATTATTTATCAAATTGACTGTAAGGTGTTAGCTACAAGATTTATTGAATTGTTTGTAGTGTGACACATGGTAATAACTTTTTTTCCCCCTTAAATTTGTTTTGCAAAATCTGTGCACCGCATCTCTCTTTGCTCACTGCATCTCTCTTAAACAATAATAATCACTTTAAGATGAAATTGAGACAGAATTACCATTAGCCACGAAAAAATAAAATTCTGATATCTAATTTTTTTGGTTTCTTGTAGTGTATGTTTATACATGCATATTACATGTGTATATCTATGTTTATGTTTGCATGTATACACATACATATATTTGCATACTTGCATATAAATAAATAAATATTTATCTCTCTATGTATTCTTACTAAGTAAATTTATTCTTTAAATTAAGTGTTTCGAAATCTTTCACATCTTACTACAGAAATGACTTTTTCGTAAAAATTCACAGTAACTCCAATTTTTAATCAAGCTGAAGTGTTATTCAACAAGGCTTCTTTTTTTTTTTTTGTGGCTGGAACAAGGCTTCTTTTACACGATTCATGATAGGAAAGAAAATGCTTAGTGGAAGCCACTGAAACAATTTAATTTACTATTAATGTAAATAGTGGATTACACAAAAAAAAAAAAAACACTAGCTTCACTTCTATTCTTTCCATCAAATCCATGAAATTTGAAATTCATCCATTCTGCTGGGCATGGATAACTATTAATTTGTAAATGAGTGTGCGTGCGTGTGTCTTATTTTCCCAAAAACATATTTGACTGGATATAGATTTGATGCACATCTTTGAAAATGTGCATCCGTGCATTTCTTAAGTCGCTCATATTTAGTTGGATGGCCTAGATCTTTTTTTATTTTTTATTTTTTCCTTTTCTTATTATTTTGCATCTTGTTTCCTTTAAATTAAAAAATATATATATAAATCATAAAATATATATTATTCAAATTAAACCGGATAACTTTGAAAAATATGTGCACATGACGCATGAGATTTGCGCTAGATCCATTTGCCATTTCATCTACACACATAGTTGCATATTAACTTAGCCATGTTACCCATAAAATAATATCGAATAGAATTCACAAAATTGTGTATTTTCGTAGGTGAAATTCCTCCTTCTCTTTTCAAGATCCCTTCTTTAAGAAGAGTGTACCTTGGCCCCAACCATTTACAGGGTAATCTGCCACAAGAGATATGCCATCAACTTCCTTTACTTGAAATGTTCGATTTATCAACAAATCAATTAGAGGGAGGAATTCCAAAATCTATGAGCAATTGCACGTCCTTGAAAGGAATATACTTGGGCAGCAACTCATTTACTGGTATGACCTTGTCCATCCATAGATAATATGTGTGTTGTTTATCTTCTTCACATGTTTAGTTAATTTCATTCAAACATGCAAATATAAAAATAAACAGTAGTAAACATCAAAATTTAATTTTCATACGCACTTATAAAAATGATACTATCCATTAGCTTTTATGCTTCCAGGTTTTATACCCAAGGACATAGGCAATCTTGGTGAACTTGAGGAGCTAGATTTGATGTCAAACCATTTGAATGGATCTATTCCTCCTGAAACATTCAACATTTCAACATTGACATACCTGTCTCTTGCAGATAATTCCTTCTTTGGCCTTCTCCCATCAAATATAGTAAGTGGTCTTCCCAACCTGAAGGAATTGTATCTGTCACAGAACGAACTTACAGGACAAATTCCAAGGACCATATTAAATGCTTCTAAGCTCACTAAGTTAGATATGGGGGAGAATAAATTGAGCGGAGCTATACCCAACACATTTTGGAATTTAACCGAGTTGATTTTATTAGATTTCAATGGGAATGATTTGAATGGGTTGATTCCTGCTACAATTAGCAAATTACAAAGCCTTCAACATTTGGACCTTGGTAGCAACAGATTGCAAGGCTCCATCATAGATGAGCTTTGTCAATTGAAATATTTGAGTACGTTGATTTTAAACAACAACATGTTTTCAGGATCAATTCCATGGTGCTTTGGGAATCTTAATTCTTTACGATGGTTGGACTTGAGCTTTAATAAATTGACTTCTCATATGCCCTCTTCTCTTTGGAGTCTCAGAGATATTATGGAGTTAGACTTATCCTCCAACGCATTGAGTGGAAAAATTCCACTTGAGCTTTCAAACTTAAGAGCACTTGTATTATTGAACTTGTCAAGAAATCAAATTTTGGGAAACATTCCTAATACAATTGGTGGCTTGCTAACTTTGCAAAACCTATCATTGGAGCATAACAAATTGCAAGAGCCTATTCCTGAGTCACTTGGTGGCATGATAAACATGGAGTTCTTGGATCTTTCACAAAATTACTTGACTGGTGTGATCCCGGAGTCCTTAGAGTCACTTGTCCATCTTAAGTTCATTAATCTTTCCTACAATTTATTGCAAGGTAAAATTCCAGATGGTGGACCTTTTCAAAATTTTACAGCTGAATCTTTTATAATGAATGAAGATCTTTGTGGGAAGCCCCAACTACAAGTCCATCCATGTAATAAAGGAAATAGGCACATGTCAGCAAAAATGATGCTTTTGATCAAATGCTTATTGCTTATCATGTTCGCAATCATTTTGGTTGTTTCAAGCATACTATTTCTTAAATGTAGGAGACGTTATGTTGGTGAAATGACCAACAGGGATTTCTTAAATTTGGACACATCAATTAGGATATCCTATTATGAAATTTTGCAAGGAACAAATAGATTTGATGATAGCAATCTTCTTGGAAGGGGGAGTTTTGGATCAGTATACAAGGGAGTTCTTTCAAGTAGAAAGATGGTTGCTGTTAAAGTATTTAACTTAGAATTGGAAGAAGCATTAAGAAGTTTTGAAGTTGAATGTGCTGCCATATGCAATTTACGTCATCGCAATCTCGTTAAGATCATTAGTAGCTGCACAAATCATGATTTTAAATTTTTAATAATGGAATTCATGTCAAATGGGAGTCTTGAGAGATGGTTGTACTCTCATAACTATTGTTTAGATATCTTGCAAAGGTTGAATATAATGATTGATGTGGCATCTGCACTTGAGTATCTTCATCATGGTTCTTCCACACCAGTGGTTCATTGTGATGTGAAGCCAAGCAATATTTTGTTGGATGAAGATATGATAGCCCATCTTAGTGATTTTGGCATTGCCAAATTGCTAGGTGAAGGGCAATTGGAAATTTATACCAAAACTTTGGCTACACTTGGTTACATAGCACCAGGTGATGATTTAATAATCGAACTTTATTTTATTTTATTTTATTTTATTTATATGTCTTTTACATTATTTGATGCATGCATACACACATGCATATACATACTATAGGCAACCATGAATCATTTGAGTACTAATGAATATATATTGTGTTCACATTTGAAGATTTCTATTAATGATATACAAAAGTATTTTAGCAACAAATATTATTTTCTTTTTCAACATATTGGCAATTTAACTTGCGTTCAAATTGACATGTAGAGTATGGATCAAGAGGAGTTGTTTCCGTGAAGGGAGATGTATATAGTTTTGGTATTTTGCTGATGGAAATGCTTACAAGGAAAAGGCCAACGGATGAGATGTTTGTTCAAGATCTAAGTTTGAAAGATTGGGTTAGCAAATCAACACCAAATTCAGTCATCAATATTCTAGATGCCAATTTGCTATACGGGGACAATCAAGGTATTGGTAATATATTACCACAAATATCATCAATT
Organism: Adenanthera pavonina; assembly: GCA_026686845.1. Classification (NCBI taxonomy): domain Eukaryota; kingdom Viridiplantae; phylum Streptophyta; class Magnoliopsida; order Fabales; family Fabaceae; genus Adenanthera; species Adenanthera pavonina. The sequence goes on along the minus strand of JAIVEN010000029.1, from coordinate 1,604,675 downwards.
TTTGAGTTGGCCTTAAATTGTTGTGCTGATCCACCAGAGGCACACCTTAATATGATTGAAGTAGTGGTGTCATTAAAAAAAATAAAGATTAAGTTTATGCAAAACGATATTGTTAAAGGCACCACTAGTTGAATATTTGGTTTATCAAATTTTATTCTTTAATCCTTTGGTTCTTTGGTTTATTTTATTTGTTGAACATGTAAAATGTAATGATGATGCTTGCGGTACTAGCATATAAATTATTTAAATTTAAGTTTTGAATCATGAGCTTCATTATCTGAATTTTGAATATCTAGGTTTGTTTTATGTGTTATAACCACATTTGAATATTAAGAACATGGAGTCCATTCTTTTTTAGTTGGAACTTGATTCATTTGACAATTTTCAATTTTGTTGTTGAAAACCAGTTATAATGAAGAAATGGTTTTCTTGATGAACCGAAGAGTTTCCTATATCTTTTAGTTTAGATAATTTTTCGAGACGTACATATATGTATGTTGCCAAATAGACTCAATTTATTATTTTTTTTTAAAAAAATGTATACTCAATTCTGAGTTTTTGCTTTCACCTCAAGAATACATATTTTTATCTCATGTTCTGTCATGTAGATGTGACAATCTTATTCAGGAAGGACTTGAACGTTGGTTGCCTGTTTATTTATAATTTGTAAAGTTTCAAGAAAATTAATAAAATTATAAAATAGTCCCCATAAAGATTTATTTTTAAATGGTTCTTTTTCTGAAGTATTCCCCAACCGATAAGGATTGAATTGGGACAGCATGCGTAAGAAACTTAAACATCTGCCAACCAAGTTAATAGCCAAGGATATGGTTAGGATTTTTATCAACGCAATCTCTACTTTTCTAATTAAATTAAATGAGGTTTTGAACTCACAACCTTGTAAAGTATAAGTCATATCCATAACAATTGTATCAATCTTCATTAGCTATGTTGTTTTTTTTTTCCTTTCAAAATATTTAAATGCATCAAGAGAGATTTAATTTAGTCTTCCACTTCCAGCTACTTCTATATTACATACAATATAATTTAATCATTAGAAATATTTTAGAAATATAAATAATAAATAAAAGAAACTAATACATCCATCTTCATGTAGGATCTCACCTTTTTTTTTTAATTATTATCTCTTTTATTTTAAAATATTTTAATTTCAATATCCGTGAATTCACGAATATTCTATTTATCTGGGCATAAATTATAGTAGAGTAAAATAAAATGACAACCCTTCTGGTTTGTCTTTGTCACAGATACCTTCCATCAATTTCAAAAACCTACACTTTAACCCAAATTTCTAATTCTGTTAAGAATATCTGAAAAGAGATTCTAAAATATTAATTATTAATTAAATTTTATATTAACATAATTTATATATACAAATTTACCCCTCTACACTTAAATCCCTAATTCACTGCCGAGTCCGACAAAGCATCCAAAATTGATTGAAGGATTGAGGAAAGTTTGCCCCGCGTTGTCATTCAACGAAATTCAATCATCCAGCAAGCTCAGTAACTGGTATTACCAAAATGTGATACTTTTGAGTTCAAATGTGCTCCTTGAGAGAGACTCATTGACATAGCCAATAGTTGGGCAATATATGAAAGATGAAAATTCTCCTTCTCTTCAGGATTTCACAAAAGGTAATTAATTAAGAAGGTGATGATACTTTGGTGTGAAGATAGGGAAGGATAGTGAAGCGAGGCCAATGGCTAATGGTGTGACCAATTCACCAATTCAACAATATGGTGAGAAGCCATGGTTAACAGAATCGCAGGAATGAAAATCAAAATGATGAAACTTTTTTTCTTTAGATGTGAAATTTTTAGGTTTCACTATTTTCAAATTGGAAGTTAAATCAATTAAAAAAGATGCATCTTTTAAAAAGTTATAAAAGACATATATATATATATATGTATATATATGTGCATATTTAAAATGTTATAAAAATATTTTGAAAGTATAATTAAATGAATATTTCTATTAAAGAAGGGTAATTTTATCTCAAAAATAAATAAAATTAAGTGATTTAACAGTCTATAAACAAAAGGAAAAACGAAAATGGAATTTTAAAAGTAATATGGAGATTTTTGTAATATAATTTTTCATTTGAGGAGATGTCTATATAACTTTTTAAAATAGAAGGGACATTTATGTAATTAAAATAAAACAGAGGGATATTAATATATTTTACTCATTATAGTATTGTGAAGGACAAATGTCCTAGAAGGAACGCACAAAAATTGTACGCTCATGAAGTATTTACAACAGCTGCACCTGCATCAAACACGGCCCAATTCCCAACAGTGCCAATGGCGTCCCGCTCTCTGGTCTTCACTCTCAGACGGTAAGCAATGCTGCTCAATTCATACTCACCACTCTATTTTCCCACACGCTCTGTTTGGTTCCCCCAATAAAAGACGATGAATGAATAATAATTTACAATCTCCCAACAAAAAATATCCCGTTTTGGGTCTTCATCACTGAGTTGAGTCTTCTAATCCTTGGACTCAGGAACATGCAACTTCAGAACTTTTATCTTCTATTTTGTTTTATTACATTTTCTAATTGATCAAACTGATTGGAATTGTTCTTTATATTCCCTTATTAATTAACTCACCCAATTGGGTGTTTGTTATAGGAGATTTCGAAACTACGGGTTTATCAACGGCGATTATCGTTCACTATTGTTCATTCCCCGTGTAACCCAAGAATGAACACCCTTTATTCCTCCTCCTCTTGTCTCTGCCAAGGACATGACATGTTAGACTTTACGTCTCCATGGTTAGATTATAGCTTTTGCCATTTCTAAATGTCTAATGTCAAGCCTTCCAGGTAAGGTAAGCAGAAGAAGAATTTTATCTCTGTAGCAATCAACTGTATAACCATAATGAGGGGCAAGAATTTTAGAACTATGATAAAGCTAATTACCAGCAATTAAAACCAAAACTATAGGACAGCTTTGTAAAAGCTGATTTGTCTCTGTAGCAAGCACGCTTCCATGCCCAAATTCTGTTTCTTCTCTGCCTCAAATCCTTCAAAACTAGCAGTTAAGGGCTGGGTTTTCAGGGGATTTACAAATTTAAGCTGTGTCAACTGATTCTTCTCTCCATCACCATGTCTGCTGTGCTTTGAAAAGCAAGTTGTGTGGGAATAATAGAAGCTGGTGATACATTCATGCAACTGCTATTTGCTATTGTTTAATTATGAGGCAAAATTTTTTTTTTCTTTCTCATTCCCTTCCTCCTATCTGTATGGAAAGATAACTGAAATATTATATCAATGTTCCTACTTGCTGCATAGGTTCATGGGTCATGACTTGGATTTAGGTTTAGAGGTTTTAACTCTGAACCGGCTGTGTGGGGATAAAAATGAAAGAAAGAAATCTGAATCAGTGGGCCTGTAAATAGATCCGTTTATACGGGTTAATTTGGGTTTTGATTAATTTAACGGTCTTTGATCGGTTGATAAAGTGTCCAGTTTTAAGTCCTCACAATTACTGTAATGTGCATGGACAGGGAGAGTAATGGAAGAAATTCTCCAATGACAAATGGACTAACGAAGTTTAGGAGGCATCTAATATGACAGTTTCAAGTAATTACTATTTATTTACATGGCTGGCTGTTTATTTGACTGATGAAGTATTATATGATTGATTTAATTACTAATCTCTGCATGATTGATAGTGTCGATTTTCTTTGACTGATGAATTATTGATAAGTAATGACTGCTTTACTTATTCCTAATACATAAAACTCACCTTTAATTAAATTAAAAAATATATTTTCGATGCCTTAAAACATTAAATGGAAAAGGAGAACTATTCTGTGCTTTCCAAAAGAACCCTGATACAAGTCAAGCCCAGCAGACTTCACTTAATTCGATGCCCTTATAATGGAAGAATTGGACTAAAGACTAGCAATAGCATCATACAGAGTCACAGGCACATCTTTAACACTTACTATTACAGACTCGCGTTAAGAATACGCACACCAGTTTGTCAAATGCACTATTCAAAATAATTGACATGCACCTGAATGCAAGCACCACTTATATTCATTTATTAATAGAGCACTTACAATAAAGCAAACTAACACAGAACTGATACAAATCATGTTCACAAGCACGCGTGAAGAACAATTAATTAATAAAGCACTTACAATAAGTCAAGTCCATTGGACTTGATGACTTTCAAGCCAATGTCCGAAGACTTGGAATATTTTTTGAAAAAGCATAAAATATGCAAAATAAATTTGATATATATGAAGTATGATGGGTGGATTCCTGATTGCTTAAACACTAGCAGCTTTGGTCGGTATAATATGCTGAACATGAGAAAACTTGGTTCCTTTGTTTTAGTATTCTCATTTCATTTCTTTATGGCCTCTTTAGCTTTGAGTAAGACGAACATCATCACTGATGCATCTGCACTTTTTGCTTTTAAATCTTTGATTACTTTGGATCCATACAATCTGTTAGCTAATTGGTCTGTCTCATCTTCTCCATGCAATTGGGTTGGTGTCTCTTGCAATACTCGCCATGGAAGAGTCCATTCCTTGAATCTTGGTGACATGGGTCTCATGGGTAGTATATCTCCAGAATTAGGAAACCTCTCATTCCTTGTTGAACTTGATCTTGGCAATAACATGTTTTATGGTCAAATACCAAAAGAATTAGTTCGATTGCCTAGATTGAAACAACTCAATTTGAGCTACAATGGTTTTAATGAAGAAGTTCCAACTTGGATAGGGGATTTATCTAGACTTGAACTCTTGGATTTATCCAATAATAGTTTTAACGGATTGATTCCACCATCTATATCCAACTTGTCAAGGTTGGAGAACTTGAATTGGAATGACAATTCAATTGAAGGGAGTATTCCACTTGAGTTGGGAAGACTTAAGCACTTGAAGATTTTACGACTTGCGGATAACAAGCTTTCAGGAATCATTCCCCAAACAATTTCCAACTTATCTTCACTTGAAATATTGAGTTTGTCTTATAACACTTTATCAGGTATCTTCCCCTTGAAAGTAAATTTAATTAGTTCTAGTTTGTTCTTTAAGACATCTTGTAATGTTATTTTTTTCAAAATGAGCAAGTATTGTGATGTCTACTTGTCAGCTTTAAAAATCACATGTATGCTAAAGAAGTTTTATACTGACGTATTCTTTGTTTTCTAATATTCCAAGGAGGCGTTCCAAATGGGATTGGTAATCTTCCGCAGCTACAGATATTGTATCTTGGAAACAATCTGCTGTCTGGCTCTATACCATCTTCATTATTTAATGTTTCAATGCTACAGGCCTTAGAGCTTGCTCTAAATCATTTATCTGGTAGTCTCCCAAAAAACATGTGTATTGGGCTTCCAAAACTTGAAGTACTTTATCTGTATGGAAATGACTTCTCTGGCAAAATACCCTATGTTTGGCATCAGTGCAAAGAATTGACAAATTTAGAGTTAGCTGATACCAGATTCGATAGAGGATACATGCCAAGTGACATAGGGAATTTGACCAACCTTCGGTACTTATATCTTTACAAAAACAACTTTGAAGGTATGAGTTTTACTCTTATCCACGATATGTTGTTTGTTTATCAGAAATTTCTAGTTAATCATAAAATTTCTTTGTTTGATAGGTCATTGGTTTGTAGTATTAATTTAGTAGTTCTCTGTGTGCGTGTGTGTGTCTATAATATATCGAACAAATATATGCTCATGCTCTCTGTCAGATTTACAGAACATTTTTTATAACTCTTAAAGAGGAGAAAATGGAGAATCAATTAATATGATTTCATACAATTTTCTTGGTTATTATCTATTTTTTCCTTTTTCTCTTTCCAAGACACCAGTATCATTTTAGCGCTAAAGAGAGCCTTGTAGCTAATACCTCAGTTGATTTATTATAAAATATCAAATATATAGTGGTGCTCATTTTGAATTTTGAGCAGGTGAAATTCCATCATCCATCTTCAACCTTTCTTATTTAATTGACGTTTCTCTATATGGAAACAATCTTCATGGTGGTATCCCAATACCAAATGGCAATTCCACATTGCTTGAAATGCTCGATATAACTTACAACTCCTATACAGGTACACTCAATCTTCCCATACATTAAGTCGTTGCTTTTATTTATAAGAAAAAAACAGGAAATTTAATGCCTTGCGAAAATTCTATTTATTATTTGTATGTGAATATGTGTGAGTGACGAGCATTGTTTTGTGGGATTTAAAAGTCATATGTTATGTCAAATATAAAAATATAGAGGGTATCAAAATATAAAAATGTAGAGTGGGAAATATAGATTGCAATCCGTGAGTTGACCCATATAACCTATAAAATAATACTTAGTTGAGTTGCAAAAATTGCAATCCATATAAAATGGACTAAAATTAGCCCGACCAATTAACCTATTGGGGTTAAACAAGCTAACCCACTTAACTCATGGTTTGACCCATTTTCTTTTCATTTCTCTTTCTTAATTTTGTTATTGATGATGATGAATGAAAAGTTTAATGTTTAATCTAGAGATGTTGGGTGATGTTGTGATCATGTAAATTTGCTGTGAAAGTGTGGTGATATTGAGAAATACACCTAAAGGGGATGAATGTGTGTTTTTGAATTTTTATTAACTAAATATAATTGATTCGAGTTCTAAAATACTTCTAAAATTAATTAATTTACTTCAACAACTTTAAATTCAAAATAAACAGAATAAAATTAACAACCAAAGAGCAATTCTGTAACATCAACAAATCAGTATCTAAACAATCACATAAATTAGCTAGCTTAAATTAAAATTAACAGAGCTAGAAATTAACTAGAGAGGGGATAAAAAAGATCATACCAAACAAATTATCGTGATTTGGTCTCTTCTAACCTTTGTCTAGTCCCCTTGAATCTTAAGGATTTTCTTCCCTATCATATCAAATACTTACAAGATCGGTTTCAAACTCATCACTAATTTTAAGGTTTTTCCAAACTCATCTGGCTTTCAAACTCACTAATGACTTCAATACCTAGAACTTATGTAATCAGTATGTTTTCACTCAGTTCACCCTCAACCCCGAGAACGCATATAATCAATAGGTTTTCACTCAGCTCACCCTCAATTGACAATGATTTTTCAATCAAAGCAAGAAACAAACCTTTTATAAGAAGGACTACATGATAACTCAAATTCAATCTCTCAAGCTTTCAATAGCTAGATAAAACGGGGACTAAGCACAGAAACAGATTTAAAGAAGATGAAAGAAAAGTATTACAAGAGTTGAAGCTCTAAAATTTTCGTTGATCACTCTGCTCTATTTGCTGCCTCCATCTTCTTCTCCTTTTTTATACTGATCAACCGTTGAGCCCTTGAATGCCTGAGATTTTCTTCTTCTCTGTCTAATAGATGCACTAAATTTTCGTTGAGCAACATCTTGATGGAGATGAGAGAGAGAAATCATTTCTGTCAAAACTTCTTCCTTTTTCATTCTTTATCCTTCCATAGAATGGCGAGATTGAGAGATAGAGGCAATCAATCTGATTTGCCTTTCCGAGGGAGAGGCAGTATGATATGCTAAAATCTTCCATGATCCCAAAACGAAAAGGCAATGTAGTTCAGAGCATTTAATGCTCTCTCTTCACTAACAATAACTCATATAAGAAGCTAATGTACAAATTTACTTTTTGCTCAAGGGGAGGCCTAAAGCAATCCTTGGGAAATATAATATATATATATATATATATCTTTTTTTAAGCATTGACAAGTCAAAGTTGTTTTGCATATCTCTTCCCCGCGCAGCCAAAAGAATTTTTTTTTCCGTCCACTAATAATGATAATTTGTGAACCCACATTCATGAACGGGAATATTTTATTAATTCAAAAGTTTTTCAATTCACATTGCAAATCAGAAAATGCATACATGACTCACCTATATTTAAAGTTTATCATGAATTTTACCATTTATTTTATTTACAAAATTAATATATAAGGCCCATTAGAAATATTAACTTCAATTCATTTAATCCAATAAGTAAATTCAAATTATTAATAAATTCTATCAATACTATTTAAAATTAATTTTTGTTATCATCAAAATATTTTATGAAACCTTGAGGCCAATAGATATTTTATGAAATAGATTTTTTTTACCAGAAATAGATTTGTTTTTGTTGTTGGTAATGATATGTGGATTTGTTTTATGGTTTGGTGATATTCTGTAATGGATGGAAATATATGGTATACGAATATGACATGTTGGGTTGATTAAAAGGAAGGTTATTTGATGATGGGTTGTGTGGATTATATAGTTTTAATGTGTTTTTTAATAATTTAAATTAATTTATGTAGAAAAAAAAATATATTGGTAAGTTGACGGATTGACCTATATAACCTGCCATCCTACAATTAATAGATTGAGTTGTAATTTTCACATAAAAAATGGGCTAATCCAATTCAACTTGGTTTTCATATAACCTCTTTTTTTTTTTGCCAAAAAAATCACATACCTCTTTGGTTATGCATTTTAATCAATTTTGTCAGGTTTTTGTTGGGTTTAGATTGTCTTGATTCTTGTTAATTGTTTTCATTTTTGGGCAAAAAAAAAAAGAAAAGAAAGTTTGTTATTGTAGATTTGCGTAATTTTAATTTGAATATTGCCTTATTTTTTCAAAATAAAACTCGTATTTTCCTTAGATTATTAAATATTTAAAAGTTTATGCCAGAGACACAATTTAATTAAACAAAAATTCAATTCAAATATTAATATATTTAATTCCTACTTTCAAATACAATTTAAATTCATATAGTTATGTTGTATTTTTAATTTGAATTAAAAGAATTGTCAACTTTTTCACTAAAAAGTAAAATACCTGACAATCTCCCTCCTTTTTAGTTTAGAAGAAATGACATTTGAGGATCAAAACTTTCAATTAATATTATTTTAGAACAAAAAAATTTGAAAATATCAAAAAACGACTATGATCTCAAATTAATCAAAATTCTAAATAAGAAATGACCTAAATATCCTTGTTAAAAATTTTTACACTCAATATCTACTTTTTACTACTCTACTTCTGAAATTTGACACTGAAATTTCCCAATTTTACACTGAATACAATAAAAAATTTAATTTTCAGAATTGTACACTCATTTTCAGCATTTTACTACTCATGTTCTATGATTTAACATTGAAGACCCCGATTTTACACTGGATAAGTTTCAGAATTTTATATTCAACTTTCACTTTTTACTACTCATATTTCACAATTTGATACTCAATTTTTCCAATTTTACACTAAACTTTCTCAATTGAATTCTTTCATTATGATAATGTGTTCAGTGTAAAATTGGAGAAGTTCAGTGTCAAATTTCGGAAAAAGAGTAGTAAAAAGTAGATGTTAAGTGTAAAACTTTTTAACAATAGCATTTAGGTCATTTCGTATTTAAATTTTTAATTAATTTGAGACTATGATCATTTTCTAGTATTTTTAAATTTTTTTATTCTAAAATAATATTAATTAAAAATTTTGATCATCAAGTATCATTCTTTTCTTTAGTTTAACAAAAGTATGTAATACTTATTATACTTGTCTTCATTTAGTTTGATTGGCATAGGTCAATAATGTCAATAATAACTGTTTAATTCAACCTAGGGTAGCTTACACTCCCCAAGACACAGGAAATATGTTTCTAGGAAGATCATGCCAAAAAAAAACGTGTCTGGTTAATTTTTTTTTTAAATAAATATGTTATATTTTAATGTTAAGGATATAAATGCATTTTTATTTCATAACTTTCTTAAAAAATTAAGTATCCTTTTTAGTAAAATATTAATGCCTCTAGTCTCAAATATAAAAAAAAATATTTTCTTTTATCCTTAATATAAGATTTTTTTAACTAAATCACACGGATTAAAAATAAGAGTTAAAACTAATTAACAACATCGATTTCTCCAAAAATCTCAACATTTTTTTAGAACTACCCTTATTTAATCACTTTCTCTTTCTCTTTCTCTTTGAGTGCATTAAATAGGGATATTTTTTAGAAATATATAATAAATACTACCTCATATATTATAAAGGGTCTTATATTTAGGATCAGGATAAAAGACCCTATATAGAGGACCGGAGGGAGTACTTTACAAATACTAATAAAATTAGTTAACTTCATGTAATTTGTAGTAAAACATATTTTTTCCCAAATTGTCCTTCATTAATTTCTTTTTTACACTTGATCAATTAATGACCATTGAAAAACACAACTTTCCCTAAATTAATAAGAGGCATTATTGAAATATCTCATTTATTGCACCAAATAACTAAATATTTTCTTAAAGAACACAACCTTTTCAAAATTTTCTTATATTTGATACTGGAGAAAATACAAAATACTCAAGAAATATATGGCCCATTTGACAGTATTTTCTGTTTTATTGTTTTCAAAATAATTTTGTAAAACTGTTTTTGAGAAAATTTTGAAAACAAGAAAATAAAAAAATCTGTTTAAATAATTGTTACTAAAATCATAACTAGTAAATGTTAAATAAGTTATTCAAAATTTATAACTTTATCATTAATGAGGTAGATATTTTTCACCTTTTCTTGCGTTTTCCAGAACAAAAACTATAAAATACCTTAAAGATGTTCTGAATTTTTTGTTCTTTTATTTTTCTGTTTGCCATAACATTTTATAAAAAACAGATTTATCAAACAAGTTATTTTATTTTTCTGTTTTCGAAAATAAAAAAATTATTTTGGAAACAGCTGTCAAACAGGCCCATAATTTTTCAAGATTTTACTCGAGAAATTCAACTTCCTAAATGAAGTTCAACTTCTTGAAAACTTCCATATTTTTTGTTAACCAAACAAGATCCTCAAATCCACTTACTAGGAAGATTAACTTCCCACTCTTATTTCGTCATACCAAATAACCCTGAAAGGAAAATCTAAACCAATTAAATTAGTTTTTCTTGGCCAACAATTAAATTAAATTTTATATGTAAAAAATGGATTTTCGCAGTTGGTTGTCCAGTTGGGTGGGAAAACTTGAGCAATTGACCATGCTGAATTTGGATCTCTTCATTGGGTCCTTCATTCCCTACTCATCAAAATGATAAGATCTGACCCATCTAATTTAAATTTAGATAGTCTAAATTTAAAGATTTTTATTTTATTTTTTATATGATAATATTATTTTTTTTTAAAAATGAAAATTATAAAATTATCTATATTTTTTACTCTACATCTAATAAAATAAAAACATATTAAAAATATAATAATTAAATTAAATTAAATTTAGACCATTTAATTTTAATCTAAATGACCCAGATTATTGCTATGCGTTTTCCTTTTAATTCTTATCCCTGTTGAATTAATTTTAATATGCCCATATTAATCCTCAAATATATTTGTGTTTGGGCTGATAAAATTTGGCACCGTGTAGAATTTGAAAGGCAATATAAGCGGAAAATTTGCAATGAAGAAAAATAGTTATTATTGACCCTACAGTGAAAGATGAAATTTGGAGACAGAAAAAATCTCAGCACTACAATGTAGGTCTGGGGCAAAGCACTACAATGACAGATGAAATTTGCCAAAAAAACAAAAGCTGCTAATCAAGAAAAATTCTTAGCATTTTTTGTTTGTTATGTTCTCCCCTTATTAATTTTTTTTTAATGGCCAAGTTTTGCTCTCTGGATACAAATATATGAAAATAATACTAAAAATTTTGATATGCAATTTCTTTTGGCCAAACAAAGTTTGATATGTTACTAGACTAACTGGTTTTTATGATATTCTATAAATATATTTATTTTACAAATTGATAATCATAAATTTTATACTTCACTGATAATATTTTTTCTTTCTAAATATTTTGAGATATTATTTTTTAAATTATTATGCTATTGTTAAATGATACTTTTTTCAATATATCCTTATCAAAATAAAATGAATATTGAGCATATATATGTAAAATTATGCCCTCATGCATATTTAAATAGTGAAAGTATTGATATTTATATAGAAAACAAAATACTTAATACCCTTTTAGTACTGAATTGAATGTATTTCTAAATTTTAGAAAAAAAAAATATTAATTGTTAGTTAGTTAATTTTACTAATATTAACTTTTAAGCGTCCCCCCTCTCTTTTCACCAAAAAAAAAATTAAAGCTTAAAATATTTTATTTTAAATAATATATTAAAAAATAAGTTAATAAATATAAGGATTATATATATATATATTTATATATCCCCCACAGATTTAAAGTCCTCAATCCTCCACCAACTATAATCAATCATATACTTAACATTAAAATTTTAATATAAACTAAACATAAATATTCTTTTTTTCTGTTAAAAAAATAAATATTCTAAATAAAGGTTTTATGCAAATTTATCTTTATTTTTATATTATATTGAAACTTTGTATTTATTTACTTACTATTTTTTGCAAAATAAATGATAATTGAATTATTATACTTCTGGAAATTTTGAAAATGAAATTCTATTTTATATATATATATATTTTTTTTTTTTGTATTTGCCAACGAAAATTGGTTTTAAAGAATAAAATTATGCAAAGTAATGTGTGTGTGTTCAAAGGAACGTCTCATCGAATATAAATTTGGTGCACATCTCCAAATGCGTATTAGTGCATGTCTTATTTAAGTCTTTCATATTGAATTAGTTGGATGGTCTAGATTTTTTTTAGCCTTTCTTATTATCTTGCATCTTGTTTCCTTAAAAATAAAATATTAAATTAAAAAAATATAAAATTCATACCATTTAAATTAAATTTGATGACTTACAAAAGATGTACACACAATGCACCAGTTGTGCACTGAATCCATTTGCCATTACATCTACACTCATAGTTGGTGTAGTAATTTAAATACCAATAAAAGAAATAAGAAAAAGAATTCACAAAATTGTGTATTTCTTTTCAGGTGAAATCCCTCCTTCTGTTTTCAAGATCCCTTCTTTGAGAGAGTTGTCTCTTGGCACCAACCATTTTCGCGGTAATTTGCCACAAGAGATGTGCAATCAACTTCCTTTACTTGTAAGTTTTGATTTTTCTGCAAATCAATTTGAGGAAAGCATTCCAAAATCAATCAGCAATTGCACATCCTTGAAAGAAATATACTTGGGTGGCAACTCACTTACTGGTATGACCCTGTCCATCCATAGATAATATGTGTGTGTTGTTTATCTTCTTCACATGTTTAGTTAATTTCATTCAAACATGCAAATATAAAAATAAACAGTAGTAAACATCAAAATTTAATTTTCATACGCACTTATAAAAATGATACTATCCGTTAGCTTTTATGCTTTCAGGTTTTATACCCAAGGACATCGGCAATCTTGGTGAACTTGAGAAGCTAGATTTGATGTCAAACCATTTGAATGGATCTATTCCTCCTGAAACATTCAACATTTCAACATTGACATACCTATCTCTTGCAGATAATTCCTTCTTTGGCCTTCTCCCATCAAATATAGTAAGTGGCCTTCCCAACCTGAAGGAATTGCATTTGTCGCATAATAAACTTACAGGACAAATTCCAAGGAGCATATCAAATGCTTCTGAGCTCATCAAGTTATCTATAGGGAAGAATAAATTTCGTGGAGCTATACCTAACACATTGTGGAATTTAACCAAGTTGATTGGAATAGATTTCAATGGGAATGATTTGAGTGGGTTGATTCCTACTACAATTAACAAGTTACAAAGTCTTCAATACTTTGACTTTAGTAGAAACAAATTGCATGGGTCCATCATAGATGAGCTTTGCCAAATCAAGCATTTGAGTGCATTGAGTTTAAGCAACAACATGTTTTCAGGAACAATTCCAATGTGCTTTGGGAATCTTACTTCTTTGCGATGGTTGGACTTGAGCTTTAACACATTGACTTCTCATATGCCCTCTTCTCTTTGGAGTCTCAAAGATATTATGGGGTTAGACTTATCCTCCAATGCATTAAGCGGAAAAATTTCCCCCGAGCTTTCAAACTTAAGAGCACTTATATTATTGAACTTGTCAAGAAATCAAATCTCAGGAAACATTCCTCCTTCAATCGGTGCCTTGCAAACTTTGCAAAACCTATCTTTGGAACATAACAAATTGCAAGGACCTATTCCTGAATCACTTGGTGGCATGATAAGCATGGAGTTCTTAGATCTTTCACAAAATAATTTGACTGGTGTGATTCCAAAGTCCTTAGAGTCACTTGTCCATCTTAAACATATTAATGTTTCCTACAATTTATTGCAAGGTGAAATTCCGAATGGCGGGCCTTTTCAAAATTTTACAGCCGAATCTTTTTTTATGAATGAAGATCTTTGTGGGAAGCCCCAACTACAAGTCCATCCATGTAAGAAAGGAAATAAGCACTTGTCATCTAAAAGGATGCTCTTGATCAAATGCTTATTGCCTATCATGTTTGCAATCATTTTGATTGTTTCATGCATAGTATTTCTTAAGTGTAAGAAAGGCTCTTTCAGCGAAATGACTAACAAGGATTTCTTAAATTGGGACACACCAATTAGGATATCCTATTATGAACTTCTGCAAGGAACAAATAAATTTGATGAGAGCAATCTTCTTGGAAGGGGAAGTTTCGGATCAGTATACAAAGGAATTCTTTCAAGTGGGAAGATAATTGCTGTTAAAGTATTTAATTTGGACTTGCAAGAAGCATTAAGAAGTTTTGATGTTGAATGTGCTACCATATGCAATTTACGTCATCGCAATCTCATTAAGATCATTAGTACTTGTTCAAATGATGCTTTTAAATCTTTAATAATGGAATTCATGTCAAATGGAAGTCTTGAGAGATGGTTGTACTCTCATAACTATTGCTTGGATATCTTGCAAAGGTTGAATATAATGATTGATGTGGCATCTGCACTAGAGTATCTTCATCACGGTTGCTCTATATCGGTGGTTCATTGTGATGTGAAACCAAGTAATATTTTGTTGGATGAAGATATGGTAGCCCATCTTAGTGATTTTGGCATTGCCAAATTGTTGGGTGAAGGGCAATTGGAAATTTATTCCAAAACTTTAGCTACACTTGGTTATATGGCACCAGGTAATGATTGTTTTATATTTTATATTATTTATACACTTTTTATGTTATTTTATACATGCATACATATATGTTATAGAAAACCATAAATTATTCGAGTACTAATGAATATATATATTTTCTTCGCATTTGAAGATTTCTATTAATGATATGCAAAAGGTTTTTAACAACAAATATTATTTTCTTTTTCAACATATTGGCTATTTTAACTAGCATTCAAATTGAAATGTAGAGTATGGATCAAGAGGAGCTATCTCCATGAAGGGAGATGTATATAGTTATGGTATTTTGCTAATGGAAACATTTACAAGAAAGAAGCCAACAGATGGCATGTTTGTTGAAGGTCTAAGTTTGAAAGATTGGGTTAGCATGTCAACACCACATTCAATCATCAATATTCTTGATGGCAATTTGCTGCACAAAGACAATCAAAATATTGGTAATATGTTACCACATATATCATCAATTTTTGAGTTGGCCTTAACTTGTTGCACTGATTCGCCTGAGACACGCCTTAATATGACAGATGTTGTGACGTCATTGAATAAAGTCAAGGTCAATTTTATACATAATGTTAGAGGCACCACTAGATGAATATTAGGTAAATCAAATTTTAGTCATTACTCATTTCATCCTTTGGTTCTATTTGTTCAACATGTAATCCAGTAAAGTGGAATGATGAGCTGCACTAGTACGTAAGGTATTTAAATTTTATATTTTGATTATCTGGGTTTTTTAATATATGTGGTTGTTTTATGTGTGACAACTATATTTGAACAATAAGGTCAGCAAATCCATTGGTTTTAAGACAACCATTATGTACTCCAAAATGAATCAATTTCCACTTTTCTATTTTCTTGTTGGAAAATGGTTATAATGAAGATAATGAACCAAAGTGTAACTTCCATTTATTTTTGATATTTTTTTGAGATGTACATATTAAATTTATTTTATTAAAGAATAAATACATAAAAAAGGTCTTTATTTTATTTAAAAATATATATACACTAAATTTTGAGTTTTGCTTTCACATAAAAAATACATATTTTTCTTCTCATCTTCTATGTAGATGTGACAATCATATTCAATAATGTCCTAAGAAGAAAGTGGATAGCCTGCTTATTTATAATTTGTAAAATGTTTCCAAAAATTTTATTAAAATTGTAAAATAGTCCCTAAAAATTTCATAATAAATTTTGCTCTTTGTTTTAAAAAAAAATTGTTCTTTATACACAGATTTGAATTCCAAAATATTCAACTCCTTCATTTGCTCACATGCAGTATAAAAATTAAAATACTTATGTTATTTTTATATTTTTATTTTGTATGAAACAATGTTATCTCTCTTCAATACTTTCTGCATTTCTTTTCACTGATACTTTTAAAGAAAATTTTATTTTTATTTATCTGTCATTTTTACATTTCAAAATAATATTAATTATTATTTTTTCGGTTATACCCTTATCTATTATCTTAAAAATTAAAGATAACATTAATTATATTTTTTATTTATCCATTTACTAAAGGGCATGTTAAAAAAATTAAATGAAACTGTAAAATATTAATTATATTTTTTAATCTGTATTCAAACCTTAAACCGATAAAAAGAAATAGAGCGATATTTTACATATGAGTAATGCACTTACTTTACCTTATGTGGTTTTCATAAATGTATGAGCACTATTCTGCTTAGGTAAAAGAAAACACACATATACACACCTTTGAGTCGCAACAACATTGGCACTCAATTCAACCCACCTTGCTCTGTTATAATTTAAAATATAGGGAGTATAAACAGCTGTATAAACTTATTATACCCCTACCAGCAATCAACATTTGGGAAAATTCTAATTAAATACCAAGAAACAAAAATAATTCCAAAAATGTAACACAATTTGTTGTAATTCCAATTAACCACCATAGTAATAAATGGGAATTAAAATTTGGTGGGAAATGACCAAAGTAACCCTATGCATCCTTATGCATTTTTCTTGAAACCTGATCCCCATTTTCTTATCTTATCTTCCCCCACTATAGCCTTCAAACTTGCCAGAGACACCAAAACCACCAATAAAACCACAGGTGGCTAATCTATGTGCGATGGCGAGATTCATAGTGATACCATGAGTTTCTAATCTATATGCAACAAAACCATGGGTAGCTAATGGTAAAGAGTGATGAATCCATCACTGACTCCAATGCTATCTCCAACCACCATTACCATCACTAATGCAAGATCAACAGATTCTCAAAGGTGACAAGTTTGGGTGTTCCAATCTTCAACACTTTCATGGGTCCTGTGAGCAAGCACAAGATTTTCGAAGCTGAAAGGGGAAGGTTCAATGGCAATGAACAACTTCTTCCATCTTCTTCTTCTTCGATTTTGGGATTGAAACTTTATGAATAGCATAATGTTATGCGGAAAATTCCTTTCCAAATCCTCACTTCTCTCTTATTTGTCTAGAAATTTTGACTATATTAATGTAGATGTATAGTGAAGAGAAAGAAAGGAAAGGAAGAAGAGGCTTTTTCTTTTTTTTCCCCTTTGAACAATCTTACTGATAATGTTGTAGTTGTAAATTCTCTAATATGACTTGGAAATTCATTAGCATGAGTTGGCAATTCACCTAAAGAAAATGAGAGGCTTTTTTTTTCAATTAAACAATCTTACTGATGATGTTGTAGTTGTAAATTCTCTAGTATAACTTCAAAATCCACTAGCATGAGTTGGAAATTCATTTGAAGAGAAGGAAAGTCTTTGTTTTTCTCTAAAAAAATCTTACGGATGATGTTGTAGTTGTAAATTCTTGAGTAAACTTGGAAATCCACTAGCATCAATAGGAAATCCACCTGCATCGATTGAAAATGACAAGTCTTAATTTAACATGCTTAAATAATTCCATTTACAAGTGCTCCTAGTAAATTAACAAGTGAATCAAGAAAATTAACAAGTTATCTTAAGGAATTTACATATGGTCTTAGTGATCATGATGTAGTTGTAAATTTCCCAAAATCATTTAGAAATCTATTAATATTAGTTGAAAATTCAGTTTATCAATTGGGACAAGTCTTAATTTAACATGTCTAAAAAATTCCATTTACAAGTTAAAGTGTATTAACATGTGATAACCATGATTTCACAAGTTAAAATTTTGTATTTGCAAGTCCTATTGGGTTACTTCCAAGTTACAAGTATTTTCTAACTGAAACAATGTCATTTACATAAGATAATCATATATTTATAATGATCATGTATTTGTAAGTGACAATAGGCTATTTGCAAGTGTTTATCAAATCTGGTGCTTATATTATGATGGTTGACCATTACCTCTTATAGTCGACTAACGCATCAATTGTAATGCCTAACTGCTACACTATCATTTCCATGTAATGATCATGTATTTATAAGTGACTTTGGCTAGCTATTTGCAAATGCTTGTTGGATCTGGTACTCATGTCCTGATCGATGGTCAACTATCCAAAGGTGATGGTCAATCATTGCATCAATTATCATGCCTAACTGATACACTGTTATTTACATGTAATGACTGTGTATCTATAAATGCATATCGTGTATTTACATGTGAATATCATGTTTTTGCAAGTGATTTTGGCTATTTACAAGTGATTGTTAGATCTAGTGCTCATGTCCAGTTTGATGTTCAACCAATGGAAGTGATGGTCGATCAATGCATCAATTGTTATACCTAATTGATACAACGTCATTTACTTGTAATAATAATGTATTTACAAATGAATATTATGGATTGACAAGGGAATATTATGTTTTTCAGATCTAGTACTTATATTCCAATAGTTGACCATCAAAGGAAGCCTCCTTTGATGGTCAACTAGTGCATCAATTGAAAAACTTAATTGATACAATGCCATTTACAAGTGATATTTATGTATTTCTAAGTAAGTATATCATGTATTTACAAGCAAATATATCATGTATTTTGCAAATGGTTGTCGGAAAGGTCACCAATACTGGAAAGTCGCTAAGGGAAGTTGCCAATATTAACTTGCCATGCAAATGATAATATGCACTTGTAAATACAAAATTATTAACTTGCCATGATCAGTCACTTGCAATTTGTAACTTTCCCAAATATACAATTGTAAATATATTATTATCACATGTAAATGACATTATATCAATTAGGTATTACATGTAAATAAGTATCATGTATTTACAAATGAATATATCATGCATTTGCAAGTGGTTGTTGGAAAAGTCACCGATACTGGAAAGTCACTAGAGAAAGTTGCCAATATTAACTTGTCATTCAAATAACAATATGCACTTGTAAATACACATTATTAACAATATGCAGTTGCCATGATCATTTGCTTGCAATTTGTAACTTCTCCCAGCATGCACTTGTAAATACACTATATTTACTTATAAATACATGAGATTTACTAGTAAATACATAATTATCACAAGTAAATAATACTGTATCAGTTAGGTATGACCTTTAATACACTAGTCGATTATTATAGAAGACTTCATCTAATAGTTGACCATTGGGACATAAACACAAGATCCAATAAGCACTTGTAATTAGCCTAGTGTTATTTGCAAATATACAATATTTACTTGTAAATATACAATTATCATGTAAAGGACATTATATCAGTTAGGATCTTTAAAGCAAGCATGTAACTTATAAATGGCTCAGTAGCACTTACAAATATATGACTTTAACTTGTAAATACCCGGTTATTACATGTAAATGGCTTGCTATCATGTTAAACCTATAATATTCGCACATTGAATTCCCTTAAAAGGATATTTCAATCAATCAAAATGTAAACCAAGAAAGTAGAGAAAAAACATAAAATTCAAATCAGTTGTCATTATTCAAGCCAAAATTATAGGTTACGACATTACAAGGGAAACCACTACAATTCTCAAATAACAAGGCACATCCATAAAGTTTATTCTATTATAATTTTCACTCAATTAATTACCAGTACTACCTAAGACACAACCTACAACAATATTTTTGATAAAGTTGTTGTCAAATTTTTTGCACTTTTACTTGTACAATGCCATATCTTTCTTAGGCTAAATTTATATCCATCTCCCTCATCAATTATTCACTTGTTTGGATTGCATTTTGTTTCAACTCTTTCAAATGCCTAACAGCATTAGCAAATAGGGAAGTTTTGTTCATCTACAACTAAGTAGAAAATGACAGCTTCAATAGGAATTTTTCATCTATATTTATGAACATCAAAATAACAGTTGGTGAAGTAATAAAGATGCATAACTAGAACATGAACATGGCTAAATAAACATTTACTTAAGTTTAAATCAAATCATGCACAGACAACCAAATAACCAAGAGTTTCTTCGTAGAAAGCATAAGGGCAGTCTTAATCACTTCTGTTGTGTCTGAACTTTAAACTTAAATAAAAGCTAAGTAAAGGGAAAACATGGGCTTCTACTCTTTTTCATATGAAAATTGACATCCAAGCAATCCAAACTCCAAAATGAAATAAAAATTGAGAATGTATAGTACTTGAGCAAATTTGAGTGAAATTTTTTTGTCCATAAAAAATTGAAAAATTTGCAATAAGTGCTTCAATAAAGGAAGAGAAGAATGTTTATCAAAAAAAAAAGGAAGAGAAGAATACATATGTTCCTTGTAGCAATCAAAGGAGTTACTGCTCCAACCTTGAGTTTTATCATCGGCCATAACTGAAAATAATATCAACCATAATCTAAATATTAAATCTAAAAAATGTCACCAAAAAAATGAAAAAAAAATTGGTACATGATGATGAGGTGCAAATTTGAAAAATGACACAACTCCTCCTTTTACTAGCTCATGGCATATTTAAAATCACAAATGAGGATGAACAGATCTAATTTGAGAATGAAGAGAGAGTCAAGAGTATGGAGAATGACAGAATTGCGATGGAGCTCAGTGGATTTGGAGGCAAGATGAGGAGAGAAGTGAAGGGGTTGTGATGGAGCTATAATGGGGGGAGATAGAGGAAGGGCATTGGGCTGTGATAATGAGAACGACAGAGTAGCTTCTCATGGATTTGCGGGTTGTGATGATGAATGATGGCGGAGGAAACTATGACAAAGCTACATAGAGGAAGATCATGAAAGTGAAAGATGGCAGGAATTTTGGGGTTGATGATTGAAATTTGTTCCAATTGAGTTAAGGGTATTTTTGTCACTCCCCACCAAATTTTAATTCCAATTTACTACTATGATAGTTAATTAGCATTACAACAAATTGTGCTATGTTTTTGGAATAATTTTTGTTCTTTGGTATTTAATTAGAATTTTCCCAAAGGTTATTGAGTTAATTTTAAAAAATACAAAGATTGCTTCTAATTCTAAAAATGAAAAAGGATTACTCTTAAAAAGTTAATGAATAACTCACTTATTTTTAATAAAAATAGAGAAGACGCCAAAACCTTCATCCTATCAAGCGAGGATCCCTCTAAATTGATGAAGTATAATGAAGAACTGCATTGCATCTCTAGTTATAATAAAAAATTACATCTCAGTTTTGTTTATTAATTTTTTTATATATCTTTTGTAACAAATTCCCTTTTGTATTATATTTTCTTTTTGCTGAAATTAGAAATTTTGATAATTCCAAACAACTAAAACTTAGAAAAGAGAATATCAAAGGAGTATGAAAAGATAAAGTGAAGAAAATCAATGAAGAACAAGTGAAAATTTAATTGTTAGAATTTCTCACTATATACATTAGGTAAAAAACTTTGATTGTTACTTATTTATGTTGCCACAGCACTTAAACAAATTATTTCACAGTTATCTTATGTTAGCAAGTGTTAAAATTGAAAAATACTGACTAATAAACAAATTTTGTATTTGAGTCATGTGTATTTTATGTAAAATTTAAACTTTACTGTATGAAATTTGAAATTACAGAGATTTTATCCTTGATAAACAAATTTTAATTATGAAATTCAAATTTCGGGCTAAGCATTGTTAGTGAAAATGTGCAAAATTTGTATGAAATTTAGTCAAAATTCAAATGTTGGTGAAGTTCAAAGAGAGTTTAGAGTTACCTTCTCTAATAGACGAACTTTGAATTTCAAATTACAAATTTCGAAATGAGAATTTATAAGTCTTGTTACAGCATTTTTCTGACAAACAAACTTTGTAGTTCAAAATTCAAATTTCACTGAGAAAAACCTTTGTATCACATTGAACATGCCTCTGATAAATAAATTTCAGTTTCTGAAATTCGAGTGCACTATGAAAATGAGAGATAACTGTTCAAATTCAACAAATACATTTTTAATATGAAAATTAATATGTTTTAACATGAGATATCTTTGATAAACTCGAAATTCGAATGTCACATTTGAATAGACGAATATTGAAGTTCAACGTTGAAATCTTTAACCTTTTATCTTTATGAAATTCATTTGTTGAACCCAAAATTTCAATTTCGGCATGTCAGACGCATTAAATGCGGTTGGTGAACGGCTATTTCTACAAAGTAACTGTTGGTTAAAGTTTCTAACAGCTAGATCTTCTGTCTAATGACTAATTGAGTCACAAATATATAAATAGAACTTCATTTAAAATTGTGAGTAACAAATTTAACTCTGTTTTTACTGAAACTCTGCTCAATTTATTAGAAAAAGCTTTTTCACCCACACACTACATTTATTGTGCTTCAACTTTCATATCTACTCAAGTCTAGAGAGTATTCATTTTGTGTAAAATCTTTTATTTATCTAAAGGAGAAATTCTTTGTGAGAGGAATCACAAAGGATACTGGGAAACACTTGTAAAAGTGTTGAGTGAAAATTGAGTATTTTTAGAACATAGCACATGTCTTGTACTGAAGCATTGTAAGGAGCTTGTTGAATTATTGCTGATAGTGAACATCTCAAGTAATGACTTGAGAACTAGAGGTAGGTCAAGTGGATTGGACTGAACCTGGATAAATTTCTAAGTTCTCTCTTCTCTTATCTTACATTTATATTTATTTCTATTATACTCTATTTTTCTGTAAACTTTTGCTTTCACTGCAAACTTTTATTTTTGCAGAAAAATCTTAAATTTCCCAATTCACCTCTATTAAAAAGCCAGCAATTCTAACACTTCTATTTTGAAATATTTTAATTTCAATATACTTAAATTGACGTATTCCTTTTTTCAATGACTAAAAGCACTCATTTAGTCTTAAATATAAGATTTTTTTTAAAAGTAATGTTTAATCTAAAATATAGGATAACATATAGGGTTATCTAATTCATTATTTATTTTTTTCTTTTCATGTCCTTCATCTATAATTAATAAATGTGAAATAAATAATATGAAGTATGAGAGATAATATAATTAATAAAAATAAATAATAAAAAATATTAAAATTTCTTAATAAATTTAATAATTTAACTTCTTTTTAAATGTCCAAAGTAGTTAAAAAATGTTTATATTTAGTGTTGGGGATAATATAATCTTATTAGGGTACAGTATAGGGTTGAGAGTACAAGAGGGCAAGAACAAAGTTTGCTACATAGTACATAATAAATAAATATTTTTTTCATAATTATAATACATATGTAAAATATCAAGGATACATAAATATTATGAATCGAATGCTTACTTCAGGCTCCTGTCGCTCATCTTAGTTCTGAGTGTTACCAAACTGAATTGTTATATATTCTATTTATTTATGCAAAATAAATAATATTTTCAAGGCTGTGGGAAAAAAAAAATACTATCAAGGAATTTAAAGCACATAACTGCTGTACACTCTATTTACAGCATAAGCTGCATTTCCGATCAACGGCAATGGCGTCTCACACACTGGTCTTCACTCTTAGACGGTAAGCAGTGCTGCTCATACTCGGCACTCTATTTTCTTCGACGCTCTGTTTGGTTCCCGAGAAAGACGATGAATGAATAATAGATTACGATTCCCTACCAAGCGAGTCCCATTTTGGGTCTTCATCTGTGTTTCTATCAGATTCCGAGGCTTTTTTTGTTTTTTGGTTTTTCCCAATTCATATATTTCACTGAGATGAGTATTCTAATCCTTAGACTTAGGAATATGCTACTTCAAAACTTTTTATCTTCTATTTTGTTGATTACAATTTGTAATTGACCAAATTGACTGGAATTGTTCTCTGCATTCCCTTATTAACTCACCTTTGTTACAGGAGATTTAGAAATTGCGGGTTTATCAACAGCGATTATCGCTCGCTATCGATCCTCAGTAGAGTAAATCCCTTTAGATTTCTCTCTTCGCGTGCGTTGGGAACTGATTTTGTGGAAAAGACTTCGAACTCTTTGGAAGGTGACGACGACCTAAGGGGCAGATTATTCAGGCTGAGGCTGCCAAAGCGAAGCGCCAGCAATGTTCTTGAGAGATGGGTCAGCGAAGGGAATAATATTTCGGCGTCCGAGCTTCGGGATATTTCCAGAGAACTCAGAAAATCTCAACGTTACAAACACGCATTAGAGGTTCGATCCTTCTCCCAATTATTTTCTAGTACGATCCATATTTGTCATGAAATTGGGGAATTTAATAACAATAAAGGAACGGGTTGTATAGGTTTAATCTCCTGATGCTCTGCATGGGTATTATATATATTATAGGTCTTTGTGGGGTAGTTAGAAATCATATCTGGAATTCACAGGTATGACCATCAGTTTTGAATGAGGGGTCAATCTTTGTATCAGATTTTGAGCATTGGGATTGCCCATATCAATATAGAACCTGGTGTTTACTGTGTACAAGTGTCTATTTCGCTGTCTCGGCTTTCATATCAATGTATATATGCCTAGGCCGTTGGTATTGCTCAATAAGGCCTTGGTACGGGACTAAGGCTCCTTAAAAATCCGGGCATGGATGCTGTCACTGCACCGCATTAACTTCGATGAATGAATATTCATGAAATGTCTGATTTGTTACACTTAATGCCTGGCCTGTTTCGCTATTTAGTTTTGTTCCATATGTTAACTTCCACAAAAGATATTTCAGATATCATTTTGTTGCTCTATATGGTTTTGGAGCTTTTAGAAAAGTAAAGCTGGCAACTGTGATAACCTAACTTTCAGTGGCTGGTATGTTGATAAGCAAAAATTTTAAGTGGTATTTAATTAGTACAGTTGAGTTGTGCTATCTTATATTCTGATTCAATGCTCCCATATTTAATTAGACTGATAATTGACGTCTATCAGATTGAATGCTCCCACATCTTTTTCTTCCCTCCTCTTGTTGATTGTGCCATAGATGTGACATTTTGAGCTTCATGTCTCAATGGTTACAACTGTTACCGTCTCTAAACTTCTATGTTCTCCAAGTCCTGCAGTTGACGTAAGCATAGAAAGAAAGAGAGGCCTGCTGAGAAAGGGAATTTATGAATCAACTAGAACTATCATGAGGGGCTCAGAACTCTAGAACTATGAGAAAGTTAATGGCTAGCACCTAGCAATTAAGAACCATAAAAACAGGACAAACTTGTAAAATTTAATTTGTCTCTGGAAAGCACTCTTACATGCTTAATTTTTGTTTCTTCGCTGTGTCAAATTTTCGAAAAGCTTGTAGTTAAGGGTTAAGCTTTTCTGGGGTTTAACAAATTTAAGCTGTGTCAACTGGGTCTTCTCTCTGTCAACATGTCTGCTGTCCTTTGAAAAGCAAGTTGTGTGGGAACAATGGTTGCTGTTGATATAACTAACTTATATTTGCTATTGTTTACTTATGAGTTAGTTTCTCTCTTTATCCCAGCCCTTCCCCTTTCTTGTATGTAAAGATCACTCATTTATTACATTATCTACGCATGTGCTCTCTTTGATCATCTCAGCTGTATTGCACTTAAGTATTTGTTTGTGCCAAAAATCCTTGCTTGTATGCATATTTTGATTTGACCTACCTGTGAAAAATCACCATTGGAACCCATCCTCATAGTTCAATAATATCATTGTGTCAATTGAAATTTCTGTAGAGAATTGATATAGCAATACTTGAGGCTATGTTGAATTTTATCCAATCTGGGAATGACTCTCTTTTCATAATTACCAGATGTAATGAGGCCTGACATGGTCATTGGATATCACAGAATTGATTCGTTATAATGTTTTAGTTTTTGAAAGATGACCTGAATGCTCATTGACTGTGTAGTTTGTCCCTATTGGTAACTGTAGATATATGAATGGATGGTTACCAATGAAGAATACGAGTTATCAGACTCGGATTATGCAGTCCGCATAGACTTGATGACCAAAGTTTTTGGCATTGAGGCTGCAGAGCGCTATTTCGAGGGCCTACCTCTTTCTGCAAAGACAAGTGAAACCTACACTGCCCTCCTTCATTCTTTTGCAGGAGCAAAATTCACTGAAAAGGCTGAGGAGCTTTATCAAAGGATGAAGAATTCAAACCTCTCCTTTAATGCCCTGATGTACAATGAAATGATGACTTTATACATGTCAGTAGGACAGGTTGAAAAGGTCCTATTGGTCATTGAAGATCTGAAACAACAGAAGGTTTTGCCAGATATCTTCACTTACAATTTGTGGATAAGTTCTTGTGCTGCTACTCTTAATATTGATGAAGTTAGAAGGATACTTGACGAAATGAGTTGTGATGCTGGTTCTAATGAGAGTTGGAAGAGATATGTTGACCTTGCCAATATATATGTTACTGTGGGGCATCTTGATAATGCAGGGTCCAACTCGCTTGTCGAACCAGAGAAAAGGACCTCCCAAAGAGAATGGATTACCTATGACTTCCTTATCATATTATATGCTGGGTTGGGAAGCAAGGATAAAATCGATCAGATATGGAAATCCCTGAGAATGACTAAACAGAAAATGATTAGCAGGAATTACATCTGCATTCTTTCTTCATATCTGATGCTAGGTCATATGAAAGAAGTAGGGGTAGTTATTGATCAGTGGACGCAATCTACTAACACAGATTTTGATATGCTTGCCTGTGAAAAGCTTATAAGTGCATTTACAGACATGGGATTTTCTGAATTAGCCAGCAACTTTAATGGGATTCTCATTCAAAAAAATTTCACATAGTGAGATAAGGTTAATATTATTGTTGTTGTCATTCAGAAAAACCTCAATCCAGGAAATAATTGACTAAATAGCTCTGTTGGAATTAATAAATGTGATCTGAGCATCAAACAGTTTATAGATTTCAGATTAATCTTATGCTGACATGAAGAAAGATAATGTATTTATTTAGTATTTCATTTGCAGTTCGTTGATCCATCATCAACATGTATCCTACGGTTTGGATGGCAGTTTTGTGTTGATTTATAGAGATGTAACTCCCCAAATATATGTTGCTTCTGAAAGGTATCTTTCATGTTGAGAGCATTCAAAATTTTCATATTTTGATGTTTGGTTGTGATAATAATGGAGCAGTGTTCAGAATTAATTACTTCTGTGGATCTTAATGCATCTTGCCTTATTCTCTGTTGATGGCTTCCTAGTAGGTAGGTTGGTTTGGTATAATTAATCGCTCATGAGTAATTTATTCAAAAAGAAAGTTCACTCTGGAGTAAGATGAGTTCTAAAGAAAATATTTGGAATTTTAATTCATCCACCAATTGTCTTTGATCACCAGATGCCAGGTCTATTAACCCTTCAAGAGAGATTCCAAAGGGGCGCACTTATGATTTATGATTATAAATACAAAAATTTTTATTTCCCGCAATGAAGTTCATTGTTGTTGCCAACTAATCAACACTTTCGTAAAGAGAAAATAATTGTTAGGTACTGTATTTATTTCATGTCGGTTTCTGATGATCTGGATTGGTGAAAAGTGAAAACTTTAAACTTTTGTGATGCAAAAAAAAAAAAATCAGTTTTGCCTTTGTGGTCCTAAACAATTTAACCTGAATTAGTTAGATTTTTCAATTAAAAAAAAAGATCTTTTTTAGCTCATGAATCCATTTTTTTCCCTTCTGATAGAAATCCCTTTTTATGGTGTAGAGATTAAATAAGTTGATGATGAAAAAATTTATAGCTGTGTTGATAAGAGATTTTAACTAGAAAAAAATTAAACTTAATATAAAACTAAAAAGCAGAATCCTCAACATGCAAAATCAAGTCAGCCATCGTAGCTGCTTCTATTATTCCCTCCAGCCCTAGGAAAAAAATGCAAATAAACTTAGATCATTAGATTCATCCAACGATTTACAAAACAGCTTCTTTATCAGCCATTTAGATGAAATGGACGATCTAGATCACGGCTGGAAAGAAAACTTGAGATAATGGTTGGAGCAGAAACAAATCCTTATTATAAGAATTAGATAGTTTATGTCTGTCTTGTTTTTGCCAAAATTAATCTCTACCTTAATGAACAGGCATGGGGGATAATTTGACACTATATATATATATAATTTACTATAATGGGAAACCAGGATGTGTTTTTAAAAAAAAAAAACATGGGACCCCAAACCAAATGCCAGTAAAGGGGACTTGTCAAAGGTGATACAAAAAAAATATTTTGTTAGTTATTTTTAAGCCAACAATTGTCAAACAGAATCAACCAGGGCCCTTTCCAATTAATTCAAGCAGATCTTTGAATGAAAATATTATATATTGCTTTCCATATTTCAATTGCAAATGTTAATAATTTAGGAAAAGAAACAAGATAAGATCAGAGAAATGGTTTTCTTTACTTCCTTTAAAAACAGTAAGTTATCGTTTATATTCCAAAATATAATTTAATCAACCAAGTCTATTAAGTTATATTATTAACAATTATGGTTTAACTATAGTCCAATTACTGATTCATTACTTCAATCACCAACGCATTTTTTTACATTAAAAGAGTTTAAATTCTTAATTACAATCCATATCCCACCACATTGTTGTCACACAAGCTAACATGATGTGGCTATGACAGATTCAATTTTAGAAACATTACTTTTATTTTATTTTATAAGATTAGAAACATTACTTTGAAACTAAGGATGCTCAAAATCAAACTAAATCGATCAAACTAAACTGACATGAACAAATCAAAATCGATTAATATTAAAACGTGGTTTGGTTTTTAAAAAAACAAAATCTGATCGATTTGGTTTGATTTGGTTTGATTCTATTTTGAGCTTTCAAGACCTGTATAATATTTTATTAATTATTTTTTCATGAGATATGAGTCTTTTATTTCGGATCTAAAAATGTTGTTTTTCAAAAATACTAAATCCATAATTTTAACAATTTATCCTTTATTTAAATGAATTTTAATGTTAAAAATATTAAAAAAAACTGAAATATAAACATAAACCATAATTTCCAAACAAAATAAAGAAAAAAATTATAGTAAAAAAATCTAGATTTAATATATTTACAAAAATAATCATTAGCAAGAGAATGTCATTTTTTTTATTTTTAACATGAAATTAGAATTTAGAAATATTAGTTTACTTTTAAATAAATTGTTGAAAATTAAAAGATCATAAAACAAGATTTTAAAAAAATATTAATAATTAAAAAAATCATTTAAAATTGATCCAAATCAATTCAAATCTATGAAAAACCAAATCAAATTTACTTCTTAATAAAAACCGAATAGGTCCTAATTTTATGAAAACCAATTTGATTTGGTTTATTTTGGTTTTGGTCAAAACCGAATCACACAACACTGAGAACACCATTATTTGAAACCAATGAGAAAAAGTCCCGCATGAAGGGAAGAGGACAATACATCATTTGAGAAAATCGGGAAATCCATTCAACAAAGAATATCCAAATACGTTGTGTTTACAAGAACTCAGATTTGGGGAGAAGATGGATGAGGATCAATGATGGATAATTAATTGAAGTGTAACGTCAAATTGAATGACATTGTCGCGTAACCACTGAAGAAGAGAGTCCACATGCATTAAATTGTACAGCTACCTTTTTTGTTTGTATTTTTTTATGTCATTTATTTCTATTTGTAATATTCCACAGTCCCGGCCCTCCTGCACGTACGCTATGGCGACAACAATAGTCTTCACTCATATGATATACTATTTCAGATAGATTTTAGTGTTTGTTCAAATTGCTTGTACTCTTAATTTTTGGCTGAAATTAGAAACTCCACATTCTATATTTATAAATCCTTTTGAATAAAAACACTTCTCTAATGCTTGGGACATCAAAACGTACTTAAGGAATATTAGTTTAATTGATAAGTACATGATATATACCTCATAAGAATATATGTTTAAATCTGATTGATAATGTGAAAAATCCGTTAGTAGATAATCTATAGATATACCTGTAAAATGTGTTTTAAGTTATAAGACTTGTATTGATCCTCACAAATTTTCAAAACTTAATTTATCTAAATTTTTTTATAATAAAAAAATCAAATTGTGACTACTAAATATAAATGATAATTTTTATAAGAACAAATATTTATTTTTTTTCTGATTTTTTAACAATTAATTTAAATAATAATTAATAAGTGCTTAATTATCATTTTCTCTAATAATGGCGACATTGTACTAATTCTGTGGTGGCCCGGAAAAGAAAAAGATTTTATACTGGTTACGTACTATTTCTGGGAGAATAAGACTTTTTTTTTTTTTCACCACTTGACAGTGACTCCATTGATAATGAAGTGATAAATTCGTAATTATGGGCATCATAAATCACAAAACCCGAAGTCCCAGACATGGCATTGGAAATAGGCTTTCATTGATTCTGTTCATCGAAGAATGTATCGGGACTGTAATAATTCAAAAGAATAAGAAAATGAGCTGAAAAGAAAGGGACTTTAGAGACATGGATGGGTCAGTCATAATAACAAACTGTCATCCTACACTGCCCAAATGATATCTTTTGATTATTATTTGAATTCCAAAGCTGAAAGGAATCACAAACCCAAATTTTATCCCCAGTAACATGTTACAGGGAGATCTTCAAATTCCATCCAAGAAGCCGACAATTTCAAGATAATTCCAACCACCCCATGTGGGTTTGGTTTCCTCCTCTACTTCCTCTCAATCCTTGATTGTTTCTGTTCATTGTTTTCTGAGTCTGATTCAGAGCCATTTCCCGGGAAAATCTTGAACAGTACATTCCGGGAATCTCGGTTTCAGCATGTGGGAATCGGAGAGCGATTCAGCATCAGCAAGGGAATATGGGTCTGGCTTTCTCACTTCAACCAATCAGGGGATCAAGACTGATGGGTTTCAACGAAGAGGCCACTCTAGGTACGTCAATATGCAGAATCCTCAGTGCTTTTGGTAACTTCTGATATATATTGTTGAAACCATTGATTCACCCTCTTTTCACTCCTGAACAACTTGGGTTGAGAAGGACTAGCAGAGGATTTTGAAGATCATGTAAAGCTGCTTGAACATTTAGTCTCTGCATTTTGTTTGTAGGTATGTTGATACTGATGTACCAAGTGACTTCCAGGTTCAAATTGGAGAAGCTAGCTTCCACTTACACAAGGTAGTTTATCTTTCTTTCATTTTAAACAAGTTCGAATTCTGTTATTGAATTCTGTGTTTTTCTGTATATAGACAAACACTACTTGGAAGATAAAGTAGAAAGGTAAATAAATATAGTATAGTTAATATAGTCGAGTAGAGAAAATAGAATTTGTTGCTGTTAAATTATGTGACCTTTTCTCTCCTTTTTTCTTGTAAAAGTATCCTTTGCTGTCAAGAAGTGGAAAGCTAAACAGAATTGTGTACGAATCGCCTGATCAAGACTTGAATAAGATAGCTATGGATGATTTGCCTGGTGGAGCTGAGGCTTTTGAACTTGCAGCCAAATTCTGCTATGGAATTGCTGTTGAACTAACATCAGGCAATATTTCAGGCCTAAGGTGTGCTGCTGAGTATCTAGAAATGACTGAGGACCTAGAAGAAGGCAATCTTATATTCAAAACTGAAGCATTTCTTAGCTATGTGGTTTTGTCTTCATGGAGAGACTCCATAGTGGTGTTGAAAAGCTGTGAGAAGCTGTCGCCATGGGCGGAGAACCTTCAAATTGTCCGAAGGTGCAGTGAATCCATAGCTTGGAAAGCTTGCTCTAACCCGAAAGGAATAAGGTGGGCATATACTGGAAGACACCCCAAGGTTACCAGCCCAAAATGGAATGACATGAAAGATTCAAGCCCTAGTGGGAATCACCAGGTTCCTCCTGATTGGTGGTTTGAAGATGTTTCAATCCTTAGGATTGATCATTTTGTTAGAGTCATTACTGCTATTAAGGTGAAGGGTATGAGATTTGAATTGATCGGTGCTGCAATAATGAATTATGCTACCAAATGGCTACCAGGATTAAGTGACACAACAATCCTGGGAGATGAAGCAAGCAGCTATAGTGCAAGTAATAGCAGTAGTGGTTGCGGTAGCTGGAAAGGCGGACTTCATATGATTGTGGCTGGAACAAGAGATGACTCTTCAAGTCTTCAGGCTAAAGATCAAAGGATGATCATTGAGAGCCTCATCAGCATAATTCCACCACAGAAGGACAGTGTCTCATGCAGCTTCCTTCTTAGGCTTCTGAACATGGCAAACATGCTAAAGG
Source organism: Adenanthera pavonina (assembly GCA_026686845.1). Lineage (NCBI taxonomy): Eukaryota > Viridiplantae > Streptophyta > Magnoliopsida > Fabales > Fabaceae > Adenanthera > Adenanthera pavonina. The sequence goes on along the minus strand of JAIVEN010000029.1, from coordinate 1,572,055 downwards.
TTGCACCTGCATTAATTACTGAGTTAGAGAAAAGAGCAGGAATGCAATTTGAACAAGCTACACTGGCTGATCTATTGATTCCTTCTTACAATAAAATTGAGATTATGTATGATGTTGATCTTGTTCAGAGGTTACTAGAGCATTTTTTTGTTCAAGAAGCAACTGAAAATTCAAGTCCACCCCGATTATCATTTTCAAATAAGTATCCAGGTAGTAACATAAATGCCAGGACCAGAGTGGCAAGACTTGTTGATAGTTATCTTACAGAGGTAGCCAGGGATAGAAACCTTTCCCTCACAAAATTTCAGGTACTTGCAGAAGCTTTGCCTGAATCAGCAAGGACCTGTGATGATGGACTTTACCGAGCGATTGATTCCTATCTTAAGGTAATTAATCCCCGTTTCCATGATAAAATGGAGAATAAACCTGGACGTACTCTTTATACATTAAATTTTAGTGAAGTAGTGAACCAGCAAACCTCACAGTGAAATTTTCATATATTCTTGCATCTCATGCTACCGTAGTGAATACTCCAGGTGATTCTCCTATGAATAGATTGGAGATAATTACTCAAACAAGATGTATCGTGCCACTCGAAGTTTGATATCCCAGTAAATTCATTCATGACTTGAGGGTAAACCTGCTGGGATATGGTGATATAAGCTTTATTGCAGATATGCTATTGATTTAGACATGGACATTTCTTAAGAAGCATGAAACACTATATGAACATAAACACGGCTACACAACAAAGTCTAACTCTTCCACATGCAATGCCAAGTGTCATGTTGTTTTCTAGAGTGTAACACATGTCAGACATAGATCCAACTCTCTCTCTCTCTCTTCAGGATAGATCCAACTCTTTTTTTCCTGAAATTTTGATGCTTCATAGGTCATTTTTCAAGGTTGGCTAATAGCTATCATCATGAAAAGTTAAGATTTTGAGTTTGATGCGTGTTTCACTCATTGTATTAGTTTAATAGGAATCTGTAAAAGTTTGCTTCATAATTGCAATGGCTTTCTACAGCTGGACTGCTTATCTGTGAAAAAATTGACAGGCACATCCAACACTTTCTGAGCACGAAAGGAAACGGCTTTGTCACATAATGGATTGTCAGAAACTCTCAATTGATGCCTGCATGCATGCTGCACAAAACGAAAGGCTTCCATTAAGGGTTGTAATGCAAGTCCTCTTTTCTGAACAGGTAAAGATAAGCAATGCATTAGCCAGTACTTCTGTGAGAGATGGCATGGAATCTCACTTCTACCAGCCAATGATCATGAACCGAAAAACACTTCTAGAAGGGACACCACAGTCATTCCAAGAAGGATGGGCAGCTGCCAAAAAAGACATCAACACACTGAAATTCGAGCTTGAGAGTGTGAAAGCCAAGTACTTGGAGCTTCAAAATGATATGGAAAATCTGCAGAAGCAGTTTGATAAGATGGTAAAGCCTAAACAAACTTCAGCTTGGAGCAGTGGGTGGAAAAAACTGACCAAGCTTACTAAAATGACACATGTTGAAAATCATGATATTGGACTACAGATTCCAGCTTCAGCAGAACAGAACAACATAAAGAGTCAGAGAAGTTGGAGAAACTCAATATCCTGAAAGACGATAATTTCTCAATCTTTTGATGATGATTTTTCTCGTTCAAGTCTCCATGTTTAGGACCTTTTTCTTTTCCCCTCTTTTGAAGAGTAAATAGGGGCTTCTTTTACATTCTTAAAGCTATTGTAGGATCATTTTGATTTGTCATAAATGTAAATTATCTTTCATGTTTTTCAATGACACTGCAATCACTGTATATTTATGTTGTTTTCTCATGGTCAAGTTATCCTCACTGTAATGAAATGAAAGTTCTAATTGACTCCATAATACATGATTTTGCCCAAAGTTTGGCTTCCATATGACAAAATGTCCTTTAAGAGAAGCAAAATGGTTCAGTCTAGCTTTTGAGACTCTGCTTGGCTCAAAAGAAAATAAGAACAGGAATTGAAGTTGAGAAAAATTATTCTCCTCGTTATCGGTTATTGAGAAAGTTTGAAGTAATATTTTTTTTTTCATGAGTAGGAGTATTTCCCTACCAATTGCAAGGACTAATTTCCCTTGGAGAATAAGGGTAAAAGGTAAACCCCTCTCATCTAAATTTGCTCCATATACAAAAATTGGATATTTTAACTTTTTAGAGAATTGAATTTTTTTTATCTCCTAATCATCACAAAATTTGCATGTTTTACATAAATTTTAAAGAAGTCCAACTATGCATTGCTCTATTAATGTCGATTTTCTTTAGAGATATGCTTCTAAATGTCTTTTTCTATGCAGATTTGAGAGGTGTTTGGCCTGAGAAAGACAGAGTTACGGTTATTGATTTTTCTGACCAAAACAATCATAATAGACTCTACTTTACATGTTACCATTTCCCAAAACTAATGTTGTGATAGTGGCAATGAAAGATTGAACATAGTAGTAGGGTCTTCAATTCAATTGATTAGATATTAGTCATGCTTTCAAGAAACACCTATTTCTGTGTATTTTGCTAAATGCCAAACAATTGTTCATAATTGCATGTTCACATTAGAAGACCATTAGTCATGTTATCTCAAAACTACCAGAAAAGGGGAAAAAAGTGAAGAATTGATGGACCCTACATTCTAATTATTGTACCTAACAAACTAATAATTCAGGATTGGTCAATTCATCTCACAGTGTTCATCAAGAAATGGAACCTGAAACAAGTTCTTTGGGGTAGCAAGACGTTTTATTTTCATATTATGTAGTTCAAAATATTATTTAATCATTTGAATAAATTATACAGATCTTATTTAGATTTTTAAAATGCTAGTGTAGATTTAGTATGTTACATGAAATCTAAAGAATGAGCTGGATTACTCACAACTCATAAATATTGTAACTTGTTAGAGTTTTATGTTACATGCAGATATTAGTTTATATAACTTTTTTTTCATTTTTGAAATTTACATCGATTTTCTTTATATTTTTTTAAATCTACACAAATATTTCTTGAAAACAAAGAGTTTAGCTGCATGAAGATCTCTTTAATTTTGTTGAATCACACCAATATTTTTTCTATTTTCAAGAAAGTCTTGCATATATTTTGAAAATGAAGGAAAGTTCCATATAGTTTTAACAAAACTCAAGATAAGCTTGTGTAAATTATTCTTTGCTTTAAAATATGTGTTCTCATTCATGACAGCGATGGTAAATGGCTTGGAGGGTGTTAGAGGAATATTGGGTGTTGCAATATTATCCAAGCTAAACTTGGGGTGATTTAAATATATATACTTGAGCTAGTTTGGACTAAAGGTTTCAGATAAATCCCTTTTGAAACTTATAGCTTGCTTCTTTCACAATTTGCAACTTCGTAAAAAAGTGTTAGTAGAACAGAACAAATGACTCTTTTCAGCTTTTTCATGATATTAGGCGTGTCCTTTCACAAGAAAGGATAGTCGGACCCTATGATACTTACAAAGAAGACAATGATTGTGCTGTCTTCCTTGCTAACCATGCCATTAATTCACCCCTTGACTGCCACCTCCCTGATCAGTCTCGCAATGCTCTTTGAAGTTTACTCCCTTCATTTCTTTTTAACTATTGCTTTTGATGAAAATTTTTATTGATATTTATTTGTCTCTTTTAAATTTTAAAGTAATATTAATTACTGTTTTCTAATTATACTATTTTTTGTCCTTTTAAAAATTAAAAATAATATTAATTACTTTTTTTATCTATCTATTTATTGAAGGGAATATTAAGAAAATTTTTAAACAAATTTAAAATATTAATTATATTTTTTAATCTGTATGCTAATTGAGGTTTTGATTCCTGAGGGGTGCAGCAGCGTAAAAAATAAACCTCCAAAGAAGGTTTCCTATCGGTACCATCGCTACCGTAAGGTCTAGCAGAATGGGGTCTGGATTAGTCTAGGGCGGGTAATGAATCCAGCTTATCCAGGATACCGGGCGCAATAACACAAAAAAAAAATAAAGTTAGTAATTAATTAAAGATAATATAAATGTAAGCCCAAAACTAAAACATGCAATGCAAGCCCCAAGTCCATATTCCCTGGAGGAAAGCAACAAGACTAAAATTACATGAACGAGTGAAAACGGCAAGACCACAAGTCTATATTGGCACAATAATAACAAAAGAAAAAGAAACAACCAACTATTAATGTGAGTGGTAGATGCTTTTACCTTTTAAATAAATTATTGGATGTATGGAATAAATCTGATTATGAGGGATTTAGTCTTTGCTTTCATTATCTCAAGAGATATTAATCCCTAGTGATAGTGAGTGCTATTGGTGGGGATACTTCTATTCTGTCATAAAAGAAAAAGGAAATAGAAGATGGAAAAGTTTCTAAGCTCAAGTTTTATGTGTTTTTATACACTAATCTTTCAATAACAATAAATATTTTTTTCCGGCCAAACTTCGTTATCTCATTCCTCCATTCTTGTATAATCTAGTCTGATCATATTACGATCGTGGAGCTTGAATCTCGACGATGAAGAAAATATGAAATTCTAATATTTGAGTTCTTACATAAAATTTAAGTTCTCTCGGCCAATAAAATAAAATAAAATATAAGTTCTCTAATTTCATGGGTTAGCTCTATGAGTTTTGAGTATGATTCATTGGAAGATTTATGTTGATAATATCTGGGTATTTCACCTCCCTCTTTCCCTTCTTTCTCTATGGTGAGTGATAATAGTTTTTTTTTAATTTTTTTTACCATCAGTGATAATAGTGTTATGATGGAATTGTAAATTGTTAATGAAAATATTAAGGTTCACATTTTAAGAAAAAAAACGATACTTTTATGTAGGGCTTATATGAACTATGTTGCTTATCATACCAATAAAAAAATATTTTTAATACATATATATATTAACATTTATAGCAAGTCATGCTATTATACTTCATAGATAAGGTAACTCATTTTGACACTTTCTGTAATTCATTAAAAAAAATGTGTTTAATTTAATACTCCTAAATTAATTTCACCAAATGTTAACTTGACAAAAATCAAAATCAAAATTATTTATTGGGACTCATCATCATACCAAAAAGAAACCCTTCAAATAATGGTTCTTGACAGTACAAACATAAAATAGACAAGACAAGAAGGACATCCTAATTGTTGACCCAAAAAAAAAAAGAAGAAGAAGAAGGACATACTTATTATTATACACTCACTCATATGTGCCATAAAAATAATAAAAGCAAGAGGAAAAAGAATCCTAGAATACCCAACCCACCTCTCAATTACAAACAAGAAACCAGAAAATGTGTAAAACAAAGTTACCATCCCTTTACCTCCGATTGCAAAACCATGAAAGAGCCCCACCATCCATTTTAACAATAAAGGCACAAAATCATGAATGAAAAGGTGCAGAGAGGGACCACGGTTTCCTAACCAAAATGCATTTCAAAATCAACAGAGTTCAACGCTTCAGGAAAAAGTGTACTCATTTGCAAACACATTAGTATATATCCCACCACTGTCATCTTCAATATGTTCAATCTCTGAACTTTATAATCTTTAACCTGACAAAGTTGAAAGATAATGATTATGGTCCCCATTTTAATTCTATTGCAGGAACAGAGTGCAGCACTACCTATCACTCTGCTTTGAAAAATTCAAACTTCTCAGGAATAAATTGCTGGAAGTTGAGGAAAATAACCTTTTCAGTTCACTTGGTCATATTTCACTCCCAAGAGTGCTTGTTTGGGACATCAAAAATTGATGACCAAAAATGGCTGCTTTCACTTGGCTCTGGGCATTAAGTTCTCAAGACCTCTCACTGATTCATGAATCTTATTCTTTTTTCATTTAAACATTGTCCACCATTGAAGTCTGGACTGTTTGCTGCTCAAATTAGGTGGAAATGAGCCATTCTAAGATTTGAAAACAAACTAATTACGCTTTCACTGCACACTTTGCTTTCAAGTCTTGCAATGGCTCATTTCCATGCAAGGGTACTAGTACTTTGAGGTGTAGCAAGCATCACTGAGATACTCAGGTTTCATTTAGTCTTACTGAACTCTGACCGTCCATGGGTGATGATCATTTGTGCCAACCATCACTTAATTTTTTCCTTTAGTTTGGCCGATCAGAGCTTTTAACATCCTTCATATCCCCAGAATGTTATCGCATCAGATAAATCTCATCAGTTAGCAATGGAGAACGGCCTCAACATCATCATCTGAGTAAAGCAAAGCATTGATTTCTTCTGTGTCCTCATGTATTTCACCTTCTTCTGAACTGCATTATTCTCACCATACTCTTCCCGTAAATTTTATTTAATTGAATAATTTTGATCCATAATAATTTCCTGTCCCTCATTAACATCGCAAACTTGAGTCAACCCTGTAGCAACATAAACTACTCGTCTTATCACCAGAGTGGTCAAAAATAAGAATTTTGTTTTTTTTTATGCGAAGATAAAGAAATTGCATTTTGCTTGTCCCCCTCTCATATGTGTTTCTTTTAAACATTGCTCAAAACTAGGGTACTGAAAGATATCATGGCATGCTTTTTTTGTTTTTGCCATACAAGATGGGAGGAAGGGAGGGAGGGCACTTTAGTTCTCAGCGGAGCTTGAAATTCCAACAATTGGGAGTCCATTTTGTATCTTTAGCCACCACCCAGAGCCTTGACACTTTGAGCATTGGAAATGGGCTAATTACCAAAATACTAGTGGGTAACAGTTAAATCGAGTTCATAACTTACTAGGAAAGAGGGATCTCCTCATGATTAGTTGCCATCAGATAAAATAATACCCCAACATAAACGATCATGTATTTTGCTTCTCTGAATTTTCCTATCCAAATGGGAAAGGAGTACCCTTTAGCTTCACGGCGGCCATAATGAAAGAACAGAAAGAAGTAAATGACAATCCCTCTCAATTGTTGACAAGTCACTACTACGAAAAGAGGTTCCTGTTCATGTCGTGAACTTCCAAATAGCATTAAAATCAAAATACAAAGATCATATTCTTCTGGAATTTTCTAATTTCTCAGCAACGAAGAATGTTGATTCAGCAGAAAAGTTACCAATTAAAGCTTAGTCTGATTCAATTTGATATCAGGTTGGGCTAAGTTTCTTAGGTTAGTTAGATCAATCGCTTGTAAAATTTATAAAATGACTCTTTAAAAAAAATAAAATTTTTATACACAAATTTTTATTTCCAAAAATAAATTCTTATAAAATGAAGTCTTTTAAATAAAATTAGTTGAGTCAAGCCAAATCACCCGGAAGGTGGTTGAGTGTTAAATAGCTAGGTTAAAGAAACAAGTTGATGTGACCATTGGGAATGATCAAAAGCATGAGCATTCATATGAAGTGCGGTAAGCATGAGGTTCCTGGCCAAAAAAAAAAAGCATGAGGTTGAATAGTTATAATTAGAATAATAATAATGAGCGAAACAACATAATAACAAAAAGAGTTTCACGCAGATTACAAGAGACATAATCATGGGCCTTTCACTTATGAATATTGATATAACCCACTCAAATTATCAATTTTATGATTCATCCATCCAATCTTAAAGAGCTCAATCTCTCCATTCAAGGTGCATTGTATCAATGAATTCTGAATGAATCACTTCAACATATAAAAGAAAAGAGACTAACTACAATCAACCTATCTATTTTACTAAAAAGAAAAGTCCAAAAAAAGAAGATTGAAGGACCAAAATTCTTCAAATACAAGAATTGGATGCACTTTTCGTTGCTGTTTTGTTTCTTTTTTTCATATAGCAACTTGACTCTAATAACCTTTCTATCATAAAGCTTGATAATTTCAGTGAGAAAAACAAAGATTTGAATTATTTTTGTAGATAAAAGATTAATACTCTTTAGCCAAAATATATTAAATAATTATTTTTTCCCAAGTACAACAGGACAATTAATTCATGCCTTCCAATGGCATTTGTTATTAGATTTTCAAATGCGCAAACAATACAAGAAAAAATCGTTTCAAAATATCCGATTATGTAATATTAAATTATATGCATTTTACATATCATATTCTTATTAGTAAAAAAACAAATTTAGTAGTACTAGTAACAAAGTAACAAAACCTGAAAGAATTATGACTAAACTTTGGACTTAAATAACACGGAAAATAATGGCTTCTATCAGAGTGAAGCCGTTATGTTCATATCATGCCATCCTGAATGGTTTCAATATTTAACCCAAAAATAAATCTCACACGTTATTAATGGCTAAATTATACGCCCGGTTTGGTTCACTTACATGGGCTTTGGTTCATTTACATGAGGAGGTGCGAGGGGGTGGAAATGGGTTTACGGTGAAGAAACGTTTTCTTATTGCAGCCCCCCAATCCACAACCTCAAAAGTTCGTTCCTTTCGTATCGTCTCCGTCTCTTCGTTTAAATTTCCACTTGCATTTTTCACTCCCACCACAATGTATAACAAATAGACACAGAATCATCTTCATCTTCCACTATGGTTTGTGGTGAATCTAGAATCCTACCGATCTGATCTGGGTTGGGGATTAATGGAGGTCGAGAGGTTGAAGCTGTTGATGTTCTTATGGTGTAGAATGCAGAGCATAAGAGTCGCGCTCGTGGGTGGGAACCACACAGCCTCCAGATTTTGCACTCGCTAAAAGGTTCGATTTTTAAGGAATCATTGGCTTAGCTTTTTCTTCATCGTCGTAATTTCTTCTATTTCTGCATCTGGGTCGTCTTTTTTGTCGCGAATCGACTCAATCTTGAACTTCTTGTACATCCGTACTTAGAATTTTTGGAAAGCGATTTGCTCGGTAGGTTAGGAATTAATCGTCGCAGGAAGGAAATGAAGATGGTTTCTGGGTATAATAATAAACCCAAGAACGCAAGCAAGATGAAGTGCTTCCGTGGTGGACCAAGAATTCCTATGAATCCTGATTCTGTGTTAGTGGTAAAGATTCCTGATGTACAGATCTTGCGCATTATGTCTCGTTCGCTGTTTTTGGCTATGGCTCTTGTCATGTTACCTTACTTGGGTTCCATTCTCAGGGGATTGTCTTCATCAGATTTTTCACATTCAGTTTATCCTAAATTTGATACTGAGCCTCCTTCGATCAATGTTGTGCTACTGAACCTCCTTCTCCATGATTTGACTGATGAAGGCCTTCTCAGAAAGGACGATAAGGCTCTTATCATAACCCCTTCAAACGGATTTGGGGATGTTGTTCCATTCAACAATGAAATTGAAGTTGTTTTGGGCTCTGATTTGGAGAGAAAAATCTCAATCCCAAATGAGTCATATAATTTTGTCTTCACTTCTAGTTCTGAAGATGCTATATTTGTTGATCGCATTCTGAAAACTGATGGCATTGTGGCTCTTCCACTAGGCACTAACCCATCAAATGCTTTCAAAGAGAAACCAAATTACAGAGTCGTCTTTCTTCGCAGCTACAGTTCTATGATAGTTGTTTTGAAAAAAACTGGCCCTGAATCCTCATCGAAGAGGAAGCTTTGCCAATTGGAAGCAGAAGCCAAGAAGGTGGTTCTAAGGGGTCTTGAAGATGTCTTTCTGGAGCCACCAAAACGATCTTTCGTGAAATCTAACAAGTACTTGAGGAAAATCAAGTACCTACCCAACTTGATGGGTAATTCTCTTGAAGGTTATCAGCGAAGAGTCTTCATTGGTGTAGGTTTGCCTGAAGAAAACAAAGGCACAATGGAATGGTTCCAAAAGAACTACCCAAAGAGTCAGCAATTCGAGATTCTCAGTCTGGAAATTGAAGCAAAATATCAGTTTGTTCCCCAAACAGATGTTTCTGCTTGGTTGCCTAAGCATGTTAAGGAGGAAGACTTTGTGGTGATGAAAGCAGAAGCAGCGGTAGTGGAGGAGATGATAAAGAAGAGAACAATCTGCATTGTGGATGAATTGTTTCTAGAATGCAAGAATGAATGGTGGAAGTCTGGGAAGAGGAAGAATAATCACAGAGCATACTGGGAGTGCTTAGCTTTGTACGGAAGACTCAGAGATGAAGGAGTTGCAGTGCATCAGTGGTGGGGTTGACAGAATTATCCAAGACCCAGATATTTAGTGCAAATACAGAACATGATATGACAAGAGAAGCAGACAACCAGATGCCTCAAATTATTCAAAGGGTTTTTTTTTATATGGATGGGCCTTAATTAGTGTTAACCTGCTAGATGGTTTCTCTGATATGAATTTTGCATTATTTACATGGTTGGCTTGTTGATATTGTTCTGTGTTTGTATGCTTGTAGGGTTTGAATTTGTCCTTGGGGGATAATTAGGAGTGTAATGTGGATGTAGTTGACCTTGTTCTGTTGTTCTTTCTGGGTTGTATGGTGCTAAAATGATGTGACAAGGCCTATAAATAAATAAAAGGATCTTTTTCTTTCTTTATACTTGTTGATGTCCTTTTTATGATGATATATGCATGTTGATTCTACAAAAGGTGCCTAGGTCAACATCAGATGAAACAGTGGACATGAAAAAGTAGAGGAGAAAGCAAATACTAGATGGGTATATATAGATATTACAATATGGACAAATTTTGCTCATGGTGGTTTTGTCGTTAAGTTTTATATATTATTATGATATGATGTATTTTTTTTATAAGAGTTAACGATGTAATATTCAATAGTAAAAATACTTTATAGAGAATTTCATATAAAAATATTTTCCTTTTTAATATTTAGGGTTTTTTTTTTTTTGCATTTTTTTGTGAAAATTTTCTATAAATTTTCAAGCATCGATCATGAGCAATAATATGATGGTTTGCAGTGTGCACTGTAATATAATTTTTTGGAAAAAATAACAATTAACCATTCATAATTTATATCAATGACAATTAAAGATCTAAAAAAAATTATGAAGAAATTATTGATTTTTTAAAGTTACTATTCAAACTTTATTTTATCTTACTGATACTAAGCAAAATGAGATCATTAACATTGAAGGGGTGACAAAAGAATGTGAGATTTTCAAGAGATCCACCAAACTGAAGCCTAAGGTCAAATATTCCCAAGAATACAACTAAACTACAGCAAAGTAGCTTGTGGAACCTCCCAAGCTGCAATTATACTTGTGTCTCAACATTAGGGAAATAGTGAAGTAAACCACTATCAACAGTAAGTAAATATAATGTTTTCTGAGACGGGGATATTCTGAAGTGAGGATTTGTGTAAAGTGATGAAGTCCAGTTAAAGAACTGCACTTCTCCACTTCACAGGATCCTTACTTGAAAGAAGATGTTGAAGGAGTTAAGCTGTTGGTGAGTTAGAACACAGGAAGACAGGTTGTTGAAAGAATTAATAAATTGTAACACCTAGCCATCCCACTCCTATATGTCACGAATTTAATGAAATGTTCATCCTGCAATAAAGACATGCTTCTCTCTTGAATTTCTAACCATAAGACAAAGGAGAATCTAAAGGGAAGCCCTCTCCCACAGCAGCAGGGGAGGACTGTGAAGTACCTCAGTACATATCAGATGTAATTTGCAACAGATTTCTGTGGCTATAAGCATCAACATGATTGAGTGACTACACAATTTAGCTTTTTCTTCTCTTTTCAGTTTCAAACTTGCTGCAGACACTGTACTGTCATCTCTGAATAATATTTAACGACAACAGACTAGAGTTCTGGTGTAAAATGGAATTGCAAGGGATTTAAATATTGATTGATTCTAAAATTGCAAACAGCAGCATCATTCTTTCTAGAGGTTTAGAAACAAGATTTAGTCTTGGACTCATACTCACCAGAAATTTCAAAGTAAGGCAGATCCTATAATTCCTAGTTTCCTGCCATTTATCCAACTTTACTACTTAACACGACCAATGACCAATCTATCAGTTTATATGAATAGTTATCAGTCATTGGGATTGGAAGTTCTAAAATATTTCTAGGGTCGTTCATATAAAAATTGATTAAAAATATTAAAAAAAAAATGAGAATTCGATTCGATTCAACTATTCTCAAAACCTGAAATTTCAAGCCAACGGCGACATTTTATGTGTCACCTGTCATCCGAATCTGTTGTACGTATGTAACCACTGCTTATTTCTCAGAAGATTTGGGGGGCCAAATAAACAAGCGCACAAAATCCAGAAGACCTCACAGAAGAAATCAAAGTCCAACGACAAAAAGGTGACGTCTTCAACAAACATTGCCGTATTGTTATTCACTTTCATTCATTTGGTTCCTGAACTTCGTAATCTGTTTCAATCAAGAATTTTGGCCATTTCACCAAACAGATTCTAGGGTTTTTATCATGAAGTGAGAGAGAAGAAGAGAGAAAAAAAGGGGGGGGGGGTTCAAATTAGCATCCTTGGATCCGTTCTACTAGCATTGATTCGTACATTTGAAAAATATGTATCTTTCCTTTTCAGTCTCTACCTGTTTTTTTTTTTGGCCAAAAGTCTCTACCTCCTTTAAAGGCTGTGTTTGAATTGAGATGAAGAATTGTATGATACGTAATTGTTGCACATCTTTGTTGTTTGCATACATGGTTATATATAATTATATATTTTATCTGGTATGACATAGTGGGCCTACTAATTTACTGTCACTCGGAACCAACCGTAAACCGTTTTTTGTTTTAGCCAATTAAAGTTATGGGACTAAACAAAATTGTTTAACTGACGTAGTTTGGATGAGTATTCTTCAGATGTTAGTTTAGAAAATTTAGAGGCTGTAAAAATTTGTGGAAGAAGGCACCTAGCTGGGAGTGGAAGATTCATGAATTGATTATTGAGAAGCCTAGTGACTAGTCTTAAGCTTTATTAGTGGCACCTATCAATATTACTGTTCTGAATTGTTTCTGATTGACTGGCATGGTTTCACTGATCATTTATTCTCTCAGTTATTTTTTTCTACCCCTTTCTTTGGATTTTCCTCTTTGTTTTTCTCTTCCCCAAATTGCTCTCAGCCTACCTTAGTTCTCTATTTTTGCATCATTTATTCATTGTTTATTGCTCTTTGTGAAGCCATAATTTTGGATTGACATCGTATTGCCATGTATCACATATTCTTCATCGTGTGGTCCATTCAAAGGAAAATACTCTCTTCCCTTTTACGGCTTGATATTTAATGCATACTTTCTTGACTTGGGGTATCCTGTTTATTTTGGGCAATTTTTATGTAGCAAGAATTGAAATTGACATCATGGTATTAAAAAGTATGATATTACTTGTATTTATTCAATCTACTTATTCCCATGAATAATACTCCCTGAAATAATTATTTTTATCTTCTCCAGGAAGTAAGAGATGATTGATGATCAAGGCTTGAGATTTTTTGCTAAATATATTGGCATTTTCATTTTTGTATTGGTTATAGCATATCATTTCATTACAGCTGACCGAAAATATGAAGGCAGCTAGGTACTTTGAATTTTGAGGTATAATGAAGACAGAAGTTGGAAGTTTGTTGACTGATCTATTAGATCAGGTGGTATAACTTAATATTCATGAATAAATTGTGAATTTTTCCTATTTTTTCTTTAATATTTAGAGCCTTGTGTTATTGATATATGTTTTCATTTCATTCTATCTACTGGTGTTGAGCATTATTCCATCACTATATGCCTCCTATGTTGGTTATACGAAGTATTGGTTGCCCGCACGAAATGCTATGTGCTGTGAATTCGGTTGCTCTGGCTTGGCTTATGCCTTTTTCATCAAATATGCTGACCTGAGTTTTATCTGAGAGCAGAAGTTGGGTGTCATTTTGAAAAGATTAATATTCTAGAGGGGTGGTGTTGTGAATATAACATTTTATGGAGGAAACAATAGCAGGATATTAAACCAGGCTTTAAAACAACTCAGCAATGAATGGCTTATGTTTGGGGTGTCCGTCCACAATGTAAATGCTTGAATTGTTGGTAAGTGTAGCCGTTGCAGCTGATATTTCCAGTGTAAAACATAGGCACGTTAAAATTCTGTTGTTAATAACTAGGTAGACTCTGTATATTACATGAAATTTAATGAATGAATTACACTATTTATGACTTGTCAATAGTATAGCTTACTATTTATTTTTATATTGAATATTAGATTGATGTGTAAGCCTTCACAGGTAGAAGTGTTCTCTACTGGATACCTTGAGAACCACAGAAGAATCAAAAACAAAAATGAACAGTTCCCAGTTTGCATTTTGCTGCTCAGGCTGAGCAGCAGTGAAGCTGGGTCCTTTGCACAAATAATATATATATATATATATATATAGCGTTCAAGTTGAAAGTTTCCTTTTGTTGCACATAGATCTGAATCCTGACTGGTAACACAATTGTATAATAATCTGTTACTTTGGAGCTTTTGGTGGAAAAATGGTTCCCATTAGTTTATGTCATGCCTTTACTTGTCAGTATATTATATGCAGTCCCTCATAGAATGAGTTCCTCCTGGCTATAAGATAATTTCTGTATGAATTTGCAGGCGAATCCTCTCAACTAAGTTTGTCAGTCCCTTTTAGGGATGCTAGAATTAGAAGATGTAATTAGCATATGCTAGGCCTGGTACCATATAAGATTAGTGCTTCATATGAACATGAAATCCACTCAACATATAATATATCATATATAACATTTCTTCTCACACAACAATTTTCAGGAGAAACAGGGGGAAAACAGATTCTACTTGACCAGTTTGTACATGATCAAGGCATGATAGCCTCCTAAGAGCAACACCAGAAAGAAAGAAAGAAAGAAAGAAACGCGAACAGAGAAGTCAACATCAAGAGAAGGCTTGTATACGTAAGCCTTTATTTTTATGCACATACTTATGCATGCAACCTAGAGAATGCCATGGAAGTCCACCGAGGAACATAAAGTTGCCAAACTACCCTCAAGGATTGGTGGTTGGGCCAGGTGAGGAGAAGTAAGGAATGCCGGGAATTGTGAAGATTGGTGGAGGCAATCTGTATTCAGGCCACGTGACAGGTGGAAAAGGAGGAAGCGTGAAACCAGGGATGCTCCCAAAGTAAGGAATTGGAGGTGCTAGAAGTTTTCTGTTGGCAATGGCTTGAACTCTGCAGATGCTGCAAAAAGACACAGCAATGAAAAGAGCTATGATCAGCAAACGGGTAGAAGAAGAAGAGGCCATTTGGGTATGAAATCTGGCCAGTGAAAAGCAGAAATGGAAAGAAAGTAGGGAATTCTAAGCAAAAGGGAATGTCTTAGGATTGGGAATGGTGGGGAGACAGGTACCCTGCCCTTTGGTTTTATAGGCTAACTTAGGAGAGGTTTGCTAAGAAAATTTTGTAGAAAAATTTGATTATAAAAGATGTGTCGGCCAAATTAATTATGAAGAGAACATGCATACATATTAAGTACATAAAACCTTTTAGATAGGCCCTTTATATATATATATATAAAGAGTTTAATAGATCAAGTGAACTACTTATGTAAGTTTTGTTTTTTTTTTTCATTATAAAGTGAGTTTGTTAACAAAAACATGACACTTATAAAGGAGTCATCATTCATATTCATAACTTCTTCAGAATAACCATCAAACTAAGTCAATACTTTTCAAAATGAATATTATTCATGCTCATTAAGGGGGGAAAACTTTAATTTTTAAATTTCTTAATTATTATTATAAATATAAATCTATTTACCTTTATGAACTGTTGGAATGCCTCCAAAAGAATGATGCTGCTTTATGGATAAAGGAGCACCTCAAAAACACAAGTTTTAAATGGCGTCAAATGTAGGTGTCCATTACTGGGCTGGGGGCATTACTCCATTCACTTTCAAAATCGTTCAGAAACAGTTGCAAAATTGACCACTTTTATGCCTCTTAAAATGACTCTTGTTTTTCTTGGCCAAAAAAAAAATGATTATTGTTTTTCAGTATTTTGCAGCTACCCGTCTTTTTCTGGACTTTTCTACAAACAAGGTAGCCTCCAAACACAGTTGGTCCCTTTTGGGTCAAAAAGAAACCAATATTCTATCTTCTGATCTGGTTGTTATTCACCATCCTTCTTCATGTTAATTATGATATGAACTATGAAGATATATATTCCCTCCCGTCTCAAATATTTTGAAAAAAACAATTTATCCATGTCAATAAAATTAATTAAAGTCATTTAATTTGTGATACAATATACCTTTTTCCAAAATTACTCTCAATATGTTCTCTCCCTCAAGTGTATACTTCAGTGATTCAATTTACTATCTCGTAAGTCTCGTTGTGATCTCACCTACTTTGTATTTAAACATTAAACTATATAATTTTATCTTGATTTAATATCTATATAACCAATCTCACTTAATGGAATAAAATTAATATTATTGTGGTAATTGTTGATATTTTGTCACATATGTTATAGACAGAGTTGAACATGCATATATGATATAAATGATTAGATATTAGGAGTGGATTTTTCGCTAAAATCTTTAATGAGGGAAGTATAAGTCCTTGTCTTAAATATAATACCACAAGAACCTAATGCAACTTGCCCAACTAACAAAACCAACGTCACCCATGTGTGCGTGGGGTATGAAACTATTCAATATCGCCTCGTATATCTGTCCCCCACGATACATATATCTTAATCAGAAAAATCAAGGGATTCCAACAATTTCAACATCTAAATATGTTTCCTCCATGGTGTTGTGTAGTTCGTTGTGTCAATTTTTAATTTTTAAGCGAGCTGTTAAAAATTGAAACTTGTTTATTTTGAAAACCTTGGATTACAAAAACAATTAAGCACAATAATGGATTCAAAATTAATTATAATAAAGTTTTCTAAGGAAACCAATAAAAAATAAAAGAAAACTGTTCCATTAAAAGAGCATATAAGATAATAAGAACAAATTTTTGGCGTCTTTTAAGGCCCCTCTTATGCTGGCAAAAAAAAAAGTGATACTATAATAACAACAAAACAAAGATATTTCTGAAAAAATAGGATCTAAAAGAATATCAAGTACCACGAAGAAGCCTCAGCAATAATATGGTAGTGAGGTAACCTTGAATATTACTACATAGCAATGTCAACAAAAATTAAAAAAAAAATCCATGCGCCCCATATTATAAAGTAATAGAAATAATTTTACACATATTAAAGAATTTTTATTACATTCTTAAATTTTTGAAAAAAAAATTAAAATTTTTCAATTTTATTCCTATTAATTCCACTAATTTCATTAAATATAACAAAAGTTACAATACTAATAATATGATAAATAATAGGAAAAAATGACAAATCATTATATATTACTTTATATTGCAGAATAAGAAAAACCCTTAGGCCCTGTTTGGTATATAAAATGATTTTTTTATGAAATGGGAATATGATTGGGAATCGAAATGAGTATTAAATGTATATTTGATATGTTAAGGAAATATGATGATAATAAAAAAACAAAGAGACAAAAAAAATGTAAAATGACTCAAATGCCCCTAAATTAAAAAAAAAAAACTCCCCTCCTCCCCCTCATTTCTTCTTCCTCACCTGCACAAACAAACAAATCTGAAAAAAAAAATAACATCATCAGACAAATTGAAGCTCACAAATTTGGGTGATGAACAACTTGCAATGATGAACTAGATCTAGGTGACTGAAATGGCTCACTACACCAACGGTGATGGTGAGGAGAGAGAGAGAGAGAGATTGAAACGGGAGGAGACGGAGGCGACGCTAAGGTTAGACAAAGACTGAAAACGGAGGAGAGGGAGGTGATAGCGAGCAGAAAGGGAGACTGAAATAGGAGGAGAGAGAGGTGGAGTTTGAGTCGAGGGCAGAGGGATAGCGGCGACATTGACAGGGACAACAGTAGAGGAATGGTAGCAATTTGATGGACAAAGGTAGAGAAACAGTGACCATAGTGGAGGTCTAGATTAAGGGGGCAAAAGTGTTACAATATTGGGCAAGCTGACAGGAAAGATACATTCCCAAAGGGGGCATGAATTTGGCATTTTCCATGTTTAATGGAATGGAGCATTCCCAACAATCACATCTCCTTCGTATCAAATGCTGGTATTGAGGCAATCCATTACCTATTCTCATTCCCTCAGTTATATTCTTGTATACCAAACATAGTCTTAAATTATCTTGTAATATGAGATTGGGGAAATATACTTTGTCAAGCCGAGTTAGAATGGCTATAAAATAACTTCATTCACATGCCTATTTTTTTTTAAAAAAGAAAACAATTGGGATATAGGAGTTTTATTTTTTAATCTTGCTTGAACTGTATTGTTCTTGCCAAACCGAATTTATCATGTCATCTACATCAGAAAAAAAAAATTGTGTACATGGACTTAATGATTAAAACTTATTTTTAATATTGATGAATTAGATTTAAATGGTTGAATACGGTGGCCACTAAAATTTCTCCGTCTGCTAAAGCAATGAACGAGAGTCCCATCAGATCCTATTAATTGTTAACAATTCAGCCGCTTGAAATTATTGTTAGACAATGCGCCCTCCTTCAATGGGGTAGCATTATTTAATTACTCTCATTTTAATTACTTATGCAGATTAAGATAAGTATTTTAAATTAGCTAAAAGTATTTACTTTATAAAAAAATATTGTTCTTTTTTATCTATATTATAAGAGATTTTTAATTAATTTATATTTTTTTAGAAAGTTAATGAGAAACTTTAAATTAAAAAAAACTCAATATTTCACTTCTACCTTTATTAATTACAAAATTTCATTTCTCTCTTTTTTTCAAATTATGAGACAGGTAATAAATTAATAGGGGTAAAAAATAAATTATTACTAAAAATTAACACAATACCTTATATTTTAGTCTAACTAAATGTTATAAAAGATCTCTTATAATATGAACTGCAAAGAGTATATCATTTCTAAAATGTCCTTAATAAAAGTCATTAATTTCTACCCACATTAATGTCTAGAGAGAGTTAAAATTACCAAGGCTATTTATGAAAATCACTCATTAATGATTAACTAAATTTTGAAAAAAATTCTTATATTAAGAATTATAAAAATTTTTTAAAAGACCATTATATTAAACCCAATAGGAAGTACAAAACTTCATTTGGTTAAAAAAAGATGGCCATTTATTGGCCCCAGATATGATAGGTTAGAGTTGAGTTAATTTAAGGAAAAAAGACACCTTGGGACCCCCAAAGACAGATAATAACAAATTAGGATTTATCATTTACCTAATCATCCACAATTTCCCAGGTCTTAGATTAGGATAAAAATAAAAGGCTATATATAAAATTATCCCCACAGTTCAGTAATTAAAAATAAAATGCTATGGACAAAATTTTTCTTCTTTATCCTCTTTTCCTCCTTCTTCTTCATCTTCCTTTTCTTCTCTTACATCCTCCTTCTTCCCTTCTTCATCCTCTTCATTTTCTTTTTTATCATCCTCTTTTTCCCATTCTTCATCCTTGTTAGCATTTTCTCTTCTTGCTTGCATCTTCAACATATGTCTTAGAAGTCTAGCCGTACAACTCATGACCTCACCATACATATTTTTCAATTCTTGCATCAATGAAAATAATATGTCATTTTATACGAGATTATACAAGTGAATCATTATAATATTTTGCTCTTACCAAATCATGGAATGCTGACATTGGTGGGAAGTCCACGGAGGAGGTTGCTCCGTCAATGTCAAATGTTTTCAAGATTCCATAACAGCTCTCCTTTTCATCCTCAACCCATTTTTGAACTCTTTCATGTGTCCAATATTTTAATGCATGTCGAGGTTGTGGCACTTCATATATACCAAAAGGAAAATATTGGATAAAATATAGCTGCAAAATGGGCTACATGTTAGAACCAAAAACAGTACTGCAAGGAAAATATTATATGATACCTTAAGCATATATTTGTCAAATTAAATCACATGCCACTAAAAAAGTATAAGCACCCTTCAACAGTTTTTTTTCCTTTGCTTTTCCCTTTCAGAACCTACTTTTTATATTCTAAAATTTCTTTGACAAGCTCTTTGTATACAAAAGAGGACCAATCATATTGAGTATCGTCAAGTCTTAGAGAAGACATAATTTTCAACAGTCTATGACTAATATTTAAACTAGTGCTTGGGCAAAAAAAGTTTCCCAAGTAATACAAAATAAAAAATAACTCAAATCTATGGTCCTCCTCACCTAAGAGTATCTTATTTCCTATCACTTTATAAGATACTCCCCCATATTCCCCCTTTAATGAAAGGAAGGTGTTAGAATCACCCTCTAATGTAATTTCTTCCCCAATGTGGGGTAACCCAAACAACTGATTGAGTCCATTAGTCATTGCTTACCTCTAACATAAATAGTTGAGGTAGGTGGATCAAATGTCTTGATCACCTCCTCACATAACTCTCTATGAAGAACAAAACATTCAATGTCCAATAGGGTGACAAAACCAATTTTCGCCACCCTTTCCACCAATGTCTTTCTAATCTTTGTGCTTCAAAAGTCTCTGAAGTTGCTTCGGTGAGCAACTTGTTTCTGAAGGAACCTATTCATTAAAAAAGTGAATATGTTAGCAACATTACTTCAAATCAAGAAATACACTTTACTTGAACTCACAAATAACATATCTCATAATATTCTGATGCTATTTCTCTTCCCTTTTCCTTTACCATTTTTGACCTATTTAGAAAAGTTTGCATTCTTTTGTTAGATCAATATACTTCAACTTGATAGAACACAACCATCATTAGACACCAACAAGATATAAATAATGAAAACAAACACTAAATACGTGTTATTTATTGATTGTCACACTTAGCTACTCAATCATATTGAAACCAAAAATTAATTGTCAAATTTTTAACAGAAAAATATGTCTGCAACTTCTATGGAGCTAATGCATGGCAAACTTGTTCAGATTTGGTCACCAAATTTGGCTACCCTTATATGAGAAAAAGATAGAAAATACAGCAACTCATAATCAAGAATGCCTAGAAACAGTACAGAAATTTGGCTACCCCGTAACATCTTCCCTCTCTTGACAACAATTTTTTTTTAGAGTACAAAGCCTACTAACCACTTCAGATCATAATGCAGTTTTACTTCTCAAACAAATATAGCCTAATTACCAATAAGAAATAGAGCGTATTCCCAAAAACAAAATGCCATGCTTTTACTAGGGTTTGCTAAATCCTACAAAGGAGTAGAACATAGCACAACCAATAGAACCAATTGAAGAATAGCCGTGCCTAGGGATCACCGTACAGTATGAAGTTTGGTGACAGAGCAGCGAACTCAACCTCAACCAAATGAACTTTGAAACTCTGAGACTCGAAGATGATGGACCATAGAATGCTCATGAACTCAGAACCTATGAACTTACAACCCCAACCAAATAAACGCAAATAGGAGTAAAATGCTCACAAACTCGGAGACTCGAAGATAATGGAGTAGAGCACTTAGAAACTCGAAACCTCTGAACTCACAACCCTGACCAAATGAAAGCGAATTCGAGTAGAAAACTCACGAACTTGGAGACTCGAACACGACGGGGTAGATAATTTTCAATGCGAACTAGAGCAGAGAGCTTCTGAATGCCAAGACTCGAAGACAATGGATGCAAAAGATTTTGGCTTATGAGAAAATGACATTAGGGCATATTTGATATAGAGGCAGACGTGCATGCATTTTTTATTACTAAACTATGGGGGTAATTTTGTTCATAATATTTTATTTTTATCCCAATCTAGGATTTGGGGGCTTGTGGATAATTAGATAAATTGGAGATCCTAATTTGTTATTATTTGTCTTTGGGGGTCCCAAATTGTCTTTTTCCCTTAATTTAAATTAGCCTACTCCCACATTTTGGTATATATAACTTTTTTTTTTTGCTAGAAGTTCGGTATATATTACTTACTTTTGTGAGAT
Organism: Adenanthera pavonina; assembly: GCA_026686845.1. Taxonomy (NCBI): domain Eukaryota; kingdom Viridiplantae; phylum Streptophyta; class Magnoliopsida; order Fabales; family Fabaceae; genus Adenanthera; species Adenanthera pavonina. The sequence goes on along the minus strand of JAIVEN010000029.1, from coordinate 1,550,205 downwards.
GTTTATCACATTAATTATTTTCTTTTATTTATGTCCCTAATCTATAATTAAAATATGATGGATAAAAGGTTAATTATTCATATGAAATATGTCAGAATTTAATGTAATTAATACTCAATTTAATCCTTAATATAAGATATTTTTAAACGAATCACGTGGATTAAAGATAAAAATTAAATTTAATTAACTACCTTGATTTCTTCAAAAAAATCACAACATTTATCCAAAATCACTCTTATTTAATCTCTTTCTTTCTCTCTTTAAAATATATTAAATATGGGTAATTTTTTGGAAATACATACTAAAAATTACCCCATATACTGTAAAGTGTTCTATATTTAAGATCAAGGAAAAAAGCCCTATATTTAGAATTGGAGGGAGTATTTTCTTTGTTTTTTATCAATCGACATTTTAGAGTTATGTACATAAATTATAAAAGTTAATACAACAACAACATTAGTATTATCCCACTATGTAAGGCCGGCTACATGAATCATATGACGCCAATGAGCTCTATCAAATACCATCTCCTCAGATAAATCATTTCTCAAGAGGTCATTCCTTATAACTTCCTTTAGTGTCCTTTTTGGTATTCGTCTACGCCTTTTAATAGGGCTCCAAGTCATTTGATCAACTCTTCTTATTGGCACCTCTTGTCCTCTTCTTTGTACATGTCAAATCATTTTAAACGATTTTTCACCATTTTCTCCTTAATAGGTGCTACTCCGACTTTCCTTTGTATACAGTCATTTCATATCTTATCCAATTTTATATGATCACACATTCATCTCAACATTCTCATCTTTGCTACTCCTATCTCATACTCTTGTTGTCATTTCAAAACCCAACATTCGCTACCATATAACATCGCTAGCCTTATAGATGTTAGATAAAATTTTCCTTTAAGTTTAATAGGTGCTTTGCAGTCATAAGTAACTCTTGATGCTTTTCTCCACTTTAACCACCCAGTTTGTATTCTATGTATAACATCTACACCAATTTCACCATCACTTTGTAAAATCGATCCCCAAATATCTGAACTTTGACAACTCTGGAATAGTTTGCTTTCCAATTTTTACCTCTAAATCATTTCTAATTATCCTCTTATTAAATTTGTAATGCATATATTTCATCTTACTTCTACTCAAGTAGAAATCTTTTGATTTCAAAGTGTGTTTCCATAACTCAAGTTTAAAGTTGGCCTCTTCTCTTAAGTTCTCAATTAAGACTATATCATCTGCGAAGAGCATACACTTTGAAATTTCCTCATATATATGTTCCATTAGAACATCCAAAATCAAATCAAACAAGTATGGACTCAAGGAAGATCCTTGATATAAGCCTATCATTATAAGAAAGTTCTTTGTCTCACCTCCAGGAATTCTCACACTTATTACCCCCTCATATATATCTTTTATGACTCGAATATAAGTCACACGAACACATTTCTTCTCCATTACTTTCCACAACAAATCTCTTGGTACTCTATCATATGCTTTTTCTAAATCAATAAAAACCATATGCAAATCTTTCTCTTTACTCCAGTATTTTTCAATTAAACCCCTTAATAAATAAATAGCCTCTGTTGTAGACCATTTTGACATAAATCCAAATTGGTTTTCCAAAATACAAGACTCTTTTCTTAATCTATACTCAATCACTCTTTCCCAAAGTTTTATGGTGTGACTCATGAGTTTTATCCCCTGATAATTTGCACAATTCTGAATATCCCCCTTGTTCTTGTATATAGGCACCAAATTGCTCTTTCTCCATTTCTCTGGCATTTTTTTGAACCTTAAAATCTCGTAAAATAACTTAGTGAGCCATAAAACCCCTTTTTTCTCCTAAGCATTTCCAAATTTCGATAGGAATACCATCGGGACCAATAGTTTTACTATTATCCATTCTCTTAAGAGTTTCTTTTACCTCTCTAACCCAAATCTTATGATAGAATTTCAAATTAAGATCATCTTCGTGAGTTGTTAATCATTTTGTATTAATAGCCATACACAATCTATTATTGAAAAACTTATAAAAGTAGCTCTCCCATCTTTCTTTGATATCATCATCTGTAATAAAAATTTTTCCTTTCTCATCCTTGATGCATTTTATTTGGTCCAAATCTCTTGACTTTCTTTCCCTTCTCTTGGCAATTTTGAAAATCTTATGTTCACTATTCTTTGTTCTTAAATTCTTGTAGAATTTTTCAAAAGTTTAGATCGAGTGTTGCTCACTACTTTCTTAGTCTCCTTTTTATCTAACCGATAGTAGTTCCAATTTTTATCATTATTGCACAAATGCAAGGATTTGAAATACTCTTTCTTATGTTTGACATTCTCCTACACACTCTCATTCCACCACTAAAATTCTTTATCTTTAGATCCAAAATATTTGGATTCATCCAAGATTGCTTTAACAGTATTCTTGATAATTTTAACCATATCATCCCATAAGATGTTAGCACTTCCTTACGAATCTCAATTACCTTACTTCATAACTTTTCTAGTAAAAAGGTCAATTATTTCTTACCTTTTAGTTGCCACCACTTAATCCTAGAATTTAAGACTTTTTGACTTTTCAGTTTACGGTTCTTAACTAGCACATTAAGTATCAAGACCCTATGTTGTGAAATTAAGCTCTCACCAGAAATTACTTTAGAGTCTTTACAAGCTCTTCTATTTGAGTTCCTTACTAAAAAGAAGTCTATTTGTGGCCTTTGGACTCCACTCTTTTATGTGATTAAATGCTCTTCTTGTTTCTTGAAACAGGTGTTTACATTTGTGAGGTTATAAGCCATTGAAAAATCAAGAATAGAATGTCCCTCCTTGTTTACTTCTCCAAAATTATAACTGTCATGAGCTCTCATATATTGCCTTATTTCTTTTTTCATATAACCATTAAGGTCCTCCCCAATGAAGCTCTTTTCCTCTTGTAGGATATTTCGACCCAAGTCCTTCAAATCTTCACAAAACTTTTCCTTAATGTGCTTCGGACCCTATTTGAGGTGCATAATCACTAATAATTTTGAGAGTATCATACCCAATAGTCAATTTTAAGGACAAAATCCTATCTCCAATCCTTCTAACTTCTATTAAATTCATTTTCCAATTTTTGTCCACAATAATACTAACTCTATTCCTTGATCTAACCTTCCTTATGTACTAAAGTTTAAAACCAGTAGTGTCTAACTCCTTAACATTTTCTCCCACCCATTTAGTTTCTTAAAGATACAAGATGTTAATTCTCCTTCGAATCATAGCATCCATTACCTCCATAGATTTACCTGTTAATCAATATTCCAAGAACCGAATCGAATCTTGCTCTCATGGGCTAACTTCTTTACCCACATTTGTCTAGAATGATGTAGGAACCCTTGCTCATTTAACACTACACTCGGGCACCGATCTAACTCATTTGACACTGCATTCGGGCCATAGCGCGTTACTTCTGGGCAACGACCTAGCCTTAACACAAATACTTCTCTGATCTATGTCATAAAGATTCGACAAATTTTACGTTGGCTATCGAGGGACTAACACAACCTTCTTTCTTTACCCAGGCTTGGGACCGGCTATGACACTACATAGACAAAGTTAATTATAAAATTTAATAAATAGCCTAAAATTAATAAAATGTGATTGTATATTAATTAGTTCCTCAGTTTCTTTTTAATTGTCACTTTCGAAAATTTTTTTTGTTTCTGTCACTTTCAAATTTTAAGATAATATTAATTATTATTTTTTCAACTAAATCGCTATTTGTCATTTTTTATGTCAAAAATAATGGTAATTTTCATTTTTCATTTATATATTTATTGAAAGACATATTAGAAAATTTAAAAGAGATTTTAAAATATCAATTATATTTGTTAATCTGTATGTTAAAATCTTAAATGACATATAAAAAAAAAGCGAAGATAGTATGTAATACTCTTTGATGATTAATTCTCTTTTATTTCATTATTATTGAAATATAAAATTGTGAAAAAATAATTAATGCTATTTTGAATTTTTGAAGTGGTAATTGTTTTGAAACAAAATACAATTTTCAATGTATCAATTATTTAATTTGGCAAAAGAAAAGTGTCAATTATTCAATAATAGAGGGAATAAGATATTATTGGAAAGTATTGAATTTTTTTAAGAAATTAAATGATTTATCCAACTTTTTTTTGTGGCAGTGATTTATCCAACTTTGAGGGTTAGGGGATGGTTGGAGGACGGTCTACACTTCTTGCTCCATCACAAGAAGTATAGTAAAAAAGGCCCACCGCACCAACGTGTGGATCCATATCGAGGGTTTTGGGATTGATTGATTGAATGTGGCTTATATTTTAATCATGTTGTTATTGTTATTATTATTATTATGATTATTATTGTTGTTGGTGTTATTTTTTTTTTGTGATAACCCGTACTAAATTTATAATACCCAGTGAATCTTCCGAGTGCAACAACTTGCATGAGTTGGTAATATATATTGCTACATCTAGCGTTAAATATATAAGAAAAAATTATTTCATTGTTGAAGTAAGTTAACTTTATTTAAATGACAGTAAAATATATGTATTTTTTAAAATTTCCCTCAAATTATTATTTTTATTTTGTTTACACTAAATCAATTAATAAACATTAAAATAAGGCATAAATATCCCCAAATTAATGAGAAATATTATTGAAATATATTATTTATTATATAAATATTTATGTTTTTTTATATTTTAGATAAATATAATCCTACCAAAATTTTATTATATATGATACTAGAGAGAGTAATATATATATGCGTGGGGGTGTGGAGGAATTATTAGGAGAAAAAGACAAGTTACCACTTGAGAAAAAAATATTTTACAATTCAAACCCCACTTAAGAATTAAGTGTTATGAACTAAATTCTCAAATAAAATAGATTAAATTTACAAGTAAAAAGTTTTATTGGGAAATATTTTTTTCACCGTATTATTTTACCACCTTTTAACTTATTTTATTTTATTTTATTTTCTAATTATTAGGTGGATCATTTAAATTGACATCCAATCAATCACAAATTGATGAATTGATGGATAACCACGTAATGTCAGATAACTATTCAGAATTATAACTCATTAATCACATATTTGTATGACTCTATTTATATAATTATCTCAACCTTTTCTAACGTATTACACAAAATTCAAGACTAAATGCTGCATTATGTAGTTTTTAATAGCTCACTCATATATATATATATATATATATAAACAATTGCTTGATTAATCACGAGTATACAAATAATTATATCAATATTTTTTATAGGAAATTTGTATGTATATTTATTTGTAATCAGATATTTTTATGTTATTATTATAAGCTATTGGTTTTATTTTATATATACGCATTTTTTCATACATTATATAAAATTTGAAAAATAAGTCATATTATTAATAACTTGTTAATAGTAGATTTGTTCTAAATTATATAGAATATATTGGCATTGATATATTGATTAATCAAATTTATTGAATTTTATTTTTTTTAACAAATTGAACATGCATAAATATTTTTTATTTCTGGACTGTATTTCATAGAGAGGGCAAGTGGTGGGTGGAGTGCCTAGTACTTTCAATTCGAGTTATTAACTCAGTCAGCACCATTCTGTTTAATAGGCTGAAAATATAGGTCATGCTGCCTTCAATTCAGCTATTAGTGGCCTATGTTTGGACCCCTGACTCCTAATTTTTGTTCTATGCAACCGTATTCCCATTTTACCCTCAAAGCAGCCAAAGTTTTATATTACTCTGATGGACACATATCTCTTGTTGTGTGGGGCTTACAGAGGATTGAAATTCGACTTTGTATTGAATAATCTATACAATGATTAATTTTATATGTTATGTCTCTTTTTATTGCCAATTTCTAAGTTAAAATATGGTAAGTATATAATTTAACTAGACAATCATACAAATGCCTATAAAAATAATGTAATTATCATAATATTGTGAAAGAAATATATATTTATCATATTTTGATTAAAAATTTGATAATAATAACAATAATACATCTGGTTGGTCATTATTATTATTATTACCATGCATACGCATCTGGCCGAATAGCTTGATTGTGGTATAATGAGCCAACAAATAGAAACTCAGTCCATTAGTTTTACGGGCCACATAAGTTGACCTACGAGCCCCCCAAATCCATTTTCAGTAACAAAATTTTACCACTTTTTTTTACCCCAAAAAATTACAACTTGTTATCCCTCTGTTAAAAAAAAAATCTACAACTTTATGTCCCCCCTTTTTTTGAGCAGCTACAACTTTATGTCCCTTAGGATTGAGCTTTAGCCTTTCATGTATTCGACTAGGAAAAAAAAAAAAGATGAGCTTTAACGTAAAAGCTCATTTAGCGAAGGTATTCTTTTTTAGTAAAAAGACAAAACAATTCGCTTTTCAGTTTGAGTGCTTTATAGAAACTTAGTTCAGAAGTGTTATTTTTTTTTTCATAAAAAATAAAATTCCTTTAGAGACTCTGTCACCTAAAATATTACTTCCCCTCTTCAAAATTGAAATACAAATCCTTTGGAAATTAAAGTACTTTAACTCCAATAATAGAGAAAGAAAGAAAGAAAGAAAGAGGACAATAAGTCACACATGAGCTTCATGTAAAATTTTGTTTTGGATCTAAAATTATAAGCCCACTCTGAGGTCCAGTCCAATACTTCGATCGCCTAAGTTGAATTATTATTATTTTTTCCTTTTCGAATCCATGTTGAAAATTTGAAAGTACTTCTGAGTGCAGCAAATCTCTCCTCGGGCAACAATCCTAAACTTGGTCCCAGTACAACAATCTTTCTTCAGATTTGTTACTGACAACGACAAAGGAAAGAGATCTCTAAAGAGAAGAATGCTCTGAGACTGTGTAGAGGAAAAGAATAGGGGTTCTAAATAGTAAGTTTTTTTGTTGTTAGCTCCTAAATATAGAATTTTTTTAAAATATAAAATAATATTTATTATGTATTATAAAAAAATATTTTTATTTAATTAAGGGTATAAGAGAGAGAAATATATTAAATAAAAATAATTTTAAAAAAATATAATTTTTTAAAAAAATTAATATAACTAATTAATTTTTAACTTTTATTATTAATCCACGTGATTTGATCGAATGAGTCTTTTATTAAGAAATAGAGAGAGTATAAAAGTATAACATTTATATAAAAGTTGTATTGACTAGATAGTAAATTGATTTTATTAAAAAGAAAGCTTCACTTCATGGGAAAAATTGATATACCCATTTCTATTTAGGGAAATCCCACTTTAAGATCTGGTAAGAAAAATATTCCTACTTTAATATGCCCAACTGGAATAAAATATATGTCCAAATGAAATGAACTACATGACTAAATGACAGTTTTTTACTAGATTTTGGAGTGGAATTGTCCCTATTTATACTAAACAAGCCAATTAATGTATTTTTTTCCGGAGAAAATCTTTATTTTTGTTATGTTTTTTTTTTAAAATTTTAAGATAATATTAATTATTATTTTTTAAGTATATCTTTTTCTTCATTTTAAAACTATAAGATAACATTTATTAAAAATATACTAAAATTAAAAATATACTAAAATTAAAAAAATTAAGATATTAATTATATTTTTTAATTTTTGTGTTAAAGTATGGACATAGGAAAAATATATATTACTCTATGTTTCAAAATATGAGATATTTTTTAATTTTTTTTTAAAATATAAAAAGTAAATGAGTTTTATTTAATTAATTAATATATATATTTTATTAATTTTACCTATAATTAAAGTAGAATTATCTTTTTAAGAAGAATTATGTGAGAGAAATATTTATTTATAATTTTGATTTATGAAAAAAATTAAATAAAAATATTTATAAAATTTTTTATATAATTATTTATTTCTTATATTATAAAAATGGATACCTATAATAAATATAGACTTTTCATTCATTCCAACATCGAAGTCAACGGTCACAACACTGAACTGTGGAATCCTTAACTCACTTCACTTGCTGTCCTTTTTAATTTCGGCTCCTCTTACGGGGATCCACCATGTTGTGAATGTGCATCACCCCTATCCCCAACACCTGCAATGACCAATATACCCTGATCCCCCACCGTATATCCTCTTCACCCCGTGTAATTCTTCCATCCTGCACTGTCCTTTCTCGTCCATTCACAGCCAAGCCATCCCTCTCTCTCCCCCATCTCCTCCCAAACCCCACACAACAGCGCACACAGCGTCAATCGAAGCCGAACGACCAAGAAAAATGGACCATAGTAGCAGCAGAGCCGAAGCCGAACGGTGGCTCTACACCGCCAATAAGCTTCTCAGCGCGCATGATCTGCTTGGGGCGAGGTCTTTTGCAATTCGAGCCCGCGAGTCCGATCCCACATTCGACGCCTCTGAGTTACTCCTCGCCGTCATCGATACCCTCATCGCCGGTGAGAACCGGATCAATGGCCTTCATAACTGGTATAGCATCCTCCAAATTCAGCCTTACACTCACAACATCGAGTACGTCGCCTCCCAGTACCGTCGCCTTGCGCTTCTCCTCGACCCTAACCGCAACCCTTTTGCGTTTTCTAGCCATGCGTTTACGCTTGTTCATGACGCGTGGTCCGTGCTCTCCAACCCCGCCAAGAAGGCCATGTATGACAACGAGCTGCGATTGGTCACCGGCCCGCCTCCTGCCCCTCCCCCGCCTCCTGCTTCCGTGGCACCGGTTCATGCCCCGAACCCGTTTCCGGCTTTGAATCCGACTCCTACTCCAACTCCGAATCCACCCTCGGTCCAGCGGCAGCAGCAGCAGCACAGTTCGGGGAGGAGGGGCCCGAGGTCGAAAGACGGGAGGGCGGCTGCCGAGGAAGTAAGGCCAAGCCCTCACATTGCAACGGGGGAGCCGACCCCGCAAGCGCGGACTAGCGACCCGGCGCAGTCGGAATCGGGTTCGAGTTTCTGGACGGCGTGCCCATACTGTTACGTTATGTACGAGTACCCGAAGCTTTACGAGGACTGCACCTTAAGGTGCCAGGGCTGTAGAAGGGGGTTTCATGCGGTGAGTGTACGCACGCCGCCGCTGTTGGGGAAGGATTCGTATTATTGCTGCTGGGGGTTTTTCCCGTTAGGGTTTTCGGGAGATTTCAAAGACATTAGTGGGAATCCTTCCAAGTGGAACCCATTTTCTGCAATGTTTGCTTGTCCCTTGAAAGGAGGAGGAGCAACATCCAACCGGGGAGCTCAGAGAGGACCTTGGATTTATCATGATGATGAAGCTGCTGCTGCTTTCATTGAACTTTCTGATCCAAGTGAGGACGATTCTGATGATGATGATTGGAGAGGGGGAGGGGGAAATAAAAGGGCAAAGAAGAGGGCTAAGAATATGAAAGGAAAAAGCTCTGGTACCGCTAGTGGTGATGCTAAAAGGGCATCTACAGAAAGAACTAGGAGAGGGAGCCAGAGTGGTTCAGGACATGCCAATTTAGAAAATGGTGGGGTTGGAGACGGTGGGTCTGGTATGCCAAATGCTGTGAGGGCAGAATCAAGCAAAAAAGCTGCAAATAGCTCAAGAAGAAGGGGTGCAGGCAACCTGGGGAAATTGGATTTGAATGTGGAATTCAGTAATGAGGTGGAAGAGCCAGCCCCAGCAGTGAGAGATGGGAATGTGGCTGGAAATGCGGAGGAGAATATTGAAGGAATTGCATTTTTTGAGGGTCTTGATGAATTCCTTAATAGCTTACCCATTCTCAATGTTGTAGCAGATGACAAGGTTAAGGGTCACTAAGTTTTAAAGGCACCTGTACTTTTTTCTTGTTGTAGATTTTGCTCTTTGTAGTTGTATGCATGCTTGTAATTGTTGTAGTAAGAGCTACTATGAATCATCTTCCGGTTAATCTTATAATAATTTGTGGCAATATGTCCATGCTTCGTCGTGAAATATTTTATGATATAGATTGCACTGTTGAGAAGGGATATATCAGCGATTGAAGTTTAACAGTCACACACTCTCACTGATAGACTATGAGAGCTTCGTTTGGAGATAAAATTTTAACCAAATTATCCTTTCCATTACAGGTTGTTGTTTTATATGTTTATTAGCTCGTTGATGACTGTTTTTGTGCTTTAAAATACTAAATTGATATTCCCCTCAAGAATCATCACCATACTGTCTCTAAAGGTGAAAACTTTAGTATTCTATGTTTTATAATTTGTTTCTACATGCATAATAGATTGGTGATAACACATTTCACTTAACTCCAGACTGTGTGCATCACAATCTGGATACATATAGATATTATCTGTTGGTGTACTAACCATGATAATAAATCTAGTTTATAAACTATTTTCCTAATATATGCCTGTGTTTCTTTGTCTCTGTTTTTTGGGTAGTATTGGCTGCAGTGTTTGTTTCTTTGGTATTTTTGTGGTTCTGCTGTTCTTTTGTGAGGAGGTAAGTACAAGTGCAATAACCTGTCGATTGCTTATATTTGTCTGATGAGTTTTGCATGTCGTGGAACTGAATAGACTGAGAAGCATTTTCTTGGTTTCTTACTGTGAGTGGAGCTCTCCCTTGTAGCCAATATTCTTGCCATTGCCTCTTCTTTTCTTCATCAGGATGCACATTGGGTGACCTTCTAACTTGTCTTTCAGACCTAATTTAGGCAGTTAATATTGCTTAAAAAGCAGTCATAGAGTCTAATATATACCTTTTAGTTGTGCATTATTCATATATAAAAAGAGAAGCATGCTGTTGTATGTATTGACTTGTCTTCTTACTTTAGCTGACCCAATATGCAATCTGATGAGTATATATCTTGAGGTTATTATGGAGTTTCTTTGGTCATTTGGTGAAGCTCTGTTAACTCTGTTCGTTTTCTTATTCCCTTTGAGAAGTTGTCTCTTCACTTGTTGATCAGTGTTATTGTCTTTATAGCGCTATTCACTTTAAAGAATGTTCAAATGATATAATTGTCATGGGGTTTATTGCTTTAATTGGGACGATTGTATGTCTTTAAAGTGTTGGTGTGTTTTCTTCTGTCTCTACTGATTTTAAATTAGTGTGCTAATGGTAGTTCCGCAATCTGATTTGCTGCCTGTGCAGTTATGATATACTCATATAGTGAGTTATGGAAGTGTTTGATTTGAGTAGGATTTTTTAAGAAAGAAACACCATGGCTCTATAAATTACCGTTTTTTATTACATAAAAGCTTGCCCTTTTGTTGATATTTTGTAACTTTGTATTGAGACTTGTACTTCCATGCATGAATGGAAAAGAAGGGTCCAGTTCAGTTTGAGTGCTTGTTTATTTGATCAAAGGAAAAACTAGTAAAGAATGAATGAGATTAGGAAATGAAGAACTGAGAAAAAAAAAAAAGGAAAAGAAATGAAACAATTCTGAAATATATCTTGCTTTGGGGGATTACTTTATATCTGTGGAATAACAAACGTGTAAAAATTAGGTTGTTACCAAAATCCTTATCCATGTCAGTAATAGACCGGCTGACAGTCAGACTTATTTGTGTTTGTGGCGTCTGTATATATCAGTCCCATATCTTTATCGGCATTGCTTACTGCAAAAGCAGATGGACTCCTCATGTAAAGCTCTATCTGGTTATAAGACACATTCTACAAATAGGAGCCGAGGGAGTATACTATGCGGAGCATGAGGATTATTTTTAAATTTTATATTATTTGATTGATGCTGTTTGGAAGCTTGTACGGTTTCCTTTTGGACTTCTTATGAGCTTTGCATTGTTGGCCGAAATTAGAGTGGTTTTCTTAATGAGATTTTTTTTTTCTATTTACAGTATTCGAATTTAAAACCTTATTTGATGGGTATTGACTTTTAATACAACTACAGCTGCTGGTCACTTCTGTTGGTTATTTCATGTTAAATTTGGAGTTCAAGAAATCACACTAATGCTCATATTTTTCAATAAAGAAAAATTGGTCATTGAAGTAATTTATTAAGATCATTCCGTTTTGAGAATATGTTCTGTCCTATCCCTTTTCTTTTCATTTTCCCCCGTTTCTTTAGTCATTAATGGCCATCTTTCCTCATATAACAATTCATTACATTTTGTTATTAAACTTTTCCCAATTTAACTTGTAAAAGGGAAGTGAGAAAAATATTTGTGCATTGAAAAGATAAAAAAGTTATTAATTGATTATATTTAGACTATTTTCAATGATAGAACATATATGATGTGATGCTCTTGAGGTATAATCATTTTTCAAAAGTAAAGTGCAATCTTAAACAAGATTTTAAAAAGAAAAAAAAAGAGATAATATAAATAAAAATCATTGTGCTGTTATTTAAAAAATAATAATAAATAACAAACATGGAAGACTAATATAGTATATGAAAATAAAATAGATAAATATTATTATGTTATTTTTTATTGACATTGTTGTTGATTATTTTTTAATCTTTTTAAAATATAAGTGCACAAAGTTGAGTCTAATAATAATAATAATAATAATAATAATAATAATAATAACAATAATAATAACATAAAAAATTATAAAAAAATTATTTTCTTCTTTATTTTTTTTTATCATGTCAGATGGGACCTTAAGAATTGTGATCCCCTTATGGTGCTGCGCTGATCTGTAAGTTCCAAATAGAGAGGTTCATCTTTTTAATTTTTATATATTTAGTTTCTTATCTGACATTTTTCCTTAATAGGAAATTTCGGACACTTTAAATTTAGATTTTTTATTTATCATTTTTATTATTAATTATAAATTAAAAATATTTATAAATTAAAAGAAACTTTTGTTTGTCGTGATCCGAAAGACAGAAAGAAAGAAAGAAATTGTTCTTTGTGCAGACCGCAAAGAGGGCGGACGAGGGTGAGAATCCAAATTGGGGAATCTTGCTGATGCTATCCCAAAAAGGAAAAAAAGCAATACCTTCACGTAATCATGAACTGGTGGTGAGTGAAGTAGCTACGCTGCAAAAGAATATATTTAAAGTCTCTCTCTTCCTCAGTTTTTCTCTCATTCTTTTTCTTAAATTAGATTTCTCCGTTTTTGTTGGAGACGACTCGAAGATGCGCATTATCTCCTGCTCAAACCAACTTTACTTTCCCCACCCTTTAAAATAATCCCCCGGCCATGACTGTTTCATTCAATTCTTTTCTGGTACTCAAGGAGAAGCAAACCCATTTTCGTTAGAGCTCTCTGTCATATGGCTGCTTCTGCCCCCATTTCGGTTTCAGGTGACCCCTTTGTTTCCATTTCCAAGCCTCTTGCTTTAACCTTACCCTTCAATTCCTGCATTGAGCTTCATCGAACTACATTGAGGGCATCAAGGGTATATGTTGTGTTGTATGATTTATCTCCTAGATGCCCATTTCGTTCTGGTTTTGCCAATAGGCTAATTATACTTCTGTTGTCGTGGCAGATCTCTAGTTTTAAGCTGGAAACACGGAAATTGGAGCTAATCCATTCGAGATCGTTGAAGGGTTTAAGGTGAGTGGTCAACTTTCCTAATTACCGTTAAACTGCTTACTTGGCTGGCTTCTTTAGTCAAATTTAATGTCTGGAGCTGTTGTTCTTAACTAGTCCCCTGATATTTGGTGGTGAGGACTGAAAATCGTTATAGTCGTCTGAAACTGCCATTGTTTTCAAAATAAGAGGTAGCTCTATGAGTTAAAATCATTTGGGCATAAAAATTATTAATATAGGGCTCGTTCATTGATTGCATACATTAAATGGTAAATTACATCAAACTGAAAAGGAAAATAAGGCTGTTGATCTGATGTATCTTTTGTATGGGTTGCAGTTTGATTAAGCTTAACAAATCGTTGCTTGTTTGGTAAGTCCTAATCGCTTAATCACTATTGTATATTGAATACATATGTGGGTGATGTAATGAATCACATGGTACTTCGTTGTTCAATTTTTATTCTTTGTGGTCTATTGGTTCCCAATTCTACTGCTTTTTGGAATTATAATCAACAATTTGAAGTAATAAGTTAGAATAATAAAGTGATTTGTTCTTATTGTGATGAGATCCTGTAAAACCCCTCTGTTATGTTGCTCAGTGCCTTGTTCATATGTTTGTAGGAGCAATAAAACTCTAGATTTGAAGGCTTCCATGGGGCCTTCAGGATCTACACAGCAACTTGAAAACAGCAATCCTGAAACTGTGACAGAAGCTGAAAAGGGGCATGATCTGTTTAATGATCTGAAGGACAGGTTCTTAAGTTTTAAAAAGAACAAATATATGTAAGTTTCAGTTATGCCTTGTTCACAAGCGTTTTACTTCTGATAGTCATAAAGGGAATAAAATTCTTCAAGGTTGGTTCTGCTTTTTGTCAGGAGAAACTTGGAACATTTCCAAAGTCTTGCGCAGGTTCAATCACCAAAGGTAATTACTTTGTGTGTGTCCTACCCCACCCCTTTGTCTAGGCATTTAACTGTGTATTGATTTATGGGTTTTCATTTATTCTTTTTGGTCCATTCATTCAATTTGTCTCCTAAGCGAAGTTAATTTTTCCTGACTGACATGTCCAAGAACAGTTCATGGTCATCGCTTGTGCAGATTCTAGGGTTTGCCCGTCATATATTTTGGGATTTCAACCAGGTGAAGCTTTCATGATTCGCAATGTTGCTAATTTGGTGACTCCATTTGAGGTATACGCCTGCATCAAATTAATATTATTGCTGCATTGTAAGGAGGCACTTCCTACCTTCTCTTTCTATAGTCTAACTCCTTATTTGCTGATACAGAAGGGACCATCAGAAACAAATTCTGCTCTGGAATTTGCTGTGAATACCCTTAAAGTAAGAATTTTTTCCTTACAGAGTACTAGGCAGTATTCATCTTCTTAAGTTAATCTGGGATCTTTTAATGGTTTTATTCATTTATCTTATGTGCTTATTAAAGTTAACGAGAAATCTGTCTTCATTACGACATTCATTTAGTACCTTGATGATCAGTTATAATGAGTTACATTGATTATGCTTTCATTTCACTCTCATGGGCTATTCGCAAAGTAGGATGAGAGAAAATTTTATTGTAGTTACAATACTGGTTTATCTTGTTATATCTTTAACAGACGGCTTGAGTGACAAGTTTTGAGCTCAATATAGGAAATGAAACAGGACAAATGTATATTACAACTGCAGGATTGCTAGGTCAACTGCTCATAATTATTAAGTGTGGGACATAAATGGAATTGACCAAAACTTCTTATATAGCTTGGAATTGTTTTATATATCTGGAGAACATTTGAGTTTAAAAAATTCTTTCTGAGAATTTAGTTTTATGCTTATTTTAACTGAAACCTGAAATTTACTCTCACTGTAGGTGGAGAACATCTTAGTCATTGGTCACAGCTGCTGTGGGGGAATTCGTGCTCTTATGAGCATGCAAGATGGTACAAACAGAAGGTTTCACTTTATTATATATGTTAATTGTTGTTTTCCTTTCGATGATGAAAAATTACCATTCAATTTCTCACTTGGTTATTTTTATTCTCTAGCCTTTTAGAAAGCTGGGTTGTTGCTGGGAAAAATGCCAGAATAAAAACTGAGGCTGCCACTTCTGACCTTGACTTTGATCAGCAGTGCAGGCATTGTGAGAAGGTACATTTAATGTACTTTAGGTGAATGACTAATTTATAATGTCTAACATTTTTGTTTGCTCTTGCATGATCTGTTTTTCATCAGCTTCTATGATTTCTATAATATGAGCCTTTGCAAATTTTAGTTCCTAAAGAAAGTAATTGAATGGAACCGATAAAGTCTGAAACCATTCAAGTGAATTCTGTGCAGGAATCACTTAACCATTCGCTATTGAACCTTCTTACTTATCCATGGATAGAAGAAAGAGTTTCGAAAGGAGAACTCCTCATTCATGGAGGTTATTATGATTTCATTGAATGCTCATTTGAAAAATGGACATTAGATTACAGAAAAATGAAAATAGAAGGAAGTGGTAGATTAGTAGTCAAAGACAGAGTGTTTTGGTCCTAAACCTTTGCTTCTGTTTTCCTGAGTGGTGGATTGTATCTCTCTTTTGAAATAAATGCTAGCAAGACCTTAGTATATGAAAAAAAAAACAAGGTATTCATGTGCAATTTGTAGAAGATTGTAATTCAATTGGTTTTTGAAGAATGTCTACCTTGTTATGTGAATTGTACATCTTTTATATTTTTTATATGAAGTCTAAAATACGGACTATGAAACATATGGCTTAATATCTTTCTGATATTTTATATTATTGTAGATATAATTTAATATAATAATTAATGGTGAATAAAATATAATCTTATTGATATTTGGCAAAATAACCTGTAGTTTACATCAATGTTTACATTCATTCCTACAGTTTAAACATTTTCAAACATATCTAGCTACATGATGAATCCTTGTACATTTAAATGTTTGCAATGCAATGCAAGTGAATCCTCCAATGGCTTCCATTTCTGGTTAAAGTGTCCCGCTTTTAGAGCCGCGCCATACTTGTCGTTCCGCTGCAGCAACATAAACATACATACTCGTCATTTAAGACATAAATAAATAAAAATGAAAATGAAAATAAGAGTAATAAACATACATGCCAAAAGAACATTGCTTTATTCATTAATGATATTATACCTCAAAAATTTGTCAGTCCAAGACCAAAGTTCCTCATCCTTGAATATATAATCATCCGAAGAAGAGCCAAATTCCTCATTAAAAAAGAGTGGTTGATCATCCAGCATATTTGAAATGGGCATATTGAAAAATTGTTCATCATCCAAATTTAGGAGCCCATCTGCTTCCTTCTCTGCTTGGATTGTTTCATTTTCTTTATGATCCGAAGGATGTTGTTGTTGTTCAATTCTTGGCTGATTCTCTGGTTGAATTGTTCGCTGATTCTCTTCACCTGGATGAGAAAAATTATGATGATGATGATGCTCTCTGTTTGGTGAAAGTTGGTCCTTTTGTAGTTTTCCTGATCCTGAGTTAACTAACTCTTTTGTAACTAGTTTGGAAGAGTCAGTCTCTTTTCCTTTGTTCTGCAATTTAATACTTCTGTCATTCTTTCTCATAAATACACTGAAATACTCCTCATCATCTAAATTTGGTGAGACATTTGCTTCCTTCTTCTCTGCTGGGATTGTTTGAATCTCTTCATAATCCGAAGGATGCTGTTGTTGAATTCTTTGTTGATTCTCTTCATCCAGATGAGGCAAATTATGATGATGATGCCATTTGTTCGGTGCATTATCGTCCTTTTGCAGCTTTCTTGATTTTGAGTTATGTAGCTCTTGTGTAACTGTAGAAGAGTGAGGCTCTTTTCTTTTGTTCTGTAACTTGATACTTCTGTCATTCTTTCTGATTCGACACACGACGTAATCCCTCATCTGTAAATTACAACAAATGTTATTATTAGTACAGTTCCTTAAAAAAACGATTTAGTTAATTATTGGATCAAGTAAAAATAAGATAACGTTTCTGAGTTATAAAATCTACTTTTGACCCGGTAAATAAAAAAAAAAAAGTAAAGTATGCATATACAAGAACAGATATTTTGCAATACTCTGGGTATAAAGGCGGAATATGTAAAAGGATGTAAAATTGTTTAACGTTTTATTTAAAACGTGAAATTATTTAATATTTTATTTAAAATATAGTTTTATAATTGTTTAAATATTATTGATATGGTTTTATATTTTACATAAAATAGATAGTTTTATCTAATATTTTTCATTTTTCTTATTAAACAATTTATAATGATCTTTGTGAAAAAAAACAGCGTAATTTATAAGCAACTAAACAGATGACTTTTCTTGGGTGAAAAGATAAATCAAACGAAATATAGTGCAGTATAATATAAAGTACCCGAGCATAAGCATACTACGAAGGTGCAAAAGAATATGTAGCATAAAACAGATAAAGAAAAGAATGGACAATATCACGTTTTATTTATTTATTTATTTTGTGTAAATGGAAAACATTATGCTGAGAGAGCATCATTGTTCGAATGTGATTCAATACTATCAGGTATCAGATAATTATAAAGAAAACAATTATAAAGAAAATGAAAGATATAGGGAAAAAAAAATAAAAAACTCACTTGTAGTTGTAGGTGGGAAGGAAATAGCGAGGGATGTAAAGAATACTCGTGCATGATCCATTTGCCATCCTCATTGGTTTGGCTCTTCTCAAAACGAAACCTCTTCATGAACCCAATACATTGATTAGTGCCATCAATCTTGATCTCTTTGGCACCAGTTTCTCCTTCCCAAGAGCCTAATCCCACCTTCCTCTCAACGTGCTTCGCCTGCCAATGCTTCCTCTTTAGCTTCGTGAACACGTACAGATCTTCATCATGAAGCGCTTTCACTACGTTCCCGCCGTAACGTTCCCAGATCTGCCATGGATTCTCGTCTCCATACAGATCACACTCTATAATGACTCCCTCAGCAGGTAGTCTCTGCCCTCTCACTTTCTGATAAAGATAATCCCTCACAAGTTCAACGTCTCGAGGTAAAAATCTAAAGCCTGCCATCTCAAACCAACGCATTCTCTAATTATTCTCTCACTCTTTCTGATCGATCTCTCAACTTTCTTTCTCCCTCCGTTTCTTTCTAATTTCTTTTTTACTGATTTATGCAACACAACAAGAGACTCAACTCTCACGTAATATATATACATATAAGCAGGTTCAGATAAGATAACATAAGTAACACACGAGGCTCATGTTGAGATGAAATATATGTAAATCTACAATAATATCGGATTTTATTCTATTATAATACCTGGATTGATTTTATAGTTGCCTTAAAAAAGATTAATTTAATATACGTCAGTTTTGTAAATATTGAATTAAATTGTGTTAATTAATGCAACAAGTGTATAAATTCTCATACATACATATATATATATATATTATTAAGTGTAATACATAAAAACAAAATAGATATAAGTACTAGAAGATAATAAAATTAGCTCACACATCAACAATTAATCTGAGATAATATTTATTGCGCTTGGGTCAAATGATAGATATTTAAAATGTTATCCATATATCTCACTCTTTCTGATCAATCTCTCAACTTTCTTTCTTTCTAGTTTCAAAATTCAAACCCTTTGTCATTAATGCAACAAAATAACATACTCTCACGTACGTAGTAAATATATAAAGAAGTTCAGATAAGATAATTAATATAAGAGGCTCATGCAAGAGATGAAATGTAAATCTACAATAATATGAGATTTTATTCTATTGTAATATCTTGATTGATTTTTTCTTTGCATAAAAAAGATTAATTTAATATACGTCACTTTTGTAAATGTTGAATAAAATTGTGTTAATTAAGGCAACAAATATATATATTTTATTAAGTCTGGTAAAAAATATATTTTATGAAGTATAGTAATATATAAAAACAAAATAGATATATTTAGATGAAAATAAAATTAACTCCAATATATATATATATATAGTTACAATTAATCCAATTAATTGCAGATAATTTATATTGAGTTTTGGTCAATTTGAATATAAGGTTTTTCTATCTTAGCTACTCAAAGTTAGTTAACGACGTGAATGACTATGTTGATGAGGTGTAAAAAATATCCAAATGTCATGGATTAATTGGATAACCTCACAACAGTATATAAGCATTAATAAAAAAAGAACAAATAAGTTTTCTTTAAAGAAATTTTTCTTTCGATCTCCACGACTAAAGTTCCACTGTAATAATATTACACTATTTTGCATTTAATAATTGGGGGCTCACGCCTGAACATTGCATTATAACAGCGTAATTTTTTGCTTCAGGAATAGTACATCCCACGCTATTTATTTAATTATATGACAAATGGCTTATAAAATGAGAATGCTTTTAATATACCTCAGGTTTGTCAATAGGATTAAATTTATATTTTTTTATACTATTCTCTAATTAAAATTTAATATATAGACATTTCAAATTTTTTAAGTTTCAGAAGTTAATACTTTTAATATATAATTAATAATTAAATTTACAATGTCTTAAAAAACAATTTACATGCTAACTTTTAATTAGAAAACAACACAAAAATATATAAAGAAAAATATATAAGTATTTTTTTTATCAGTATTGAATGAAATTGTGTTAATAGAACGAATATATTCGTTCTCCTATTTTATTATGTAAAATTTATAAAACTAAAAAATTAATATATATATATATATATATAAAAGAGCACATGATAATAAAATTAATTCATATATATATATTAACAATTCTTTTATCAGATATATTAACAATTAATCCAAGTGATCTGACCAAATTTTATTGAGTTTCGATCAAATGACAGATAATTAAAATGTTTAAAATAAAATATGATTAATTATAACAAAAATAACATGAAGTTATTATTATGTATTAATTTATAATTTTTTTTGAAATAGTAATATATAATCCAAAACTTTCCCCAACATCACTATAAATTAATGATAATTATTATTATTATTTTATGAACTCAAGATGAATACGGACCTACGATGATTATACAGGTGGAATTTGTAATATTCAGGAACAATAGGAGGGTTCAATTACACTGAATGCAAAAAATTAAGGTATTAAAAATTAAACCGGCCATTGAACCGAATGAAGCAGTAGTTAAGGTTTAATGGTCGGACCGAGGTTAGACCAGTTGTGAATAAATTAATCTATTTTAAATAATATAGATAAAAATATAAAAGATATTTATTCATGATCATAAAATTAACATTCAATCTAGAATGAAATGTAAATTTAATAATATATAAAAAATTAAAAATATTATTAAGAAGTTTTACAACCTATTATTAAAATTTAAACGAGTTAATCTTTATCTATAGTTATATTTTGAATTCAAAATAGTCAATTCATATTCTATTTTTATATTATTTATTAAGTAAATTTATCATTATTAATAATTATATATCATAATATTACTTATAACATACTATAATATAGAAAGAAAAAAATTTATGCAAAAAATAATGTTACTTAGTACTAAAAATAATGTTATTTTATTTTAAAACAAAAAAACATTTAAAAAATTAAAAAAAAAGATCGGTTTAAACCGATTTTGTACCGATTTTGGCCGGTTTAGCTAGTTTTTGGCCAGTTCTCACTAGTTATGAGAACCTCTGGTCTCCACCTGTGACAGGACTAGACCAAGCGTCGGTTCCCAGTTAAACCAGTCAGTCCAGTCCGCTTTTTCACACATTGCAAAAGAGAAAAACCCAAAAATGAGAATGTCAGAGAATATTGTAGAGAGAATAGTTTAAGCCTTGTTACATTTCCAAATTAGCTCATACAGCTACGCATGGTGAATCTTGAACTACATCTAATTAATTAAATGTTTGCAATTAATGGAATACGTACAGGTGAATCCTCCAATATATAATTGCTTCTGATCCAGTTTTTCTAAATCTATCAACGAGCTCCCCCATTCTCAACCATGAATGACAATCCCCTTGCTCGTTCCATGCTTTCTTGATTTGGACTTATCTGAATCTTCAGATAATTCAACTGCCTATTTTCCTCTCTTATATGATTTAACACATTTATCATTGTTTCTAGAACGAATCTGAAGAATTTTTAGATGAAGAAAGGATATATTGTATTGCACTACAATTGGGTTTACATGAGGTCAATAGATAACAAAGTACCCTACATAATCAAGGGTAAGAATAATGGAGATTTAGAGGACATTCACAATATATATCTTCCTATCATCTAATAACTAACATGATTTGAGAGGGATATCACTAGAAAATGCTGGAACTTTAATGTCTTTGGACTTGAACTTGGGCCGAAAATCATTATCTACTCTTAGAGCCCCCTTAAACGAGAGGGTACTATATGTACATTGAGTTTGTTTCAAAGATAAGAAAAGTGAGCATGACTTAAGACGTTGGTCAAAAAATCTACAGTCTGCTCAAGAGAGAGAACAAGACCAATAGATAGCTGCTTGGCAATGACTTGATCTCTTACAAAGTAGGCATCCATCTCAATGTGTTTGGTATGTGCATGATATACAAGCAAGATTCTCTGTTAAAGCTTGAGCACTCGTATTATCACACCATATGATAGGACTTCTAATGGCAGGTATCTTCAATTCTCTCAACAAGGAGAGAATTTCAGCAGCAATATTTGCCAAAGCATGATATTTAGACTCAGTACTAGATCTTGCAATAACATTTTATTTCTTTGAAGACCATGAAATTGAAGAATTACCAATAAAAACACAATATCCAGATACATACCTTCAATCAACAGGACATGCTGCCCAATTTGCATTGGCATAGGCAGTGATATTAAAATGTCTAAATGGAGATATTCTAAGTCCCAAATTTGCCATACCTTTGAGATATCTCATAATACACTTCACACCTTTCCAATGTGTTGAAGTTGGTTGGCTTAGGAATTGACTAAGATGATTTACAACTTATAAGATGTCAGGCCGTGTGTTTGTAAGATATTGCAAACTTCCTATTAAGCAAAAACATAAAATTCAATTGACCAGTGAAATAATTAAGTTTGACAAAATTGTTTCTAGTAACCAATGTATCATCCAAATAAATTAGGACTATAATTACATGATCACATTTATGCAAGATGAAGAGAGAACTATCACTCTTAGTGTTGACGAAACCCTAGCTAATTAAAACCTCTTTTAATTTTTCAAACCACGCTCTTGGAACTTGTTTTAAATCCATATAAAGCCTTTTTAGGTAGACACACATAGTAAGGTCGAACAGGATCAACAAATCCTTCCGGTTGTGCCATAAAGGCCTACTCAGAAAGAAAATCATTCAAGAAGTCATTGTTAATATCTAACTATTTAAAAGGCATTTGAGTGAGACTACTATGGCTTATATGAGCATGATTGTTGTAACTTTGGCTGCAAGAATAAAAGTTTCTCCAAAGTTTACCCTAGCATTTGGTTATAAAACCCATTGGAGGTACAAGAACCTATGTATTATTTTTTATAAGGGCCTCATATTCCTCAATCATAGCTTTCTTCCAATGTGATAGTTTCAATGCCTCTAATTACTATAGCTGGTTCACTTACAAGATTTGGACTACACATAGCTCCAACATAGGTGTGTTTTGGTTTGAACATACCTGTCTTAGACCTAGTCATCATAGGATGGTGAGCTTCAGATGTTCCTAGTGATGTTAAAGCAAGTAGATCATCTTCTGTTGGTCTCAGGCACGACTCACATATTAGTTGGTTAGATTGTCCAAGATGTGGGTGAATTAAGCTTTCAAGATTTTTGCGAAAACAAAATGTAATATAATAGTACCAAGTGTAAGCTTAAAACTGAGCAAGTATTTCAAAAGTAAAAGAGAAAGGATAGAGAGAATCAAATACATTTTTTGGTTAAACCTTGACATACGTCTAATCCTTAAACACCACTTGAGATTTCTCCACTATCTTGTAAGATTAAACCGAGTTCTTGCAACACCACAATACAAAATATAAGTTCTCTCACTAGAACTTGAAGAACACACTACACTCCTTTACAATGAATGTTTGCAATCAATTTTTTAGTATTTCCCCACACTAAGTTTTCTACCTAGAAGCAGAAGAAAAAATTTAGCAAGTTAATCTCTCTAAAAGAGTGGATATGAAATAATGAAGAAATCTTTCTCACTTTGGAAAGTGGATAGGTAAGGCTTTAATAAGAGTTTGGATGAAACTTTAATGATTTAAAAACAAATAAACTCAATATTACCTAATGCTTTTACCAACTAACTTAAATGAGATCCTATATATAGGTTTTTGACAAATACTCCCTCTGGTCCTTTTTATAAGGGACCTTCTAGAAACTTTTTCTGGTCCCTTTTATAAGATTTTTCTTATTTTGCCCTCATCATTTATTTCTTTTCGTAAATTGTTATTGGACTTTTTAGATGAAAGATGTACTCTCAATTTGTCAAATGATATTTAATGTGGATTGCATTATTATATTAAATAGGGGTAAAAAAAGAATGTTTGGTTTTTTTTTAAGATTTTAAGAAGATAACCAACTTTTTTAATCTACATAAAGTAGTTGGAAGTCCCTTATAAAAAGGACCAGAGGGAGTATATCCGTTCCAAATCAAAACTAGCCATTATAAATGAGTAGCAATGTTAACTTGCAGCATTCAATGCAGTACTAGAGGTTAGTCGACAAATCATGCCAGTTAGTGCCATAAACCTCAACTAACCGTTAAATACATTTTACAATATTGAACCAGATTAGTCGACAAACCTAAAGGGATTAATCGACTATCAAGTGTTCTGAAGTAAAGGAGTAAGGACTGTATAAAGGGGTCTTTATGAAAATGTTTAAGGTTAATTGACAAAGCTTCAAGACTTAGGTTACCTAGAAAGCTTTCTTCGTAGGTTAGAAGATAAACCCTTCTAGGATATTATACCTTAGTTCACTAAGTTTCAAAGACTCAACATTTGGATTTCAAGTCAACAAACTTAAAGGCTTAGTTGACAAAACTACTTCTCCAAAAAAAAAGTGTTGCTCTCTAGGTAGCTTGATTAGAAAACAAATCTCAGAAGTTAGTCGACTATCATACCCTTGGCAGAAAGACAATCTTTTCTGAAACATAGCTTTTCTTTCTAATCTATCATTCTTAGTCTACTAAGCTCTCTTTCCTAGAGGTAAGAATATCAATGAACAAAGGAGGTTAATCGACAAACCTATAAACTTAGTCCATTAAGCTTACTTTTTGTTAGAAGAACCTTTTGAAAAACCTCTGCACGTTAGAGGAACAAAGTCCTTCTGATGCATCGAGGGAAGCGTTGTTGCTGTTGTTTGCTATATCATTATTGCTAGGGTTCTGATACCAAGAACGGATTTGAAGAAATTTTAGATGAAGAAAGGATGTATTGTATTGTACTACAATTAGGTTTACATGAAGTCAATATATAACAAAGTACCTTACATGATCAAGGGCAAGAATAATGGAGATTTATAGGATATACTCAATATCTTCCTATCATCTAATAACCAACGTGGTCTAGGGGGATATCGTGCTGGAACGTTCCTCAGTTGGATTGATGTCTTTGGACTTGGACTTGGGCCAAGGATCATTACCAACTCTTACATTTCTGAGTCTACAAAGAACATAATTTGTCTGTAGTAGTTACAAGAAATACATGCATCTTGAATCATTTTACCAAGAAAAGGTGTAATTAACATAGAAAATATTCGTTAGGTTGGTAAAAAGAATATATATAAATAAAGAAAAATCATTGGGCATGGTAGGTCGTAAGGGAATTGTAAGATGTCTAGTGAAAACATGTGCATGATCCAGTTTCCATGCACAGGGCTTTCCCCTTTGTCAGTTTTCTTAAAACAGTACCATTTCTTGAATCCCAAACATCTATAGTTGCCCTCAATCAAACCCATAATATCTTTTGTAGATAACTCTCTGTCCTACATACTATTCCCGCCTTCCTCTCCACCTAATTGTCCCTCCTCTTCAGCTTCATAAAAACATAAAGATCTTCATCTCCAAAAGCTTTCACCACATTCTTTCTGTATCATTCCCAGATTTCCCATGGATTTTCTTTCCTATAAAGATTGCACTCTACAATTACTCCTTCTGTAGGTAAGTCCTCCCCCATTACTTTCTTGTGAAGATAATCTCTAACAAGCTCAACATCCTCTGGATAGAATCTAAACCCACTTGGCACCATCAATGAATCCATTTTCTTCTCTTTACTCTCTCTCAACTTTCTTTCTTCCTTTCTAATTTCTCAATTTACCCAACGGACTTATATATATATATATACACATGGAAAGGACACTCTCTTCTCTCTCTCTCTCTCTCAGTCTTTGTGATCTTTCAGCTTTCTTCCTTTCTGATTTCTCATTTAACTGAATTAACCAACACAATAAAGGTATAATAACATCAACTCACATATTGACAATTAATCCAATTGATCTGAGGTAATTTATTTGAGTTTGGATCAAATGATAAATATTTAAAATGTTAAAAAATACAATTAATTATTAAAACATGAATATTATTATGTTCTTATTTCTATAATTCTTTTTATGAAATAGTATATATATATATAAACCAAAAGTTTTTTCAATATTACTTTTTTATATTATTAAAATATATAAACTACTTTTATTATCATTGTTCTTGTTGTTGTTGGCACCTAAAAGTTAGTGGGCCAAGCCCAACTCGGTTTTAAGTCCAACTTGGATAAGGATAAGTTTCAAATGAGGAACTTCAGCACCAAGTACCCACGATATGAAAAATAATGGACGTGCTTGCGAATGTGATGAAGGATGTGAGAGGTTTACAAGATTTCCGGGAAGTGGTATCACGCACTTAGGAATGAAGACTTGGCCGACCTTCGATGCATATAAAAACATCTCCAAGACGCACAATGGAGACAGACAAACACATACTCACCAGCATATTCAAAGCTCCCATAACTTTCTTTAGCCTCCATAGCTAGCTAATCACATCGCTCCAATGAACCACCATGCTCACAGTGTTTTGCTTAGGTTTTAGGATATTTTATTGAATCCCTGGATGAAAAGGAGCATAACATTGATTAACATGAAGATAGTACACAAAGTACATGATGACGATGAATTAATGCGATAATAATGATAATAACCTAGGTCATAGTGTCATGTGTGCCTAGGTACACTTAGATCTCAGAAACTTGAACGAATATTACAATAACAGAATAAAAATAAAACTAAAGCCATCAGAGCGATGTAGAGAGATGTCATGGAGCAGGAGTCCGCTAGAGCAATGTAGTTTGTGGCGTGATGTCCGAAAGATAAGTGTTGTTTAAGTTTGCTTTGTGTTTGATCTCTGTGTTGCTTAGCCTGGCCTTTATTTATAGGAGGGTAGGTCGGTGATATCTTCCACTACCATAACATAGATTCCCATGATAAAAAAACTCTTGATGTTGCTTGTGAAGTGTTCCATGATCTATGTAGTGCCTTGGATTCTCGCAAATGAACAGGGTGAGTGGTCGTTTAGTGAAATGATGCGTCTTGACCCCATTTGAGTAGGTAGCATGCATGTTATCTTTATTGGGTCAGCCCTGGTACACTACTTTCATCCAAAAAATGCCCCCCGCAAACAATTTGGTCGAGGCTCCCTATGGCCAAGTTGTTCGTTATGCTTCGTCATGTTGGGTTCCTTGCTTTGTACAAGGCTTTTCTTGGACTTGATTCTGGGGCTCACAAGATCTGTGGAGAGACTCTCAACATATCTCAGATATCGCAAGAGTCGCCCCCTTTTGAAT
Organism: Adenanthera pavonina; assembly: GCA_026686845.1. Taxonomy (NCBI): domain Eukaryota; kingdom Viridiplantae; phylum Streptophyta; class Magnoliopsida; order Fabales; family Fabaceae; genus Adenanthera; species Adenanthera pavonina. The sequence continues at coordinate 1,522,926 of JAIVEN010000029.1, read as the reverse complement.
AAACTACTACTACTAATACTACTATTGTTTTATATTGAATATAATTGTGTTAATGTGACAAATTAATATATATTAATTCTCATATTAGTAAGTATAATTTATAGAAACAAAATAGATATAAGTGATAAAATTAACAATTTGAAGCTAAGTGATAAAATGATGCTCTAAAATTGCCCTATATATGAACTTGCCTTCAAAACAAGATATAAGTCTAATATTTCATGGTAAAAGTATATCTCGATCATTCAAGATGCATAAAGAGTAGTCATAACTCTATCCCCAGTATCCCAGCCACTAATTAATTACCGAAAACGGTTCACTTGTGTTCATCCTAAGTTTGTTCGTCCATGTGTGGTCACTAGTGCTCGGCAGCGGGACCATATATACATGTGGTACATATACATTGCCTTAAACTACTTTCTTGTATTTCCGTACGTGAACAAGGGTCAAATGAGGCTTTTTGTCATTTGATTTTTTTTGGGGGGCTCACGGTGAAATAAATGTGTGTTAATTTTTTTTATTCGTATAAGAGTTCGTTTTTATTAATTGTAATTTATGTTATATCATGGATATATCATATATTATCACTTGTCATACAATAATGCAGATGTGATACCATCTCCTATTGCACTTCTTTATTCCTTAGTGCCTGTTTGGTTCCCATTTTACAAAACGAAACTATACTTTCTAATTATAATTTTTTCATTTTTCATCCAAACAGCTTTTCAGTAAACTTTTCTACTTTTATCCAAACTTCATTTTTGTAAACTGTGATTATTTTAAAAGTACTTTTACAAAAAGACAAATCAAATAGGCACTTATTAGTTAGTGTTTAACTATTAACCACTACACAAAAAAGCATAACCATAGTTTTATTTCAGGCCTAATCATGTTTTTAAAAATAAAACCAAAACAATTCTGTTGTGGTAATGAAGCATACCGAAATTGATAAAAAAAAATTTAATTTAAAAAAAAAAAGGTTAGCTAGTATATATATGTATGAGTTTTCTATAAACTTTTATCTCTAATTAATCCCGATGGATGACAAAATGTATGAGACGTGATGCAAAAATTAATGAGACTATACGATGATTTTTTCAATTGAGTAATCACTTATAATTATATACAGAGAGATTTTTTAATTAAATTTAAAATTAAATTAATACTCACTATTCCAATATAACTTAAATGCAATGTTGTCAGAACCAAACCGGACAAGACACTGATTCAAGATTTAATGGTTCAATCGAGGTCGAACTGGGATCGGACCAGTAGTAATTAAAATAATATATTTAAAACAAATAATATAAGTTTAAACAAATTTTATAACTTAATTAAAGTCTAAAACTAAATAATATTAAATTATCAATCGATTATTTACCACAAACAAATTATTAATAAGTTTCATAACTCAATATTTAAATCTAAATAAGTTAATATTAATCTATAATCATATTTTGAGTTTAAAATAATAAATTAATAATCTATTATTATATTATTTATTAAGTAAATATATCATTTTTAATAGTTATATATCATAATAATGCATATATAATATTATAATATATAAAAAAACATATTTTGTACTAAAAATGATGTTATTTTATCTTAAAAATAAAAAAAATTTAAAAATTTGAAAAAGAAACATAAAACCGGTTCTACTGGTTCAGAATCGATTCTACTGGTTCAAGACCGGTTTCACCGGTTCTTGACCGGTTCTCACTGGTACCAGTTATATAGCATGACCGGACCGAACCAGGTGCCAGTTCTTGATCCGACCGATCGAACTTGCCAGTCCAGTCTGATTTTTACAACAATGCTTGAATGATTTGGATATGCATTATAAATTTATTGAAAATTTAATTAAAAAGTTGTTCTTACTATTTTACAACCAATAAATAAATTACAAAGTTGATTATTAAACTATTTTCAAATTTTAAAAAGTTTGAACAATCAGAAAATTAACAATTGTCTCAACTAATTTAAGATTTCATGTTTAAATAAAAGAAAAAATTACTTATGCTTGAATTTATTTTAAATAATTTTATAATTTCAAACGTACTTTTTAATAAGAATATTATTGCCTAGATTCACTTTATGTGATCATCTATCTATATATTTATGTAAAAGGTACATATTTTTGGCGTAGCCCTAACATGTCAAAATTTTGAGTTGCCACCTATGCTTGGCGATGTGACTAAATAGTGTGGACCACTATGCATGTCATACTTTCTTCATAATAATCACATGTAATTTGAGCTTTGTCTGAACATGCATTGCCACGAAATTAAAATAATTCAATATTAATTTATGTTTTAAAAATATATGACATTGATATTATTTTGAAATTAATATTGACATGAATTTAATATAAATTAGATGCTGACGTATCTAAGGTAAGCCACATTTCATGGTTAATAAATAATATGGTTTTTTAATAGATTTTACTATACTGAATTAGCTACCATGTTTGCTAAGTTAATTGACACACTATGGTGGACTTCTTGGTGTATGAGAAAAAGTATATATACGGTCGAAGTTAGCTAGAGTAATTCCTTTCTCGTAGGGTATCAGTGACCTTTACATCGTTGACTACGTCTTCCTTGTATTGAACCTGATATCATTGGATTGTAGTAATTTTTATTGAGTGATTGGATGTATGTGATTTCTTTCTTTTTTTTTAATTTTTTTGTATTGTTTAATTGTAGGATTTATTAAATTATCATTTGAAATTTAAATTTGATTTAATGTTGCAATTTTAATTCGAAATTTTTTAATTTTTTAGTTGAAATTTGTTACAATTAAATTAATATGATTACCTACTGCAAAATAAATTTCTTACTATTCCTAGAATTATTCATCAAAAGCTTATCAAATATTTTATTTTCAAATTAAATTTGCATCATCTCTTGAAATTCGAATTTAATAATTTGAAAATTTTTCTATTTAATTGATTAAAATTTGTTATAATCAAATGATATGATTGATATCTAAAATTGATATGATTCCAGAACCTTGGGATGCTATTCGGCAACTAAAAGGAAATTGGATCAAAACCTATTTACTTAATGAGATTTTTAATTTTTTTGGTGTACCTAATGTAGCCTAAGTTTTACAATCAGACCGCTACATCAATGTGTGTGTGTATATATGTCATGTCACTATGACATAATTGAAATTAAAATTTGCATTAAAATTCTTCATACCATACTTCCTCCTTATACCAAAATATATATATACACGCTTTTGGGTAGGAATAGTAAATGACCAGTAAAAAAAACCAGTAAATCTTATTTTAACTATATATATTGGTTGCCTTTTATATTCATTAAATTATGTTAAAATTAAACCTGTAGAGCTTACACTTTGATTAAATGTTGTTCATTTTAATTCGAATAATATTTTTATTCAATGTTTATAATTCGTTACAATTAAATTGATGTTACCGCCAATTACGTACTTTTTTTTTATGAATATATATTCTTTTGCCAACATTTTTTATGAATATAATAATATGTTACTAATTAATTCTATTATTATTCCTAGAATTTTTTTTTGGGCCTGATACGATTCCTAGAATTTAAAGTATTCTTATTCATATATTATATATAATATGTTTTACATTTTAATTATGAATATATAATGTAAATTTTTTTTATTGTTATATGACCTTTTGTATAACCTATTAAGGGGGTGTTTGGTTTGCATTTTTGCAAACCAAACCGTACTTTCTAACCATCATTTTCTTATTTTTTCATCCAAACAGTTTTTTAGTAAACTTCTCTACTTTTATCCAAACTTCATTTTTGTAAACTGTGGTTATTCTAAAAATACTTTTACAAAAACATGAATAAGGTTTGTTATTGATGCTTATAGTCGATTCATAATGAGGCTATAAAAATTTGAAATGTTATAAAAATGTAATTAATTATAAAAACATGAATATTATATAAGCCACCCAATATCACGTTTTTATATTATTAAAGTAAATAAACTATTATTATTATTATTAATAAATTGAATAAAATTGTGTTGATGTGATAAATATATTAATTCTCATGTTAGTAAGTATAATTTATAGAAATAAAATTGATATAAGTGATAAAATTAACAATTTGAAGCTAAGTGAAAGTCTAATATTTCATGGTAAAAGGATAGCATAAAAGAAAAAAGTAAAGGAAAGTAAAAAAATAAAACAATGGTCAACATGAGCTTTTCCTCATGGCTCTCACAATTTCAACCGTGCATTATTATGCCCTTAATTTATTTGCTGCAATATCATCATCATCCTTTTCTTGATTTTAACTTTTTCGATTCTTCTGTAAAATTAAAGGAGATTCAGCTGCCTCTTAATTTATTTTCATTGGTAATTTAAGACTTGTGTTTTCTTATTTCTCAGTCAAAAAAGAACATAATCTTTCATCTGTAAATTACAAGAAATATATTAATTATAAAGCATGGACAGTGTTATGCAAAAAGAAAAGATACTCACTTGTGGTTGTAGGTGGGAAGGAAATGGCGAGGGATGTAAAGAATACTCGTGCATTATCGTCGATCCATTTGCCATCCTCGTTGGTTTGGCTCTTCTCAGAACGAAACCTCTTCTCTTCATGAACCCAATACATTGGTTAGTGCCATCGATCTTAATCTCTTTCGCAGCAGCTTCTCCTTAGTCCTTTCCAACAACCTAATCCCACCTTCCGCTCCACCTTAGAATGCTTCCTCTTCAGCTTCGTAAACACGTACAGATCTTCCCTTTCTGATGCTTTCACTACATTCCCAATATGACGTTCCCATGGATTCTCTTCCCCATACACATCACACTCTATAATTACACCTTCCGCTGCTAGTTCTTCCCCTCTCTCACTTTCCAATAAAGATAATCCCACACAATTAAAGTTCAACATCTGGAGGGCAAAATCTAGAGCCCACAGGCATCAGCTCAAACCCATCCATTCTCTTCGCTCGCTCTCTCTAATTATCGATCTCTCACTTTTCTTTCTTTCTTTCTAATTTCTCCCTTACTGATCTAATTTATGCAATACAATTACAGACTCTCAAATACTATATATATATATATAAACAAGTCCGGATATGATAATTATATTTATCTCCCCCCTCAAATAAATATATAAAAAAGAAAGTTTAGATTGATAAGATAATTTATTTTAAATACCTTTTTTTTTTTCAAAATCACAAACTTAGTTCAGCCAACGACCGCCATTATCGTCCACTATCTACTAGCTGCCACTACCAGCTGCAGACCTGCAGAACTCAGCCATTTTATACAGAGTAAGAATTGTTTACTTCAAGAACATTATAAATCCCATATCTATATAATATTGTCCTCAACTTCTTGCTCCCTTGTATGTAAAAATGACAAATTTGTCCTCAGATTGATTAACCACCAACCTTATATCAGTCTGACCACAAGAATTGCTGAACTAACAAAAGATCTCAAAGTCTCGTCTTGTTATAGTTCTCCAAACCACACATCTTCCAACTACCTCTATCTATATATAACACCATAAACTATCCCCTGCATTTTCATCAAATCTCAAAGCAAATTAAGCATCCTCATCGATCTTCCTGTATTCTTTCTTCTTCTTCTCCTTCAAAATCCAGCCATGGCTTCTTCACGCAGATCCATCATCACAGCTTTCCTTCTAGCTCTCACTCTCTCAAGCATGATGAGTTCGACTAGTCTAGCAGCTCGCCATCTTCTGCAAGCAACCCAACTTTCTGTACCAAACATGCCCGGAATCCCAAGTAATTTGCCTAAACCAGCAGGATTACCTCCTTTGCCTTCAATCCCTACACTCCCTCAACCCAATAATGTTCCTCCTCTGCCTACTAATATCCCAAATACTCTTCCTCCTCTTCCTTCTGTGCCTACCATTCCCACAGTACCACAGGCCTCTCTTCCTCCATTGCCAACCACTACTACTTCTTCATTGCCTAATATTCCTTCTATTCCCACCATCCCTACGTCTATTCCTTCCCTCCCTTTCTTTTCCCCTCCACCTTCTAATTGAAAACAGAAGAGGTTTTGGCTTAGCGTTCATCCTATGCTTGATGTTTGATGGGCTCGGTAGTTAGTACTCTGCAGAATGCCAGCATATATTATAAATGCCATAAATTGGCTTATATTGCATTCTTGTATGTCGGAGGAGTTTTATGTGGTTATACGCATTTTTTTTTTCTTTTGATTTGGTGAGAAATTTAAAACAGTGTGTGTAATGTTTTTTCAGTTATTCCTATGAGTTTCTTTTTACTGAATGTAATTTATTATGTTATACTTTAGATATGTATCATCACTTATTATCTCATGATGCAGTTAGTATGATGTACCCTCTCCACTGAAATTACTTACATCTTTATTAGTACTCTATTAACTATATTTAAATGAAAGGGAAAGAGAATTGTTTATTTTCCAAGCTTTGGCCTCGGCTCAACTGAAGGTACAAAAACGTCGAATGGTTCACGAAGTGAAATTGGTGGAAGGCAAATTTTCCCTTCATTAGTTAAAAGAACAATGTTGGAAAGCTCAATAATCCAAACGACAGATAAGGAACAGGAAAAATTAACCATTTGAATTGTTCCTTAGCGTTAGCTTATTTTTCAATTTGATCTCTCTCTCTCTCTATATATATATTTTACTAATGTAACCTTATAATTTAAAAATAATGTTTCACAGTTAAAATTTGTTAAAATTAAAAAGCTAGTTCTTATGACCCTTACGTGGCATAACACTGTTGAAACTGATATTTGGCAAGTAAACGCTATCTGATGCGGATGCTGAAATTAGTTCATTCTGAATTGGATATATCAGACACAAACTTCTAATTTAATGATAAAAGCAACGAATCGATCATATATGGCCAAAATCAGGTGCCCCAGTCCATCCCCATGGGATGAGTTTCGCATACTCATATTCTCCGTACATCTTAACAAAAACAAATTAATGTGACACTAATTGGTTTAATTAGCTTCTTTCCAGAGTAAATCCTCTACAAATTTATACTTGTGTCTATCTCTCTCTTTATAAATGTGTATGTGTGAGAGAGAGAGAGAGACAGAGTGTTATATTAACTTTAAATATAAATCTAAAATTAAGGTTTGTAGCAAGAACTTTAGATGAAGTTAATGTTGACCTTCTTGTAGAGTCTATATATCCCACCAAGGCTATATATCCCTCAACCCTTTTATTTGGTTTGCCCAAAAAAAAAAACAAAAGGAACGGAAAATTTTTCTTCCCACTAGATCCCTCAAATCAAACATGGAATTAGTATGTACTTTAGGTGTACTCCATAATAATCTTTGTAGCCTTGAATGATTCAAGCATAAATGGGTTATGATGTAAATCCTACGTTCCTTTAATTAGTAAATCAAAAGTTAGGCCTGGTCTTGTATATATCTAGAACGCATGCTTTTGTTTTTTTAGGTGATCATCAAAGAATATTTTCCATTCGACAATTAAAAACTAATTTCTTTAAAGTATAAAGTCACTAAAGTGGATTTTACCTCTCTAAACAAAATGTGTTTCTAGTTATTAAAATAATACAACAAACATTTTATATGTCTTCTCTTTTAAAATGATATATATAGAGAGAGAGGGAGGAGATAGGAATGAATCATATAAAATTTGGTAATTCTCACAATGATTTTCACACTTGATAAATAACTTCCTTTGAAAATTGTTCATGTAATTTAGTAATACAAAGTTCATTTTTTATGATAATCCAAACATTCCATGAGATTTGTTTGTATATTAGATGTCTCACCCATATCTTTCAATAAACTTATATTTGCCAATTCTCACAGGAATTATTGTATTCATAATTGCTCATATTTGCAAAATACAATAGAAAGGACAGCGGTGGATGAATCCCCATTGACTGTAAAGAAGGCTATTCTCAGAAGCAATTATAAACTATTTTTTATAACCCAGCGTATAACAATAATAACACCTTTTATTTCCCTTTTTCCTCTAGTTGGCCTCCTAATTTTGAATGGTCAGGGTTTGAAAAACAAAAAAAAAAAACACCAACCATATCTGTCCAACCACAAGAATATATAGAGGGGATTGGTGAACTACCAAAAGATCTCCAAGGGTCTTTATGGTTCTCCAAACCGCACATACTCTACCTACCTTTATCTATATATAAGATCAGGAAACTCCATGGATTCTCATCAAAACTCAAAGCAGAGCATCCTCACCTCATCTTCCAATATTCTTCGTTAATTTATTGGTGCAGCCCATAATTCATCAGCCATGGCTTCCTCTTGCAAATCCATGGTGGCAGCTTTCCTTATGGTTCTCACAGTGTCAAGCATGATGAGTTCCAGTCTAGCAGCTCGTCATCTTCTCCAAACAACTCAACCGTCTGTACCAAACATGCCTGGAATTCCAAGTAATTTGCCTAAACCAACGGGATTACCACCTTTGCCTTCAATCCCTACACTTCCTCAGCCCAATAATGTGCCTCCTTTGCCTACCAATATCCCAAATCTTCCTATGCCAAATACACTTCCACCTCTTCCTTCTATGCCTACCATTCCCACTGTACCACAAGTCACTCTTCCTCCATTGCCATCCATAAACTCATTCCCCAATATTCCATCTATCCCAAATGCTATTCCATCCATCCCATTCCTCTCCCCTCCGCCTTCAAATTAAAAACATAAAAAAGGTTCATTTAGTGGTCAGTATAGTACTCAGCAGCATACCAGTATTTATACATGTAACACATTTACATTGGCTTATATGCTTTCTTGAATGTCGCACGTATGTGAGGAAGAGTTATAGGGTGATTATATGTCATTTGTTTTTTTTTTTTCTTTCTTTGGTTTGGTGTGAGATTTAAAACATTGTGTATTTTTTTTATTCGTATATGAGTTTCTTTATATTTATTGTAATTTATGTTAAAGTCTTATAGACTATATATATTTTCGTCCACCCAATGAAAAAGAGACATGGTTGTTTATTTGATGGCCTGACTCAAACGCACAAAGGTCAGAGAATATCCCAAATTATCACTTGAAGGGCCCTTTATCAAATAATAATTATAATTAGTGAAGAAAAATGTAGGGAAAAAAATCAACGATCCAAAAGGGCAAATTGCCAAATTGGGCATGAAATGCTTAATAAGCAAAGTAAGAAAGGCTTGATTAGAGATCAAATGAATTTACACAATACATTGTACATCAAACACTTGATGAAGGTGAATAATCGGATTATATATCTAGAACGATCAAACCTTATATATGGAGTGCTTAGTTTTTTAACAAGTAATAATATGCTTTCGTTATAGGGGGGAAAAGATCATTTTTAATTTTATTAGATAATTAAAAGATGAAAAAAACAAAGTATCGTTACTAATTAATCCCTTCATCGGCTTATATCTTTGAATGAAAATGCATCAAATTATGATTGGTGTGGCAAAAAAAAATATATCTATCTACTTGTTGGAATAATTAAATTTAATTTATTATTACTATAAAACATAAGATTTCTATGCTGAGGGAAATAGAAATTACAGGAAAAAATGACTCAATGGAAACATAGACACCACCAGTTCAAGTGGGACAGCTAAATATTTTGATTATCTATTAAAAAAGGTTAACAATATTTCAAATAATGAAAATAAATTGAAAGACTATTGCTCAACTCGTCTGTAACATGATGGGGCTGAAGGTAATTTTTTTTAAATTAAAAGGAAAAAAAGGTAAAGATAAACCAGGAAAGGAGGGGCTGCATATTGCAAAGCAAGCTTCTCTCCTCTTCCTCTCTGCTCTGTATGGATCATTCATTTGAATGCCCTAACTTTATTTATTTATTTAGTTTTAAAATTGTACATATCTTAATTAATTAAACTATTAAATTTAAAATATTAAAATTTGATATAAAAAATCAATGAATATAAATTAAAAATTTAAATTTATAGTAAGTCACACAATTCATAAATTATAATTACGATTATTTCCTCAGATTTTATAATACACAGCATCTATTTATTATTAAAAGATACAAAAGGAAGAGGAAACAAGCAGCAGATAAAACGTTAACGTTTTGGGACCATCCCCACCCTCAAAAAGTTGTATAGAGAGGCATTGACTTGATGTGAAAACAAGTGAAAAGGAAAATGAAACACCTATCATTTAGAGTACTCTCAATTAAAAAAAAATTACAAGAAATTCTTATATACTGTATCATAATTGTCGATTTGGTTCCAAAAATTATAAATTCTAAAATTAAGTCTTTTAAAAATTTTCAAATTTTTTGTACAAAAATGAAAATAAATTAGTTAACATAAGCATTGAGCTTGTTGTTTGTATTTAGATAATTGTTTTTGCAATATTATTTTGGGCAAAAGTATTGTACTTAAAAAAATTATTCTTTGAATTCTACTTTGAAGAATAAATTTAAAAACTCTTTTTTCTTCCATAAAAAAGTAGGAGTGGTTGTCATTTATTGTGTGCATCACTTAATTTCGTTGTGCTTTGTTCTTATGCTACTTAATGGCTTAATTTTTTTTTTTCATTTTAACGAAGAATCATATAAATTAAAAATATAGTTAAACAATAATGAAGCAAATTAAGCGAACGCTGAACGTCTCACTTTAAATCAAGGTAAATTAAATCTATGTAAAATGACAAATTTCTTCTTAATGAGATCCTAATTAATTGATTATGCATTATGGTACGAGTTTGCTAGCATGTGAAGTGCCTTGTGGCCATAAAGGCTACATAGATAGATATACCAAATCCATGAACTCCATAACACGAAAGATTAATTATCTTCCATATCAGGCATATATCATGTTTAATAAAAATAGTCTAAATTAAATAAATTAATAATTTTTTATATTTTAAGAGTGAAATACTCATTCCTCCCATACATTCTACCTTAATTATATAGAATTCTCCTATTTTGAAAACTTACACAAACCTCCCCTAAAATAAAAAAAAAATTATACTACACAAATCTCCCATATATTTTCAAGATTCTATTTCTATTCATCCAACTGTGAATAAATTATTCACTCACTAAATTTAACTTTTCTTGGTCCAAAAATCCCTCTTTAACATAAATATTTATTTGGTAATATTTTCAACACATTTTCTTATATTTTCACAGAGCCTAATTAAGATGAAATATATTATTGTTCACAACTTTTAAAATTATTTTGGATTTTTATTGATTGATTTGACTAATTTTTATTTTATTATAATTTTTATTAATTTTTAATTTAATAATTCTCAAATGCATTTATTTAAATATTAAAATAATTAATTGTTTCAAATTATTTAACAAATATATTATATTTTTAATGTCAAATCAGTAGAAAATATTATCATGAATTTTTTATATAAATATTTTTAAAATTTTTTATAATATTTTTAAAATCTTTTTATATGATTAGGATAGAAAATAAAGATTTTATATTATCCAGATGAATGAATAGTTTTAAACTATTTTAATATAGATTTTGATTGATAAAAATATATTTTAGAATCTCTAACCAAATATTCCTAATGTAGTTATAAATTGGACTAGAGTGTATATTTTGAAAATAGATGGGAGCTCTCTATAATTTTAACAATATTGAAAAGAGGTCAATATATTTAATTTTACTCATATTTTTGTTGGAAAAAATATGAATAACATAACACTTGGAGCATATGTATCATGAATTAAAAAAAAAAAAACTGAGCAAGTTTTCTTAAATTAAGGTTAGGCAATCCGACGTTTGAAAGTTTGGAGTTGAGGACCAACTAAACCTATATTCTACAGCAAAAGGAAAGATATTCATTCACACAAACAAATTGGTGACCTAACAATTAATATACCTCTCAAGTCATTTTGTGGTTCTCCAAACCTCACATCCTCTCTACCTACCTCTCTCTATATAAGACCATCAACTATGCCTTGAATCATCATCAAAACTCAAACTAAACCATCCTATTCTTTTTTCCTCTTCGTTATCGCTCTTCAACTTCATATTTCAGCCATGGCTTCTTCTGGGAACTCCATCATCACAGCCTTCCTTTTGGCTCTCACATTTTCAAGCATCATGAGTTCAAGCCTAGCGACTCGTCATCTTCTCCAAACGACTCAACCTTCCATACCAAACATGCCTGGAATTCCAATTAATTTGCCTAAACCAACAGGATTACCACCTTTGCCTTCAATCCCTACACTTCCACAGCCCAATAACGTTCCTCCTCTTCCCACTAATATCCCAAATATGCCAATGGCAACTATTCCAACAATACCAGGGGTCACTCTTCCTCCATTGCCATCCATTAACTCATTCCCAAACATTCCCTCCATTCCAAATTTTATTCCATCCATTCCATTCTTCTCTCCTCCACCTTCTAACTAAAAGCACAAATATCACTAACTCATTTCCCAATTCCTCTTCCTCCCATTCCCAGTACTGTCCCACAAGTCACTCCTCCTCCACTGCCTTCCACAAACTCAATCCCAAACATTCCCTCTTTTCCAAATAGTATTTCATCCAGTATTTCATTCTTCTCCCCTACATCTTCATCTCCTACCCCTTAAACAAACATATTTACTTACACTGTTCATCGTCCTATGCTATGTGCAGCAGTATATAATAAAAATTGATCTATTGATATAGTCTTCGGTTGATTTCTTCTATGTCAGGAGGATTTGTACGAAGCTACCATTGTATTTTTCTTTTGGTGTGACAGTTAATAAAGAGTGTTATATATTTATATTATTATCCGTGTGCATGAGTTTCTTGCTACAGAGTGTTATTTGTATTTCTTATATTATAGCTAGATGCATGGTCTTGCTTTTTTTGTAGTCAAACGATTATATGATGTTACTCCTTTCTTTAAATCTTTCCTAGGCTGTTAATTAACTATATTTTCAATAACGCAATGAAAATAGAATATTATATATACGTGTTTAGTTGATGGCCTGGCTCAAAAACTCCCGCTACTTTTCTTTTCTTTTTTTTTCCCCTCATATTTCTTACAGAAAAGGATATTTAACTATTAATTCATGAATATAATATACGTGTTTATTAGTGCTGCAACCCGATTATGAAATTTCAAAACAAAACATTTTTATTTCAAATTCGATTGTGGTCCATGCTTTACGGGAGTTGATGTGTTTATGATTTATGGACAATGCATCTTTCATAGCTTTTATATGAATTTCATAGTAGAAAAGGAATGTAAATAAGAAATGACGCGGAATGGCTAAACAAAAAATTTGTACTATTACTTAAATAAATATAAAAATAAATAAATAAATATTTATATGAATAAATAAGAGAAATCAATGTAAGGATGGTTTGAAATTAAATCACTTATTGTCTTTTGCATTCACACAGTCTCAAATTCAAATTTTCCCACTTAAGCAATCATATCTCTTTCATTAGGACTAATACATGTTGGTATAATTGAAATTAATTATTAAATAAAAATATTGTAGCTAGAAATATTTTTACTCAATTCAACTATTCCTAAATTCAAAAAACATCAAAAAAGAGAAAAAGAAAAAGGTTTTTGGATTGCAAAATAAAAATAATAAAATAATGCTTTGAGGCTAAGGGATAAAGCATGTAAAAGAGTATTGACTCTTTGCCATTTATATACTCAACAGTGAGAACAATAGAAGTGGGAGAGGTGTAAGCATGAAGGGTTTTTTCTTTTTCTTTTTTTTTTTTTACCAGAGAAGAATGAAAGGTTTCGTTTTCTTGGTAGACAAGTTGGGAACGAGGGAAGGCAGAATGAAAGGTTAGTGGTATAAAGTTATGGTAAAAACTAGAGATCTAAACTCTTGCGAAAATTGTATATTGGGGCAATCACAATTAAGAACCAATAAAGGAATTAATTATAAAAAAATTCTAACTTATAAAAAGTGGTAAAAATTGAAAGACTAAGTAGTAAAATATTTTTTTTAATAAATTTATCATTTAGGTCTCAAAATGTTATTTCTCCCAATATATTTTGCTCATAACTTTTTTATTTCATTCATTACTAAAATGATTAAAAATATTTTTAGACCTATATTTATGTTTAATTATCCCCAAATTAATTAATCATTATCTCCTATCTTAATTGAATTTATTCATTTTTTCTTTAATTAATATTATTTCTTATTTTGAGTTATCACATGAATGGTTAATTTAATTTCTTTGTGTTCTTATATATTATGCCTTTTTTTTTTGGGGTACAACATTATGCCTTATTTTTAATTGAAATTTAACGGAAAAACCATACATATTCAAATATAGCTAAACAACAATAAAGCAGATTAAGAGAACGCTAAACGCGTCGCTTTGGCTCCTAACGTCGATCAGTTGGCTGGCATGTGAAATGCAGGTCTCGTTTGTCTTCACTACGGATAATATCCTTTGCACCTCCACGGTAAAAGAAACGACGTCGTTGGATGGGTAACCACAAACAAATTGTCGAAGACGTTGAGAGAAAAGTAAAATGTGAGGTTGATGTGGTTACCACATAGTTGAGGGTGATGGTTCAGTGGGGTCTAAGCCAATATATCCTCCCTTTTCAATATTATATATATATATATGCTTTTTTTTAAGAATTATATATATATATATATATATTTAAATTAGGGAGTTATTTTTAATCAAAATATAAAAATAATCCATAATTCTTCGCAATTGCAATTATACTTATTTTTTTTATCAGAATGTTATGCACTAACATTTTATAACAAAAATTTGGGATCAAATTAACCTACTTTTCAAGAAAAAAATGATAAGCCCTTTAATTATTTCTAAAAATTTTCTCACTTGCTTTGATAAAATTATGTTCGATATATATAATATAAAATATAAGGAAATAAATATTTGAATGAAATTAATATTCATATTATTAATAAAAAGATTAAAAAATGAATATTATTAAATAATAATAAATACTAACATAATAAAATAAATACTAACATATTTTGATTAAAATTAACAGTTTAATTTATTTGGAGATGGACTCACTAAACCCGCAATATGACAGTCTCCACTATGTGGCCCCCACAAAATGAGACCTTTTTTCGGCAGTGGAGGCGCGGAGAATATTGCTCATAGAGGACAGAAACTAGACCCATGAAATGCCTGTTCGCTATACATAGGCTATATTGGCTATACAAGGAATTAAATGGAATTTACTTTTTGCAATTATATGTTGTTTATTTGGATGTGGTAAAATCAAGTCCTGTTTGAAAAAGAAGAGAGCACAATAAGAAGTGACGAGGAAATTGTCCAAGACATAAAGTAGAGAGATGAGCATATGGGGGTGGAAGAACCAAATGTACGGTCAAGCATATCCTAGTCAAATGACGTAAACCTCTTGAAGGATGAGTAAGGTCAAACTTAAACGGTGTTGCTCAGGGTGAACCAGATAATGCAAGTGGATGGGGCAATAGGTGGATTCATGCACGGGATGGGTATATGTGGTGCGCCGGCCTGATGCAGAAGCATGGATAATTATTAGTGGCCTCGAAACATGCTAGAAGTTGGGATTATGGAAAATCATCATGGAGTCAGGTGCTTTAACTTTGGTTCAAGTTTTAAAAAACTCTTCACAAAAGTACAAGGGAAATGAGAGACTACTAGCTCCTGCTAAACAATGGATTTTGAAGGATTGGGAAGTTAAAGCACAACATATATATATATATATAAGCTAATAAATATGCTCATAACATTACAAACTCAAACCTAAATAGTAATATTGGCTATCAGTATTTGGCTACACTACATATATATATATATATATGAGGTGCAACACCTTAATATGTGGGACTCAGCGGATCAAGGGATATATCACGCACAATAGCATTTTCTTTTGTTTATGTGTGATTTGTCTTCTCTATTTTATTTTGTTGTATTTTTTTTTCTTTGTAGTGCTGTATTTCTTATTTGGGGTTTTCTAACCCCCTTACTCTCACAAAATATATATATATGGTCCATGAATTATCATCGCTAAACCACCAAGAAAAATTTAGATATTTTTTAAGTATCATACTCGATCATATATTTACTTCGTTTAATAAAAACATTTTAAAGTAAATAAACTAATAATAATTTATACATATTTTAATGCATATATAAATTATTATATATTTTGGTTAAAATTCTTCTTTTTCACTTTTTGTCTGCATAT
This sequence comes from Adenanthera pavonina, assembly GCA_026686845.1. Classification (NCBI taxonomy): domain Eukaryota; kingdom Viridiplantae; phylum Streptophyta; class Magnoliopsida; order Fabales; family Fabaceae; genus Adenanthera; species Adenanthera pavonina. Next base: position 1,506,756 of record JAIVEN010000029.1, on the reverse strand, counting down.
GTAAATTATTTATTGAAAAGAATATGAATAACATAACACCAATGACCAAGAGTATATAATGATTTTTCAATTAACAGTCAAATAATCTCTTGTTTAGTGAGAAGTGAGTGTGTAGACATACAAGTTAGAAGATACTCCCTCTGATTCAAAATACAAATCCTATATATTTAACTAATCGCGCACAAACTAAAGAAGGGAATTAAACTAGCTAAATTTGTAAAATACTTAGATTATTTTTCAACATTACCCTTAATCAAGACAATTTTCAAAAAAAATTTCACTCTCACAAGTTAATTAAATATAAGGGTAAATTACAAAAAAAAATTAATACTTTTAACTTTAACTAAATAGGACTTATATTTTAGATCAAAAATATATATTAAAATAGAATTTATATTTTGGATAAAAAAAAGTAAGAGTTTTGAAATGTCATCCCCGTTAGGTAGTTTTATTTAATCCTGTAAATCTAATAAGTAAAAAAAAAAAAAAACTATCCTTTCAAGGCTGCCCAATCCAAATGAGATATATAGCAAAAAAAAAAAAACGCTTGTTTATTCATACACCAAAAAAAAGAAAAAGGAAAAAAGAAGATATAACAATAAAACGCTATCCATTTACATCTCATTACAATAGTAAATAAATTTACTTTTCTTTTCATTCTCCCCTGACATCGCATTACAATAGTAGGCCATCCAACCAACCTATCAATCTTAGTCATTCTTTTCACCTCACCTGTCAATCTTAATATACAACAGAACATGCATTTAATATCAATAACATATAAATTGCTGACCTAACAAAAGATCTCGATCGAAGTCTAGCATTTTATGGTTCTCCAAACCACACACCCTCCCTACCCACCGCTATCTATATATAAGAGCATGAGCTATACATATCCCTTGCATCATCATCAAAATTCAACCCAAGTATATCCTATTCTTCATTCTTCAACTTCATAATCCAGCCATGGCTTCTTCTGGGAAATCCATCATCACAGCTTTCCTTCTGGCTCTCACAGTGTCAAGCATCATGAGTTCCAGCCTTGCGGCTCGTCATCTTCTCCAAACAACTCAACCTTCCATACCAAACATGCCTGGAATCCCAAGTAATTTGCCTAAGCCAGCAGGATTACCTCCTTTGCCTTCAATCCCAACACTCCCTCAACCCAATAATGTTCCACCTCTGCCTACCAATATCCCAAATACGCTTCCTCCTCTTCCTTCTATGCCTACTATTCCAACAGTTCCACAGGCCGCTCTTCCTCCATTGCCATCCACTACTGCTTCTTCATTACCTAATATTCCCTCTATTCCCACCATCCCTACGTCTATTCCTTCCATCCCTTTCTTTTCTCCTCCACCTTCTAATTAAAATGAGAAAAACGTTTCACTTAGTAGTTCCTCCAATATTGCCATCCACCAACTCATTCCCAAACATATATTCCTTCCATTCCATTCTTCTTTCCTCCACCTCCATCTCCTACGTATCCCTTAAACACGACATATTTACTTACACTGTTCATCATCCTGTGCTATATGTCAGCCGGCCCCAAACAGAATATTATATATACACACTTGTAATACATTGATATAGTCTTTGATTGATTTCTTCTATGTCAGGATGATTTGTACGAGGATACCATTTGTATTTTTCTTTAGGTGTGACGGTTAATAAAGAGGGTTATATATTTTTATTATTATTGAGTTCGTGAATGAGTTCCTTAATTACTACTGATCATTGTACTTTGTATTTCGTAGATTATAGCTTGATAGTCTTGCTTTTTATATATAGTTAAACAATTACATGAAGTTGCTCCTCTCCTCTGAAAATCATTGGTAGGCAATTAAAATAGAATATCATGTGTTTATTTGATTCCTGGTTCAAATATCACTAACTCATTTCCCAATTCCTCTTCCTGCCATTCCCAGTACTATCCCTATCCCACAGGTCACTTTTCTTCCACTGCTTTCCACAAACTCAATCCCAAACATTCCCTCCATTCCAAACACTCTTTCATCCATTATTCCATTCTTCTACCCCCCCACCTTCATCTCCAACCCCTTAAACAAACATACATTTACTTACACTGTTCATCGTCCTATGCTACGTGCAGCAGTATATAATACACACACACACACACTTAATTGTAATTGATCTATTGATATAGTCTTCGATTGATTTCTTCTATGTCAGGAGGATTCATGCTAGGCTACCATTGTATTTTTCTTTTTGGTGTGACAGTTAATAAAGTGTTATATATTTATATCCTTATTCGTGCATGAGTTTCGTGCTACAGTGTGTTATTTGTATTTCTTATATTATAGCTAGATGCATGGTCTTGCTTTTTTTGTAGTCAAACGATTATATGATGTTACTCCTCTCTTTAAATCTTTTCTAGGCTGTTAATTAACTATATTTTCAATACAATGAAAATAGAATATTATATAGTGTTTAGTTGATGGCCCGGATCAAAAACTCCCGATACTTTTCTTTTCTATTTTTCCCCCCTCATATTTCTTACAGAAAAAGATATTTAACCATTAATTCGTGAATATAATATACGTGTTAATTAGTGCTGCGACCCAAATACGAAATTTCAAAACAAAACCTTTTTATTTCAAATTCGATTGTGGTCCATGCTGTACAGAGTTTGATGTGTTAAATTAATTAAGTGAATAAATAAATAAACATTTATATGAATAAATAAGAGAAATCGATGTAAGGATCGATGGTTTGAAATTAAAATACTAATTTTCTTTTATATTTATACAATCTCAAATTCAAGACATCATACTTAAGTAACACTAACCCATTTCACTAAGAGTAATGTCTATTGGTATAATTGAAATTAATTATTAAAGAAAAATATTGTACCTAGAATTTATAGTCAACTCAAGTATTCCTAATAACAAAAAATATCAAAAAAGAGAAAAAAGAAAAAGATTGTTGGATTTGCTTCTAAAACATGGCAAATTAAAAGTAATAAAATAATGTTTGAGGCTAAGGGATAGAGCGTGTAAAAGAGTATTTTCTCATTGTTATTTATATATTTACCAGTTAGAATAATACCAACGGGAGAGGCATGAGTAGGGGTGCACAAAGACCGGAGAAAATCAGATTGATAGTTAACTTAATATCCTGTCTTTGTGAGGTCAAGCGGAATCAAACCAACTCGACCTATGAGATTAGGTTTGGTCCGATCTTAAAAAGTATTTAAAAATAAAAAATTAATTAATTTTATTTATTAACAAAATTATAATTATATTCATTCAAAATATATTTCCTTAAAAAATAATATTATAATAAAAAGATAATATTTGTTAAAATTATAAATACTTAATAATCATATATTATTTTTAAATATTATTGAGAAATTAATTTATAGTTTTAAATAAAATTAAAAAATTAGATTTTTAAAAATATTCACAATAATGATATAGGCAATTTATTATATATATATATATATATCATAGTATTAAGAAAAAAATATCATTTAAAATCAATATTTATAAATATTTAAATATATATAATTATATATCTACTAGGACTAGGTGAGATTGGGTTTGACCTTAACCCGATGTTCAATCCAACCCAATCTTCAGGGTCAACCAAATATATCAGGTAAGACCAAATCTATCGAACTATCAGATTGATTAAACACCCTTGACGTGAGTATAGACATTTATTATTATTATTTTTTAACATAGAAGAATGAAAGGTTTTGTTTTCTTGTTAGACAAGTTGGGAATGACGGAAGGCAGAATGAAATGTTATCGGTATAAAGTTTTGGTGAAAACAAGAGATCCAAACTCTTACGAAAATTCTGGCCAAAGAATTAAAAAAAAACTCTTGCGAAAATGATATATTTTGCTCATAATTTTTTTATTTCATTCATTACTAAAATGATTAAAAATATTTTTAGACCTATATTTATGTCTAGTTATTCCCAAATTAATTAATCATTATCTCCTATCTTAATTGAATTTATTCATTTTCTTTAATTAATATTATTTGTTATTTTGAGTTATCACATGAGTGGTTAGTTGCCATTTAAATATAGATGTGTTTATCACTTAATTTCTTTGTGTTCTTCTTATATTATGCCCAATTTTTTAATTGAAATTTTAACGGAAAACCGAACATATTAAAATATAGCTAAACAACAATAAAGCAAATTAAGAGAATACTTGGTGTTCACCAAAAAAAACATTAAGAAAATACTAAACGTGTTGGTTTGGCTCCTAATTAATTATGGATTGTGGGGCGATCAGTTGGCTAGCATGTGAAATGCCTATTGGCTATATATAGGCTATATTGTTGACTGATGACTGATGTACATGGCCCACGAATTCTCTGTCTTCGATAAAGCACCCAGAAAAATTATTAGATATTTTTGAAGTATCATACTTGATCATTTATATACCTCGTTTAATGAAAACATTTTAAAGTAAATAAGTTAATAATAATTTATATATTTTTAATGCATATATAAATTAAAAGAATATGAATAATATAACACACCAATGACCAAGAGTATATAATAATTTTTCAATTAACAGCCAAATAATCTCTTGTTTCATGTGAGAAGAGAATGTGTGTATTGGTTACGAGTTACTAATTTAAAATATAAATTTTATTTGACTAACTGTATATAAATCAAAGAAGATAGTTAAACTAATTAAATTTATTAAAAAATTATATTATTTTTTAATATTATTCTTAATAAAGATAATTTTTAAAAAAAATTCTCTCTCAAATTAATTAAAAATAAATATAAATTAAAAAATTAATATTTTTAACTTTAATTAAATAGGACTTATATTTTATATCAGAAAAAAATTTTAAAATAAAACTTATATTTTAGATTGAAAAAGGTGAGGATTTTAGATTGCTATAAGTATTAAGTGATTTTGTTAAGTCTAATTAATAAAAAAAAGGGCCATCCTTTTAAGGCTGCCCAATCCAAATGAGATATATAACAAAAAAAATCGCTTGTTTTTTCATACGCCGAAAAAAAAGAAAAAAAAAACCCTATCCCCTTTTTCGGCCAATAAAACGCCACGTCCACAATACAATAGTAAAACAATTTACATTTCTTTTCATTCTCCCCTTACATCACATTACAATAGTAGGCCATCCAACCAACCTATCAATCTTAGTCATTCTTGTCACCTTACCTATCAATCTTAATATACAACAGAAGATGCATTTAATATTAATAACATATAAATTGGTGACCTAACAAAAGATCTCGATCGAAGTCTAGCATTTTATGGTTCTCCAAACCACACACCCTCCCTACCTACCTCTATCTATATATAAGAGCATGAGCTATACATATCCCTTGCATCATCATCAAAATTCAACCCAAGTATATCCGATTCTTCATTCTTCAACTTCATAATCCAGCCATGGCTTCTTCTGGGAAATCCATCATCACAGCTTTCCTTCTGGCTCTCACAGTGTCAAGCATCATGAGTTCCAGCCTTGCGGCTCGTCATCTTCTCCAAACAACTCAACCTTCCATACCAAACATGCCTGGAATCCCAAGTAATTTGCCTAAGCCAGCAGGATTACCTCCTTTGCCTTCAATCCCAACACTCCCTCAACCCAATAATGTTCCACCTCTGCCTACTATTCCAACAGTTCCACAGGCCGCTCTTCCTCCATTGCCATCCACTACTGCTTCTTCATTACCTAATATTCCCTCTATTCCCACCATCCCTACGTCTATTCCTTCCATCCCTTTCTTTTCCCCTCCACCTTCTAATTAAAATCAGAAAAACGTTTCACTTAGTAGTTCCTCCAATATTGCCATCCACCAACTCATTCCCAAACATATATTCCTTCCATTCCATTCTTCTTTCCTCCACCTCCATCTCCTACGTATCCCTTAAACACGACATATTTACTTACACTGTTCATCACCCTATGCTATATGTCAGCCCTCAACAGAATATTATATATATACATATATATATATGTATATACACACTTGTAATACATTGATATAGTCTTTGATTGATTTCTTTTGTCAGGATGATTTGTACGAGGATACCATTTGTATTTTTCTTTTGGTGTGTAGATTAATAAAGAGGGTTATATATTTTTATTATTATTGAGTTCGTGAATGAGTTCCTTAATACTGATCATTGTACTTTGTATTTGGTATATTATAGCTTGTTGGTCTTGCTTTTTATATATAGTTAAACAATTATATGAAGTTATTCCTCTCCTCTGAAAATCATTGGTAGACAATTAAAATAGAATATCATGTGTTTATTTGATGCCTGGTTCTAAGGTATATGTTACGTCCCATTAAGTTTTTTTTTTAATATTTCTTACAAAAAAACGATATTTAACGTTTAGTTCGAGAATATAATAAACATCGTTGGACAAAATGTGCTTACGATTAAGTGGCAATATATTAAAGCTTTGACACCATCAATTTTGGCTTAATTTTAGATTGAAAAGAAGTTGGTCATGTTCTTACCACTTTGGTAAGTTTATTTTTCGGCCACCACTTTGGTAAGTTAAAATTCGTGGAAAAGTCAAATTAGCTAAGATAGAAAAGCAGTCATAGTGTTAAAAACAAAGCAATTTGTAGATTGAAGAAGTAGTGGCTCTAGCTATGAGAAATACAGACTTGTGCAAAAGAAGGATGCTACTTTGCTATTGATATACCTACCATGCTAGGAGTGGTAGAGATCTCTTTCACTACCTCTTAGGATCTAGCTCCAGCTAAGTGAGTATTGAACGAATGTGAAGAGGGAATCCTGAGAAAGTAAATCTGAGAGAAAGGAAAGTACATTGCAAACAGAACAGTACAATCGTTCAATCTCAACTAAGCCTAACTTAAGGACACTTATGCGATGTTGGACCCATATGCTTCCAAAATATGCCCGACTGCTTTATATTCACCTCCACCATCAGTTTGTAAGGCCTTTAGCTTAAACCCAAGCTGTAATTCTGCATAGGACTTAAATTTCAGAAAATCACTTAGAACTTTTAATTTTGGTTTAAGAGGGTAAAACCATGCAAACCGTGAATGAGCATCTATAAATGTGATATAATAGCGGTACCATTCTAAGGAAAGAACTGGGGCAATCCCCCAAATATTATACAAGATCTAGAGGATGTTGTGCTTCAAATGAAGAATCATCAAAAGGTAATCGATGTGATTTTGCAAGTTGACTGGAAGAACAAACACTGTCTTTAATTATTAATACTGAGTTCAAATATTACAAGAACTGAGTGCAATTCGTACAATAGAATCAGATGAATGCCCTAGTTTATTATGCCAAATGTAAAGGGGCAACGCATTGCTTAAACTAAAAGCTTTAGCAGTAGCGGACAAAACTTGAGGAGAAGAATTTGGCAACCTGTTATTATACAATCGATCGGTTATTATAAAACTTGTAAAAACCTCGTTCAGCTGGTCCTCGAAGCAGGATTTCCTTTGTTGCCCGTGATTTAATCAATGCCCTGTCAGCATGCACCTAAACAAAAACTGGGTTTTCATTGGTTAGTCTATAAATGCTAGAGCCGTTAAAATGGATCAAGCCCGACGAGCCAACCCGAAAAAATGAGCAGACTTGAACCTCAATTTCGAGAGTAAATACATAATCTGGACTTTTTGAGTCCGGCCCGTTTAGGCCCGGCCCATGGTGGGCCAGCCTGAGCGGGCCACGGGCCGGCCCGAAAGCCTGAGATTTTTTTCTTTTTCTTTTGTTTTTGATTTAAAATATTAAAAAATATATATTATTTTATTAATTAGTGATATATAAATTGTAAAATTTAAATATTATGTTAGTTTTTGATGAATTATGATAATAATTAGTTGTATTAATTTAAATTATGATGATAATTAGTTATATTAATTTAAATAATTATATAAAAAATTTATTAAAAAAGCATAAAAAATTAAAAAAAGCCCGCGGGCCGGCCCGTAGGCCCAATCCCGTGGGCTCGGGCTTGGAAAACCAAGCCCGTTTTTCAATTTGGGCTTTTTGGCCGGCCCGAATCGGGTCGGGCCCGAATTGACAGTTCTAATAAATGCTCATTAAGTTGTTTTGAATATCTGGAACATGCAAAATATTATTTAAAGCTAAAGATGGATATGTAAGACAGTATGACCAACGTTTAAGATATCCAAACCTGAACCATCGCCTACTAATTAAAAGCTTCTGGAACATTATAAGGAGTTTGATATGCTAAATTGTTGTTGTCAGGAGTCACATGATTAGTTGCAGCAGAATCGGCATATATACGAGGCCGGATCATAGAAGGTTTCTGGAGTGACAAGCGTAGCAGTAGGCCCTTGAGGCTGTTGATTTTGAGAGGGTTGATAAGATGTAAAAGGCTGTGAGTTAATTAAGATTTCCTCCATACTGTTGTTGATAATCAATAAGAGAAGGTATTGAGAAGGAAAAATGATAGAAAATAACAATAAACAAAAGAAAAAGGACCTATCTTAAGGGAGAAAGAGATCACGATAGACAAATATATATATATATATATATAATATAGATAGATGCTACAGGATCAGGATCAGGATCCTATAGTGATGTCGTATGAAGAAACTCAGAAAAGAGAAGAGGGAGAGAAAAAGATGCCATGCGGAGATAGAATGAAAAGTTTGTAGCATAAAGTTTTGGGAAAAACTAAACATCTAAAATCAAGAAAATTATATATTACCCTCATCATTTTTTTTAATGTTTCATTCATTCCTAAAATGATTAAAAACATTTTTAGACTCATATTTGTGTTTTAATTTTCTAAAATTAATTAATCATTATCTGCAATCTTAATTTAATTAACTATTATTATTTTTATTTATTTTTAGAATTATCACGTGAGTGGTTGTCATTTAAATATAGAATATTGTTGAGAGATTACCCTCTGTGACTGCTTTTGGCTCTGAGTTCTCTTTCCTTTTCCCTTATGTGAATATTCCCATCTGATTACGCAGTACTTAATTAGTACAGAATGATAGCAATTCCAGCTACCTTCTGTGCTCTGTTCAGTGTGTGTAGGGTGTCTTAACGTGTTTTATATTCTGGCTTAGTATCCGATATCAGATGATCATTAAAAGAAATGCAGATGTGTATATATCACTTACTGTAATTTCTTTAATTTGTGCATTATGGGGTGACGAGTTGGCTCGCATGTGGAATGCCTGGCGACTATATAGTAACTACTACTACTACTATATCCATTGATGTACTAACTCCATGAATTCCAGTATTAGATAATAAACCAACAGGAAAAGTAATTATTAGATATTCTCAAATACAATATATGTTTAATAAAATAATTTATTATGTTCTCTCTCCATCCCATCGTTTCAGATTTTAGCATAAATATTAAGAAAAAAAATTAAATTAACTTAATAAATGATGTAATTTTACTAAATTATCCTTAATTATTACTTATTTATTATTCATATTATTAATTTTCTGAAACTACACACTATTAATTACTTAAAAGTACAATTAAAAAAAGTAATTAATTCATCATTAGTTTTTTAAAATAACACATGAAATGGGATGGAAGGAGTAAATTCATATTAATAATTTATATATGTTTAATACATATAGATATATATATATATATGTTTTGTTAAAATTCTTCTTTTTCAGTTTTTCTCTGGATATGTAAATTATTTTATTGAAGAGAATATGAATAATATTACACACCAAGAGTATATAATACTTTTTCATGTAACACTCCAATATATTTCCTGTTTCCATCTCTATATCGTTTGAAGGACTTAACATATATAGAGATTTATTTTTCTTGTATTTTCCTCTTACATCCCAATGCAATGGTAGGCTTTGAAAGATTTAAGTTAAGGACCAACCAACCTATCAATCTATAACAGAATATGCATGCATTTTCAGTCACACAAACAGATCGGTGACTTAACAAAAGATCTCCAAGTATCTTTATGTTTATCTAAACCACACATCCTCCGTACCTACCTCAATCGATCTATATAAGACCATCAACTCTCCCTTGAATCATCATCCATCAGATCAAACCAAAGCATTCTATTCTTCTAACTCTTGTTCATTCATTCTTCAAGCTCGTAATTAATCCAGCCATGGCTTCTTCTGGGAACTCCATCATCTCAGCTTTCCTTCTGGCTCTCACATTGTCAAGCATCATGAGTTCAAGTCTCGCAGCTCGTCAACTTCTCCAAACAACTCAACCTTTTATACCAAACATACCCAAAATTCCAATCAATTTGCCTAATACATTACCACGTCCTTTCTTTCCTTTGCCATCAATTCCAACACTTCCTCAGCCCAATAACGTTATTCCTCTTCCTACTAATTTGCCAAACATGCCAATGCCCAATTCACTTCCTCCATTGCCATCCACCAACTCATTCCCAAACATTCCCTCTATTCCAAATATCATTCCATCCATTCCATCTCCTACTCCTTAAACAACATATTTACTTACACTCTTCATCATGCAATGCATGTGTCAGCACTCAGCTGCATATATATATATATATATAGACACACACACACACACACACATACTTGTAATAAATTGATGTAGTCTTCATTGATTTCTCCTATGTCAGGAGGTCTTGTACGAGGCTACCATTAATGTATTTTTCTTTTGGTATGACAATTAATAAAGTGGGTTATATATTTGTATTATTATTCGTGTATGTGTTTCTAATAATTGTATTTGTATTTCAATTTAATATCTAGATGGGGTCTTGCTTTTTATATAGTTGAACAATTACATAATGTTCCTGCTCTCCTCTGGAAATCTTGGTTAGGCAGTTAATTAACTATATATATACATAAATATATATATATATATATATTCAACAACGCAATGAAAATAGAATATCATAGTTGTTTAATTATTTGATGACCTGGTTCAAATGTATACATGTTAACTCCCATGAATATAATAAACAACGTTGGATAATATGCTTAGTATTATAAGTAACTACATATTAAAGATTTGACTATGAATGATCAATTTTGGCGTAAGTTTAGGTTGAGAAAAAAGTAGTCATATAAGATCAAAAGAAGTGGCTCTAATAGAAATTCAAATTCAGGACAACATCATGCCATCTTCCAAGGAATAAACCAATGCCGAACCGGGAAAAAAAATTAGTCTCACGAACCAACGATGAAATTTCAAAAGCAAAGCATTTTTATTTCTGACTAGATTGTGGGTTTGTGCTTTGATGGGAGTTTGAAGTGTTCATGACTGATCATGAATAATGTCACTTTTTTTTATATATTTTATTAATTCTCTATAAATATAGATTTTAGAGGTTTAAACATTACAGCAAATCATACCTACAATATGTTAGAATTGTGGAAACAGCTAGGTTGAATTCAACCTCTCGCCTAATTAACCTACTAATTTAGTGAATTTAATTTTAGTATAACGATTATTTGATTGAATTCACCAAACCCATTGTGGGGGATCAAGTATAAAAGAACAATACGATCACATAGTTTAGTTTAGTTTTTAACTGTTGAGAGGGCATATTGAGCATTTCAATATATTTATAAATTCAGTTTTTAAATTTTTACTATGTATTTTTGAATTTTTATTATGAATTATTTAACTGGTTCATAATTTCTTTTTCAAATTTGTAACTTATTTATTCTAAATTTGCAACTATATCATTATTTTCAAATTTTTATTTTAAAAGAATCAATTTAGTGGTTGCAGTAAATAGATTAAACATTGCCCGCGTTTTTTTTTCTTTTTTGGACCAACTGCTCGCGTATTCGTTTAAGGCTAGTTCTCTCTGTCATAATTATCATCATTCTTTCTTCTTATTGGAATCGTCGATTTTCATTATCAATCATATTATGATGAACTATATTAGATAAATGTACGTTAAATATACTTTCAAAATACCATGTCGTGTATATACTATATATGTTTAATAAAAATTGTCTAAACTGTTAGATATTCGTATATATTGATGAGTATTTCAAAATATATATATTGGGTTGATTATATTTTAATAAAATTAGATATTGTAACATTCAAAATTATTATGAGTTTTAATAGTATTTAGTTTAATAACCCCAAAATTATTATCCAGCTCAATATACCATTCTTATCTCATCAATCTTATCAACTACATATAGGGACCTCCTCTTTCGATCTTTGGGTAAACATAGCACACCCCTCTTCTCTTGATTATCTCTTGCATTTTTTTTTTTGGATTATGACAATTTATTTCCTGTATAGTCCGACTTCCTTATCAATTTAGGAAGGGTTTGTTTAATCCTATGAGATTCATTGTCTCATTAAATTATTTCTGATGTGGTGGTATAAAAATTAAGCCAACGTATTTTCATGTGATTTAATTAGAGTTCTTCATTTTGCCAAGATAAACTAAGTAAATTAATAATTTTTTATATTTTTAATGCACACACACACATATATATATATAACATCCAAGAGTAGAAAAAAACTGAGCAAATCTTCTTTACTTTTCTTTTATTCTCCTCTCCTGTTATATTACATTACAATATTAATATATGATTAGGCCATCCTACGTTGTAAAGTTTGGAGTTAAGGACCAACGAACCTATGAGTCTAGGACAGAAGAAGGATTTATAATCACACAAACAAATTGGTGTCCTAACCCTAACGAAAGATCTCAAAGTCCTTTAATGGTTCTGAGCTCACCACATCCTCTCTACGTACCTGCCTCTCTATCTATTTGAAAGGCCATTTCAACTATCCCTTGAACCATCATTGTCACACCCGGAGATGCGACGCGGATGGCGCGGGAATGAAAGAAAAAGAAAAAGAGTGAAACCGGCCCGCACGGCGGGAGGCCGGCCTCGGAGGGAGTCGCCACCAAAATTTTGAGGGAAATTTTGGAAAATCGGATAAAAACAAAAAAAGTGGATAAGGATTGGTCTGCGAATCAGAGTTGGGTTCGGGAGTACGATTGTGAGTGGGGAAGGTATTAGGCACCCCCACAACACCCGTTCCTAAGAACGGTTACCTTAGGTTGATTATGCAATTTTTATGGCTTTTAAAAATTATTTTGATTACCCTTTTACCATTCACACGCAAAAATAAATATAAGAAAAATGTAAAAATAAAAATAAAGAATAAAATGAAAATATGAAAATGTGAAAAAGATAAATTAAGAGTAAAACCTTATTTATTTACAAAAGTAGACTTATGTAAATGAAAATAAAGAATAAAACGGGAGGTTGAGAAAATAAAATAAGGAAAATATTATTTATTTACAAATATAGACTTGACCCAGAATGAGAGTCTGGGGCCTACGTACCCTGCGATAGGGATCAAAGTCGACGTAGTTCGGACTTAAGAACGTGTCACTGGGTTGGTATTTTTTTTTTTATTTATTTATACACTCTTTGAAAAGAGAGATTTGTAGAAAATAATTTATCTTTCCACAAAGAAAACAATTTTCAGAATTGGTTGGTATGTTTTAATTTGTAAAAGACAGATTAATTTCCATTATTCGCTCTTTTCATTTATTTTTGGTTTAATCAATTTTTACAAGAGAATATATATTTTTCTTGATTTAGAAAATATGATTAAAAATTATGTGTGATTTTAAACATTCTGTATTGATTAAAAAAATTTGGAAACAATCTTATTTACAAAATAAAACTAATTGGCTCATATGGTGACTTTATCACTCACATTTATCCATTGATACCTAAATGCCCACGGTGATATCACTCGAGACAAAAAGGTATAAAAAAATCGAAAGAAGATGATTTGTTAATTTCAAAAAAAAAATTTCTTTTTTTTTTTAAAACAAATTATTTTTTTTTATTATAAAAATCATTTTAACACTTATTAAAAAAATGAAATTAAAAAGATGTGATCATTACTTGTTGAAAAATAATAATTAGCATATGTGGTGACTTTATCACTCACAAGTTACTGATTGATACTTAAATACCCATGGTGTTACCACTCGGAGTAGATAAGTGAGATGGATAAGAACTTGGAAGGAAATGAATAACTTTGGTTCTAACCATTTTATTATTATTTTTTATTATGAAACGGTAATAAAAATGAGTAAATAAAACATGGAAGGAAAATAAATAATTTGGCAAGAATTATTTTATAAAAAGGGAAATTGATAAAATTCTCTTATAAAAAAAATAAAAAAATAAAATAAATAAAAAGATAAAAAATAAAACATTAAGAAGAATTTAACATACCATCATTACCAAAGAGAAATAATCAACATATGTGGCGACTTTATTACTCACAAATTGTTGATTAATATTTAAAGTCCCCGGCGTTACCACTCGGAGTAAAAAATACCAAAAGGAAATTTTAAATAAAAATCAAATGGCGTATATAATTACTTGATCACTCATAATTTGTTAATTTACGCTTATATGCTCATGGTGATGTCAGTCGAGGTAAGGGATAAAAAAAAGACTAAAAAGATAAAATTGGAGAAGTGAAATCATTTTTATATATAAAAATAAATAGGATTATGGTTGTTTTAAAAACGGTAAAAAGAAATTTAAAAATATGTCCCTTATGTAGATATTCTACATTTTCTTATTTATTCATTATTATTTATTATTTATATTTGCACACTTATTTAAAAGAAAATGCATTTAGAACACCCCATTTCATTATTATTCTATAAAAAATAAAATATTCAAAAGGGATAAAATTGCCACCTCCAATATATATATATATATATATATTATTTATTTGTAAAAATATTTGTATTTATATTTCCTATTTTAAAGTTGTGAAAAATAGAAAACCAAACTATTAGAAATCCCTTTATTTAATTTTTTCTTTTTTTCTCTTTTTTTTTTTAACGCGTGGGATAGTATTATATATATATATGACCTTTTATTTTATTTCTATTATTTATTATTTATTTTTTATTTTTTTTATTTTTATTTATTATTATTATTTTTTTTTTTTTAACAAAAGATTAAAGGGAAACTCCTTACTATGTTTTCATTTTTCCAAAATCAATTTCCAAATTAAACAGTATATATGGTGATTTGGTCACTCATAATTTGCTGATTTGTACCTACATGCTCACTTTAAATACCATGATAATTTCTCCCTTATAATATGATTTCACAAACACTTTATAAAGTTCAAGCTCAAGATAACCTAAATGATTTAAACATCATTGTAATATAAGGAGAAGTAAACTCTAGTGTCCCTCTCAGGCATGAAAACACAGAATCATATAACCATTTAAGAAGCTCATAATATAATAAGCATGTGCCATACATTTCACCATATCTAACTTCTCAACAAACTGTGAACCCCAAAAGTGGTCTTTAAGAAAACCTACACTTTATTCCCTCTTGTTAGTCCTAAACATGAAATGCAAAGCAGGAGCGACACAAAACAAAACTACCTATGCATAGCCTATTAACCACAGAATGGGAATAAAGTAAATGTTTGGTATTCAACCGAACTCCTGGCCGAAAGTCATGAATTAATAACATAGGGAAATAGATATGCAAACAATCTAATCCTTAACACGAGCCATATTCAATTCATAGCTGAATCAGTTCAAGATGCCAGCGTTTCAGCGGTCCCTAAACCCGGAGGTGCATAACATAACATCCTCCTCCGATTAGGAAACAACTCAAATGCTTCACAGGATACAGGAATTTCCAATGGGTTAAAGAGGACACAAGCAAGATGGTGTTGTCATGCACTGAACAAGTAATGTTCGTTACAGTTTAGGATATTCCATGACAAACGGGTTTGAAACAAACTAATCACGCAAATAAAAATATGGACTACAGACTCTTTTCTGATAGGAAGGAAATCCAGTAAAGTTCATAACGCATAAAACATAGAAATCAATGGCTTTCGGGTTCCCCAGAACACACACAACAGTTAAGAAGCCAGCAAGCACAACAACACATCACTGCTTGATACATGACTCTGGTCAGTGAGAAAGATGGAGCACCTAATCTAGCGGTCACATTAATCATGATTCAAACCAGAATTCAAGGTTCTTATATTAACACAAGAATTTGTCTACCCATTGCCTAGAGACTTAGCTTTAGAACATGAATTACCAGTTGAAGACCCCTATACCTTGCACCTCCACTCTCTGTCAAGTCTCTTTCCTTCTTCCTCGGCTTTGCTCCCCCTCTGCTCCTTGGGACGTCTCCTCACAGCATCCTCTCACAATGGCCCTTCGGATTTTTCAATGCCCAGAAAAAACCCCCTCTGTTTCTCCAATTCTCGTGTTCTTCCTCTCCTTTCCTCAGACTCTGTTTTTCTCTTTAGCTCCAGAAAAATCCTTTTTTCCTTCTCAGACCGCCTTCCTTTATATCCCCTCAGCAGGTAGCTTCACTGTCCCCACGATAGAGCGCGTGGCCCCCTCATCCTTTCCTTCACGTCCCAATTTCAGGCCCTCTTCTGTGCTAGCTCACCATTTGCCCTCACCTCCACTACTCTGACAGTACTGGGTACGGAGTAGTGGAGGGATTGTGTGGTGTGTGTCCAGCCCATATTCTGCCTCTGAAATTTCATACCTGATCCCCCCGGTCCTTTAAGCATCGTGTCCGCGGTGTCCTTTTTCACGAACCTGAGCCTTTGCTCAGAGGCCTCCCCCTGCGCCCTTCACCCGAGCCCAAAGGGCTCCCTCTGGTTCAGCCTCCCTGCTTCTGGACCTGCTTCGTGGAATCCCAAAATACTCCAACAATAACGATAAGGGTGCCTGAATAACATTAAAAGCAGATAGGATACCGTATCGAGAGCTCGAAGTTGCTGGAGGAGTGATGGGGTCAGGGGACGCTTCCATACGCGTGATTGCCCTAACCCTGGAAACTACGTTTTGTGAACCTTAATCAGATGCAACGATCCCAAATTTCAAACTCAATCAATCTGTCGCTTTTAATCTCTCGCTCCCTCTGGAATCCGATGCAGCAATCTCAGATGATTTTCGGCCAGATTATCCCAAATGAAAGATTAGCGAAAAAGACGTGTTATCCCAATGAAGAATTAGCTCTCAATCTCCCGCCCCCTTTCGGACAACCATACTCGAAAATGACGCAGGTGAATCCGAGAACAACGTCTGGAGGGAACTTTCTCCGTCGCCACCACCGAACCCGAGAACGACGGCAATTTCTCCTCCCCGACGCCTCCGTCGCTCTCAATCTCTCTTCGGCCCCAAACTCGTTCAGCGTTCTCTCTTGCCCTAAAGGCTCCCACGGTCCTTTCAGGGCAACGTCCTGAAAGGACCGGGTCACGAGCCCAATTGTGGGCTCGTGACCTATTGGGCTGAAACCATCTCAGCCCAATATGGTCTCTTTTTTTTTTTTAAATCTTGATTTTAGGGCCTAATTATGGCCCGAAGCTCTTTTTTTTTTTTTTTTTTAACTTTTGGTCTTAATTAAATTTTTTTTTAATTAATTTAATTTTTTTTAATTATATATATATATTTTTATTTGGATTTCGGGCCTAATTTTGGCCCAAAGCTCTCTTTTTTTTATTTTTTATTTTTATTTATTATTATTATTATTATTTTTGTATTTTTGGATTCTGGGCTGAATTTTGGCCCAAAGCCTTATTCTCCTTTTTTTTTTTTAAATCTTGATTTATTTATTCTTTTTCATTTACTCTTCATTTATTTATTTATATGTATATATATATATAAATTTTTTAATATTTTGTAAAAAATGCTCGGACAAAATGGGGTGTTCACAATCATCAAATTAAAACTCAAACCAGACCATCCTATATATACTTCTCCAGTACTCTTCAACTTGATACTTACGTATTTCAGCTAGCTAGCCATGGCTTCTTCTGCTGGGAACTCCATCATCACAGCTTTCCTTCTGGCTATATATTTATATAATAATCTTTTATGTAATTCTTTCAAAAAAAAATCTCTTTTATATACCGTTCTATTTTCTTTTTTTTCTTTTTTTTCTTTTTTTTTAATACTTTATCACCTGGTATCCTGGGGTGTCCTGGGTTTATTATCCTTTCCCAGACTAATTTGAACCCCATTCTATAGAATTTTACGATAGCTCACGGATACAAATAGAAAAACCCCTTTGCGTTCCATTTATGCATGAATGAAATAAAATACATGTATAAGTCAGACAAAAAAAAAACAGAATAAAAATACATGTAAAAGTTCAAGCCCAATGCTTATCTTTATCCGGCTTACTTGTCAGGGCAGCGTTAAACTCCAATAACTGAGGCCTTAGCCCCAAACTTTTCTACATTTTTTTTTTTAACAATCAACCAATTTTCGAAATTTTTTGAATTCCAACTAATTCAAATTAAATCAGATCAAGTGCCAAATAAGGTAGCTCTCCAAAAGGCATTTTTGGTATTTACATAGTCTAAAACTTGAAACATAATATTTAAATGACTCTAACCCCCTCCACTAAAGCCAACACCTATTATTTTCTTTGAGGCGGGGTTTTAAGAATTTGCTCATTCAACATTAATGGACTAAGCTGTTAGTGTGTGTGTGTGTGTGTAAACAATGGGTTAAGCCTATAGCTATGGCTGTTGGGAAAGTCTAGTCTTTTGCAGCCTCAACCAAAACCAAACAAATCTTACTGTCTTCAGGCATCCACTTTGGCATCCTTCGAAGAACTAAACAACACAGAAGCGAAAAATTCAGTGGATCGAGCTTAGCGAGGCCCGCTTGAATCTTTTCTGGGCTAAGTTTGGGCCCATACTTTGAAATATAAAAGTATTATTTAAAAGGGGTCTAACTTGTAATTTAATTTATTTTTGTCAATCCTATCATAAGAAAAAATAAAATAGCTAACAATTTCGGCAGATCTAAATTCTCAAGATTTAATCCCAAAAATAGGAGAAAAAAAATCTTCCAAAGTATACAGAGATTATTTAGTATTCCGTTTAATTAATTTTTGCAAAACAAAAAATACTTAAATGGATGCATTCATCCTCTTTTTATTAAATGCAATGAGGAGAATTATTTACTTATAGGTTCAATAAGTTTAAATTCAGATTATTCCTTGCACATTATATCGAATTTGAAGTAATATAAATCACAGCAGCACAAACCCCATTCTCTTATGACATAGATAACCCATCTGTAACATGTAATTAAATTTAAGTTGATTCTTATTCGGGCCAAAAAAAAACTTAAGTTGATTCTTTTGGAAAAAAAATTATTTAAGTCGATGTAATAAAAATAGACAAGATAAAAACTTTAAGAGACCAAAATTCCCGAGATTTACTGGGAAAAAATCTTTTAAAATTACACAAAAATTATTTAGTGTTTCTCTCAATTTTTAAAAGGCAAAAATACTAAAATGGTTGAGTTTTTTTTTTAAGGCACTGAAGAGAATTATGTACACAACTGAAATGGAAATATATATTAAAAGCAAAAGTAGACTTGAGTTGAAATCTTATAAATGAAAAAATTTCATTGGAAAAGCACCTCTCATTGGGATATGATAATGCTTAAATATAAATTTCATTGGAAAAGCACCTCTCATTGGGATATGATAATGCTTAAATATGAATTAGTGGGTAGTACATGGTTGTCAACAAAACCCAAACTTGACCAATAAATTCCTGACATAATTGATAAATAGTTAAATTTCTTAAATATACTATTTTGGATCTAATTACTAGCTATGTATATAGAAAAATTGTTGTTGAAATAAGTAAAACCCATTTTGGTAGTGTTTACATTTTGAATGGATTAGTCTCCTGTTATCAGTTAGGAAATACCATTTGTAATCACCAACAAAAAAAAAAGGGGAGCAAAACTTGAATAATTATATCAGTATTAATACCAATACAAATCATAAAACTCATAATAACTTGCATAATTCACCAATTGTGAACATTTATGACTCATTCCTGTAATATGTGTAGAAAATAAGAAAAGATCACATAATTTAAACTATAAGTACGGAAGGGAATTACTATGATTTATAAACTAGAACACTGTTATCCCTTCTTGATAGGAATCTTTTTATTTTAACTGCCGGAACTGAACCACCTCTAAGAAAATACACATATAACTATAATATTTTATTCAATTCATATTATAAGATATTTTGTATCAATTATATACATATTAAAAAAATTATTTTTTCACCTAAAATTATTATAAAAGTACCAATATTTCTTATTTTATTTTTATTAAATATTTTATTCTATTATTATTGTAGAGTTATAAATGAGAAGTAAAAAAATAAATAAAAAACATGAGTAAAAGTTTGAAAGTTTGGATTATTAACTAAAACCATTTATCAGTCTAGCCACATAAGATGGGTTTTCAAGTACAGATGGTGAGGGAACAAAAGACCTTTTCCTTATTGTTTCTGAACACACAACTTGTGGCGATTAGGAAAGATCACTAGAGGAATGTGAAACATAGGGACTTTACATGTATGTGACTGGAAGTTTAGGGAGATATTGAACAAAAATTAGTGAAATAACAAATTCATTATTGGCAAAAATTATCTATAAAAATTTAAAAGTTTAGTGGGTTTATTTTTATTGTTATCTTTTATAAGTTAAAAAAGTTATCTACACATACTTAAAGCTAGCTCAAGGGAATTTTACACTCCCTCTATTTCCTTTTATCTATTACTTTTTAAAAAAAAAATTATTTATTTGTCACTTTCAAATTCCAAAATAATATTAATTACTATCTTTCTATTTATACCCTTATATATCCTTTTAAAAGTCAAAGATAATATTAATTGATCTTTCTTTTCTTTCTATTTATTGAAAAACATATTAAAAAATTTAAAATAAATTATAACACCCTTAATTGGTGTGTTAAAATATTAAATAACACTTAAACAGAAACAAAGGTAGTACAAGTTTATCATAAGTTATAATTAATATAGTAACTAGAAGATTGACATTAATTAGGTTGCATTCTACATATATATCCTCCAAAATATAATATGATCTATATCCAAAACAAAATTTAAAAAGTTTAGATACAATGTACACTTACGTACAACTTCGAAATGTACATAGAAATTTTTTTCTTTTTTTCTTTTTGGCAATAAATGATTTGTATTCAATATTACGGTTAACCCAAATTCAAGTTGGGAGAAAAGCTTTTTAGGATGATATTTGCATATGAAAATTGTACACGGAATTTATTGATACCCAGACTAACTATCTCTCTCTCTCTCTCTTTCTCTCTCTCTCTCTCTATATATATGTATATTATCATGAACTCTTAGATCCCTTGGCTTCTCATCAAAACTCAAATTCCAGGCCGCCTTCTGTTGAAGGGATTCATAAGTGAGGCATGCATGGCTTCTTGCGGAAAATCCGTCCAAAAAAAAATTTGTCAGATACCTTTAAATAAGAGAGAGATAGTGACCAAGGTTGATTTATTTAGTAATGAATTGGTCCATATCTCACAAGAAAGTAAATTCAAATCTTGCTATTGATGTAAGAATCTTGTTGGTAAATATTTTTTAAGTATATATCAATGACTATATATGTATAATAATTTTTTATTAAAACCAAGGACAGCAATCTTGGATTTAAATTCATACAAGTGCCATCCAAACTTCTGAGTTTGTCGTTGTAATCTCGCTCATAACACAGGAAGAACAGAGTCGAACCACCTAATTTCACTATTGTAATCCCAGGTAATTTGTGCTCACCAATCTGCACTCTGTAAAGAATCCCTATCAACCCAATCTAAGGAAATGTCTCAATCTCGGTCAATAATTATATATATATATAGATCAATTTCACGACTTAACTTTACCACTTTGACATTTTTTTTTGAGTAAATCATTCAGTATCTGAAACCGACAACTCCAACTAATCCAGATTCGACTGGGTTGAGCCCCAAATGGGGGTGGATCTTCAAAGTACATTTCTTCCATTCTCATCATCTTAAGGATCAATCCCAAAACTTGATGATTAAGAAATTTAAACCCTTTCCATCTAAGTCAATGTGCCTTAGTACCACTTTGGCATCTTTTGAACAGGAAGAAAACAACACTGAAGTGAATAGTATAGTGGATCGTGCCAAGCCAGGCCCATTTCAATCTTTTATGGGCTAAGATTGAGCCCATACTCTGAAATATATATATATATATATATATATTCTCACAATATATATAATATTTAAAGGTGTTTAACTTGTAATTCACTTTATTTTAGTCAATTTTATATAATAGATAAAAGATAAAATAGCTAAAAATTTTGAGAGATCTAAATTCTCAACATTTACTAGAAAAAACCTTTTAAAAGTTTACAACTAATTATTTAGTATTCCTCTTAATTAATTTATCAAAAGAATACTGAAATGGATGCGTTGATCTTTTTTACTAAAAGCAATGAAGAGAATGTCCAAAAAAAAAGGCAATGAAGGGAATTATTTACATACAGGTCAATATTTTTTTTTTCTGGCTGGAGGTTCAGTAAGTTTAATACTGCTGTGAATTCAAAATTTTTTAATATATATTAAATGATAATATGTATTTGTGTATATACATTGGCCAAGTTTGTGTGTATATATATATTTACACACACACATATTATCATTTAGTATATATTTTAAATTTATCCACAAATGAGTGAGTATATATTATAAAATTTTATTAGATATAGTCTCTCTTTATAAATAACCCTTTACTCTTTCAAATAACTTCATTGAAAATAAAAAAAGAAGAAGAAGAAGAGTTTTGATTTTTGTAATTAAAAAAAAAGACACACATTCCAAAAACCCAAAATTTATCAATGTAGAATTAAAATTTATATCAAGTTACATTATACACAAATCATAAACAATATAGCTTCCTTCATATTCAATACAATATACAAATACATATCAATAATGTGATTTTTTTGGTAAAAATAATGTGAATTTTTTTAACAATAATAATAATAATAATTTAATTAAGATGCCAACAATTACGGTGGCTGAAGTTAACTTAGCCCTAAAAGAAATGAGAGACAGCCTTACAAAATTTGACTTTCATAAATGTTGTTCCACGTCCACTACAATGGCTGGCCCAATAAAGTTGGGATGGGCTAGTTTTATAATAGAATCTCTTTTTTTTATAAATCATTAAACCTGAAAATGAACAGATTTTTTTTTTTCACAAAAAAGTGTTTTCGGGTGAATTGACCTGCTCATTACTTATTCATTATTAAGATATTTTTAAATATAATGTTTTGAACTGAATTAATTAACCTGGAATAATTAAGAAAAATAATTTTTATCATTTTTTAGGAGATGGTCTGTCTAATATTCCATTCTGTTTAAAAAGGCCAATCCTCTTACGTATTAAAAAAAAAGTAAATTGCCCAACCCAAATCACCTAAAATTTTTGTAATAAAAAAAGAGGACTTGAAGACTTAAGATTCGCTGGTTAGTGTACTATGCACTAAATTGGCAAGGAAATAGAAGTCGAAGCAAATAAATAAATAAATAATAAAAATGAAATAACCCAATCAGATAATCATAAAAATAGGGTTAACTCAAGTTAGATCAAATAATAATTTTTTCTTATTTTTTCAATGATCATTTCAATTTTGAAAATAATGAAAAGAATCAACTAGCTATTAAATATAAGTGAAGTAAATTTTTATCAATTAAAATATTTATTACGTTAGCATTTGGATTTTGACTTTAAAAAAAAATTAAAATAGTTGTGTGATAATAGAATAAATTAAGCTGGAGTAAAATTACAAAATTCAAATCATATTAATTACAAAGGGAGTATGTTATAAAGTTATCCATTTTTTTAAAAAAAAAAAAAAGAAGCTAAAATCTATTGTTTATTTCTGGAGAAACTTCTCTTCTTCACTACGTGATAAACAGTCACCCAAAAAGTTGCTGTGCAATGCATATAATGATTTATGATCACAAAAATTTTTATTGTTGGGTTCCACATATAAAATTTATAAACGAAAAAATTGACTAAACGTGGTCAAAAGTTGATAAAAGTTTGGCATCATGCATGTTTATATTAATTGAAAAACAAAAAAGAAAAAAGAAAAGTTTGAGAATGTGATCAACTCCTTATAGGCTGCAAACTAACAGTGACTTTCATCTCTGATGAACTGATCAATTAGTTTAACCATCTCTTCAATACTTTCCACTTTCAAATAACCAATTCTTCCAACACTGCCAAATAAATATATATATATATATTTATAAAACCAGCCACCTAATTATATTATTAGTCTTACAACAAAAGAATATATATATATATATATATGAGATTAATTATAAAATACATGGATTGTTGAACTAACAGAGCATCTCAAAGTCTCGTTATGGTTCTCCAAACCACAGATGTTCCAACTACCTCTTTCTACATAATACCAAGAACCATCCCCTGCAGTTTCATCAAATCTTAAAGCAAATTAATTAAGCATCCTCATCGATATTCTTTCTGTCTTCTTCTTCTTCTTCTTCATCATCGTAATACAGCCATGGCTTCTTCATGCAGATCCATCATCACAGCTTTCCTTCTGGCTCTCACAGTGTCAAGCATCATGAGTTCAAGCCTAGCGGCTCGTCATCTTCTGCAAGCAACACAACCTTCCATACCAAACATGCCTGCAATTCCAAGTAATTTGCCCAAACCAGCAGGATTACCGCCTTTGGCTTCCATCCCAACACTCCCTCAACCCAATAATGTGCCTCCTTTGCCTACCAACATCCCAAATCTTCCTATGCCAAATACACTTCCACCTCTTCCTTCTATGCCTACCATTCCCACTGTCCCACAGGCCACTCTTCCTCCTTTGCCATCCACTGCTTTTTCATTCCCAAACATTCCCTCCATTCCATTCTCCTCCCCTCCACCTTCAAATTAGTGTTCCTCCTATGCTTGTTGCCTGATGTGGCCACTATACTAGATTTATATATAGCTTTCATGGACGTGTCTGTATTTGAGGTTATAGATCGTTTGTTTTTCTTATGCGGGTGTGAAATTTAAATTGTCTTGTTAATTTTTATTTATGTTTGATTTTCTTAATTGCTTGTATTGTTTAATTCTCATACTATACATACAGATTTGTACCGCTTGTGCAATAATATTTTGACGTATACTCTTCTTGTCTTCAACTTTTGAGACTCTTCCAGCCTACACCTCTCAATCTCAAGCTTTGAACTATTTAACTCTCTTTTATTCATATCATAAAGTGTTGAGGCCACTTTCACATATATTGAGAAACTTTTGTTATGTCCTTAAACTCCTAAAAAAGCAAAAAAATTTAATTTTATCTATTCATTTTATTAAAATATATCACAAATTATAATACCAATAATATAATAAATGAGAAATAAAAATGACAAATCACTGTATATTACCTTATATTATAAACAAAAAATATTTTTCTAACGTAACTTATAATATGGATCAGAAACGTATAATATTTTCTTATGATACATTGATCTCATCAAGGGATGACCACATGACTAAAACCTTCGGTTCTTTATCAACTATCCAACTTTTATTTATGCTACTGAATGAAGAGAAAGCCGACTCAATGGTCATAGAAGGAAGTCGTTGTACAAAAGTGATTACGAGACCCTCAGATTGGGCTTGGAAAAAAAACTCAGGCCCAAAAAAAGGGACACACTCGATTACACCGACTCCACCATTTTGTTATAATTTCCCTATACATGTACGCCAAAAAAAATAATAATAATATCCCTATACATACAGTACCCCAAGGCCAAGCTTAGCCCTAAAAGAAATGACAGATTGGGCTTACCAAATTTGAGCCCGTTTTATCAACATTGTTCGACCATTGCAGCCTTTAATTAAATTGGCAAACCCAACCAAGTTGGGTTGGGCTAGTTTAACGAATACGAACTTTTCCCATGAGCCGAAGCCATTAATTAAATTAAATCTATCTAAGTGAGCCCATGTATTTGTGTGAAGTTCGAGATAAATTGCAGTGACGATTATGAACAATGCTCGCTTTTCTTTTTAATTTGGTTATTGATGATTAATTTTAAGATATTTTTAAATTTTTCCGTATATAAAACCGAATTAAAAATTTTGCATACTGAAAAAAAGATTTCTACACCTTTTTTCTTGATGTGCTTGTCTATCTACTATTTAATTATCTGTAAAAAGGTTAATCCTCTTAACTACAAAGTAGACTAACCCAATCAGGTCACCCTAAAAATATAGTTGCCTAAGGCAAGTCTACCCATTGCCTAAGCCAAGACCATTTTTTTTAACGTAAAAATGAAGTATTTTCCACCAAGGTAAAAACTCTAATTTCTCTTGAGATATGGAGAATAAAAGAAGACTCTTTTTAATTAGGATTGCTTCATATATAAAGGACAAACTCTCAACCACTTTTTTTAGAGATGATAATTCCTACCATTTGTAGTAACCTAAATTGACTGGTCATTTTAATTTTGGAAATGATAAAAAGGATTGAAAAAACTAGAGTTAAAGGGCAAATATATCCTAAAAGTATTTATCAATGAGTTATTGTCACTCTATGCTAGCAAACTCATAAAGTTAATTATTAATTAAAAAAATGGACCAATTTTTTTAGAGTTAAAGAACAAATTTACATTAGAAGTATTTTCTGAAGAACTATAAGCACCCTAAACAAACTTTTATTGGAGCAATTTCTCTTTTGAACTAGACCCATTGTAAAACTGAGAATAAACCAGTGAAGAATAAAATAAAGGAGAACAACAATCCAAAAAATAAAAAGAAATAAAACAATAATATGGAGATTTTGTTCTCCATATGCAGATAATGAATGAAAATTGGCGCCTCACTCTTCTTCATCAATTTTAGGGAGAATGATTGAGAGTGATTCGAAGCCTACATTCACTAAAATTAATACTCTTTCCTCCCTCCCTCTCATGGCCTCTAAGCTCTATGACTCCTGTAAGTCCGCCATTGACACCCTCTTTTGCTGTGTTGACTCTACCTTTCTTTACCTCACGTATGAAAAAGAGGACGAACTTTGACCACCATACGGGCAAGGCTCTCCAACAATGAAGACTTGGCTATTTGGGTTCAGCATTTGGCACATCAACTTAATTATTTATTTATTTTTTATTTTTTTTATTTTTCCTTTAACCACTTATCATCACGCGTGGCAACACATGAATCTTATTGTACCAAGTTTAATAGCCATTTATGAGGGTTTGTTAATATAGGGTAATTTTACTCTACAAGTTTTATTAAGGTGCTAATAACTTCTCGAAAGATACTTTTAGATAAATTTGTCCTTTAACCCTAAAAAAATTGGTCTTTAACTAACAATCAATGCTATTATGAGTTTACTACCGTAAGGTAACAATTACTCCAATTTTGAAACATAATAAGTAATATTGCTCTAAAAATTTGTTTAAAATACTTATAACTCATCAAGAAATATTTCCAAGTAGATTTGCCCTAAAACCCAAAAAACTATTAAATATAAGTGAAGTATCTTTTTTTAAATATGGTCATTTTAATTTTGAAAATAATAAAGAATACTAAAATACATTGACTATAAGTAAATATATTTTTATAATTAAAATAGTCATTATTTTAACATTTACGTTTTTATTTTAATACAAATTAAAATTAAAATTGTCACGAAATAATTATCAGATAATAAAAAAATTAAATGAGACTGAGTTGATTTTCCCCAAATTACAAAGAAAGCATGTTATAATTTTTTCCTAAATTTTAAAAAATAAACATTTTACTGCATAATACACATAATTCTTTATGATCGAAATAATTTATACCGTAGGGTTCCACATCTAAAATTTACATACGAGTTTGAAGGAAAAAATGTTGATATTTTAAAAAAAAAAAAAGGTTTGAGAATGTGATCAACGACTTCAGCTTTGATGAACTCAATTAGTTTAACCAACTCTTGGATACTTTCCTCTGTTAGAAACTCAATTCTACCAAAACTGCCAAATTTGGAGTCAAAATAACAACCAACCACCGAATCATATCATTCTATTCTAACGTAAAAGGAATATGAGATTATGGAATACATAAAAAGGATATTGGTGAACTAACAGAGCATCTCAAAGGCTCTTTATGGTTCCCCAAACCACACATCATCCGACTATATAACACCATCAACTATCCCTTCAGAATCTCATCATAGCTCGATCGATTATAAGCAAAAAGCATCTTCTTCTTCACTGTTCACTGGTGCAGTTCATAACTCAGCTAGCCATGGCTTCTTGCAAATTCACCATCACAGCTTTCCTTATGGCTCTCACACTCTCAAGCATCATGAGTTCCAGTCTAGCAGCATGTCATCTTCCGCAAACAACACAACCTTCTTTACCAAACATGCCTGGAATCCCAAGTAATTTGCCTAAACCAACAGGATTACCTCCTTTGCCTTCAATCCCAACAATTCCTCAGCCCAGTAATGTTCCTCCTCTGCCTACCAATATGCCAAATCTGCCTAAATCCAATACACTTCCTCCTCTTCCTTCTATGCCTATCATTCCAACAGTACCACAGGTCACTCTTCCTCCATTGCCATCCACAACTGCTTCTTCGTTACCTAATATCCCTTCTATTCCCACAATCCCATCATCTATCCCTTCCTTCCCCTTCTTTTCCCCACCACCTTCATCTTTAAGCCCTTGAAATTTGAGTGCCCTCCATCCTATGTTTGTTGCTTGATGTGGTCAGTACTAGATTTATAGCTTCGGATTGCCTTCGTGTGTGGGTATCCTTGTTTTGTTTTTTGGGATGTGAAGTTTATTTTTTGATACTGTGTTGCTAATTTCTGTCTATTTGTGTGAGTTTCTTAATTGCTTGTATTATTTCTCTCACTACAGATTGTTTTACTTCTGATTGTACTTAATATTATGACTTGAACTTTTGAAACTCCTATGAGATACTACAGTCTAAATCTCATATACTCAATATTTACTTGCGTTGACAAGTCCAATGAACAGAAAAAAGAGACTTGTACAAATATTTTAACCCACGGCTTGGGCAAATTCGCTTCACAAAGTCCAGGACTAAACAAGTTTTATTTTATTTTGCATTTTCTTTTATTCAATTTGAATGATCTAATCGTCATGTACAATAACGAAAGAAGAACAGATTTTGTGTTAAAATTATATTGATTAGACATCCTTCAGATAATGCATTGAGATGTTCCTAAAACTTTAAATATGAAAACTCTAGGCCTAAAACTCTTACCAAAGAAAAAATACATACACACACTCAAACTCTTATTACATGAACATTAAAACTAAGTGATATGGTCATTTTGGTAGATGACTAAGCAAATCAGAAAATACAGAAACAATCTCATGAACAAAAACAAGTTGATGATTATGTGTTAGAACCAAGGGAATTTGTTCCTAAACTCTAATGATGACGCCCACTTAGTTGATCACTCCAGTTGATAGGTCATAAGTTCTCAAGAGAATATAAATTTAGATAATCCTCACACAAGAGAATTGATAGAAAATCATTCTTATTCAACTTGTTAAAAAAACGTAGGTCTAAATATATATATTTATAATGACCTCTAGAATCCTTTAAAATGATTAGAAAATCTCATAAAATAGGTAACTAATCATTTCTAATGTTAAGGGACTATAAATAATAGGAAATTACTTAAATTCTAAGACTAAATCTTGTGAGAGTGTAAGAATCTTACTTATTTGGAAATTAAATCACTCTAAAATATTCCAACTTACTAACTAAGTAAGAGCATCCTAGAAGACACTAGATAACACTAAATAAATATGAAAATTACTTTAAAAGCATCACTTTTTTTAGAGCCACAAAGATATTTGACTAAAAAATATACCTAATTTATGATCTACTTGAGAGTCAAGTAGTCATAATAGACCTAAAATACTTAAAATACTAATTTGGACCCTTGGAAATACAATTAGGAATCCAATAAACACTCCACAAATAGGCTTATTTAAATAATTCAAGTTTTACCCAATTAAACATAAAACAAAACACAATTAAACAATTAATTAATAAACCCAAAATACTATTCATTTCACATTAATTCCATGGGCTCAAAGAGTTTGCATTTGAGTTTGAATAAGAATACTTAAGGTTCCATTGAACTCCTCCATGTACATATTGGTACCTTGGGCCTTCATTGTCATAATATAAACTCCAAATTGCTCTTAGAAACTCTTGAATAACTCCTTTATCTATGGGCTCTCCAAAACATGGTCTTTTGATGGATCAATTCATAGATAAAATTAATAGATCAAACCATTATTTTAACCAAACTCAAAGGTAATCATAAATCTATTTTTTATATCAAGTTCTTTTTTTTTTAACAACCAACCAGAATCCGGAGTTATTTGGATTTCAACTAATCTAAATTGAGTTCAGTCAGGTTCCAACCAAAGATAGTTTTACTAAAAGTGTTTCCATATTTACACGGTCTCAAACTTGAGATATTGTGCTTCAATAATCCTAACTCATTCCACTAAGGCCAACACTCACTAGCCATTAGATAATATCAAAATTTTTAATAAAAATATAATAATATATCATGCACCAAAAAAATATATATAATAATATATCATTTCTAATTAAAATCTAAAATTTGTATTCGATCCCTAACCATATATATGGACAAGACCTTGTTAGGAGAAGTAAAGCTTACTTTAGTTATTTCTACATCTAAAAGAAATTAGTCTTCAACTTTTGGTTGAATAGTATTTGTGATATTAAAAAAATACAATACATACATAATTTTTACACATTTAAATATACAATTTTTTAATTAAATTAGATCACGTTTGTCATATATTAAATTTTATTTAAAAAATTAATAATAAAAATATTAAATTAAACCATAAAAAATAGTAATATTAATTTTTCAATATAAAATATATAGTAAATCATACTATGCATACATTATGAATATCATGCAATGTATGTGGAGCCTGCTGAGTTACATTTAAGTGCCCGTTTGGTTTGTCTTTTTATAAAAGTACTTTTAAAATAAACACAGTTTACAAAAATGAAGTTTGGATAAAAGTAGAGAAGTTTACTGAAAAGCTGTTTGGATGAAAAAGGAGAAAATGATAATTAGAAAGTACAATTTCGTTTTGTAAAATGAGAACCAAACAGGCACTAAATCTATGTAGAAATCTATCTTATATGTTGCACAAGACATATTTGTGACAAAATTATCTAATGGGATCCACTAATTTTAAAATTTAAAAAAATCAAAATGTTGTCACAAAATAATAAAATATTATTAAATCTCTTCATAAGTCAATTTTTTGAAATGACTCCCAATATAACTTTCTATAGAAATCATCTAAATAATAATAGAGTAAAAGATTCTTTAATTAAACTAAGAAATTTAATATGATTTAGGATCCACTAATTTTAAAATTTAAAAAATCAAAATGTTGTCACAAAATAATAAAATATGTAGCCTAATACAAGGTAAATAATAAAATATTATTAAATCTATTCATAAGTTATTTTTCTCAAATGACTCCGGATATAACTTTATGTAGAAATCATCTAAATAATGCCTCGTTTGGTTCACAGAAGTGATTTTAAAAGAAGTGGAAGTGGAAATGGAAGTGGAAGAGGAAGAGGAAATGAAAATAGAAGTGGGGATTAAAAGTTCACATTACCTTATATTTCACACAAAAGGGTAAACTGGTCTTCTGCGGATAGTTCCATGGAACTTGAGGGAGTTCCATCGCTATGGCCAAGGAACTCATTTCCATCAATTTTGATGAAAGTGGCTTCCCTATGGAAGCATGCATCCAGCGAACCAAACGAGCACAAGCAAGGATTCCTTCTCTGTTTCTACTTCCATCCCCTTGATTCCAGCTTACCAAACGGGGCATAAAAGAGTAAAAGATTCTTTAATTAAACTAAGAAATTTAATATGATTTATTTATTAAAAATACATGTACGTGGGCAATTGTGAAAGACATTGTTTTATTTGAAAACAACAGAGAATGTAGAAGAGCAATGGGAATAACCGGTGGAATAAATAAACCAGTTTAAGTTGCAATCTTCCTATTTCAGTCTATAATACATTTTTAATTATTACAAGATAATAATTAGTAATTAAATTTATTTTATATTTTTTCAAATTATCCTCGTTAAATATGTTAGGAATATAATATTTTAATAATAAATAAATATTAAAACCTAAATGTTAGAGAAAATTTTAAAAAGGAAAATTAGAAAAATAAATTTAAAAAATATATATTATGTAGAATGGAGGGAGTAGTATTTTAGAGGATTAAAAACCGAAGAAAGCAGTGTAGATATTGGAGATTCGGGGAGTACGAGGGTCGGGAGATGTCGCAGCCTGAGGTAGCCAATAGGCAATAGGCATGTCACTGTGCAGTGTGTACTGTAAAGCAAATATTGCCATAAATAAATAATTAAAGCCAGCCTGGGTTTTCTGGACACTTGTTAAAAAAACAAGGTAAAGTAAAGTTCGAAACTTGACCTTTCTTTTTAAAATATTATTTTATTTTAGGTAAAAAAAACTCAGATAAGACCCCAGCTTTCTCGCTTGCCCATAAATGGAAAATCCGAACCAATTGAAGCAAGTCACATCCTATCTGATTACTTTCTTTTCCCCTTCCTCTCTCCGGAGTCCACTGGGCAATTTTGTTCTGATTTTCAAGCTCCAACATCACACGCACATAAAAGGAAAGGAAATCAGAATAAAGGTATGCCATGAAAAAGGAAACTAGAATTTTCTGACCATTTTCAGATCTCTCCTCTCATCACTCATGTTTGATCTCCCATTTTCCTCCAGGTTTCACGCTATATACAGTACCTAACTTCACTGATTTCTTTCCATTCTCTTTAAGATTCTTGTTCAAGTTCTGGTTTTTCGCTTTCTTTACTGTTAAAGCCGAACCCAGAAAAACCCTTGCTCTGTTCATTTCTTTTTTTTTTTTCCCTTTCTGAGAAAACTCTCTTGCCTTCTTCCCTTACTTCTTTCAGACTTTTTCAAATGTACAGTCCATATAGTTAAAAAAATAAAATAATAAATTGCTTCTTACTGGAAAACTTGTCATAACGTCTATATCTTTAATTGCAGTGACCATATAGAGCGAGAGATGATCTTAATTAGTTTATTCCTTTACTGTTCTTTTGCATCTTTCATATATGCTATATCAACTATTTGCAGCTTGCATATAATTCTGCTAAACCTTAAGAGTCTTTCTATTTTAAGGTTTCCTGTTATGGATTTGATCGGATGCTTTTTGAGAGGTAATTTTTAGCGGTGATTGAGTTCTGATGCTTTGGATTTGCGTGTAGAGAGAGGGAGATGACGAGAAAGAAGATAGAGATAAAGAAGATCGATAACACAGCAGCGAGGCAAGTGACGTTCTCAAAGAGAAGAAGAGGGCTTTTCAAGAAAGCGAAGGAACTTGCTACGCTCTGTGATGCTGAGATTGGTCTCATCGTCTTTTCTTCCACCGGAAAGCTGTACGACTATGCTAGCTCAAGGTCTCTTTCTTCTCTCTATATATATAGTCTTCATCTTCATATATAAAAGCTATTCTTGATTAGTGTAATTAACCTTCATTAGATTAACTTCCAGTCCCTGGTTTTCCAAATGTTTTCAGCATTGTTTCGAAATGCCTTCCCAGTCCTTTTAGAGATAGAGAGAGTTTTCTGTGGAATGATCTGCGTATGATAGGTTCTGAAAAAACTTGTGAGATTCTAAAATAATTATGTAGTTTCTCTGTTCATATGTACTGAGCCCAAGTTGATCAGTCAAATCTTGTGCAATATCAATTTACTTAAAAAACTCCAACTAAGTACTACTTAAAAAAGAAATCTCATCATGTATAAAACCATAAAAGATCAATCAAAGGGAAAATGAAAAAGTCATAAAAAACTTTTAATTTGGTTGGAAGTTTCAATTTCAATATGTGTGTGTGAAAGAGAGAGTCACCTTAAAGCACATTTCATGGCTTTGAATCATGGTCAATTGCGTTATATGCTCTTGGACGAAGTTAATAGAAGGAGAAAAAGAGAGAGAAAGGAATCATCCTGATATGGCTGCTAGCAAAATCTTTTGCAGCCACAACAATAGGCAATTTGAAATGCTTACAAATTTTATTCTTTTTCATTTTCGGTAATGTCAAAATTTCAAACCGCTACTTGTTTTTTACCTGATATGTTCCTAGGCGTTGAAGTCTCTAATAAAGAACATGATTTATGTTTGGATTAGTTTTTCCATAATTGATTAAGAGAATAAGTGATTTTTCATCATTGATCATAGAAATAAGTGATTATGTTAAAAGAAATTTATGTTTAGATGTTTCTAATTGTTTAAAAAATAAATGTATTTTGATTTTAGAGGGTTTAAGTGAATATTTGGTAGATAATGAGAAGTAAAAGTGAAATAAGTGATTACTGGAGAAGAAATAATTATGATAAGTAAAAAAAATTAACTTCTCCGATAATCACTTATTTGATACATAATTGCTTATTGAAAAGAGTGGTGTGTCTGGTAACTATGTAAAATAAGCAATTATTTTATCCCATAAGTGATTATGGGAGGAATCCAAACAGGCTCGAAGTCTTTATATATCCTTATACCGTTTTTGTAGTAATAACACTTTTATATTATTAATTAATATAAAAATTTCAACTACTTTAGTTACATTTATTGAATAACATATATAAGAAGTTACTATTGTAGCAACTTTACAACAGTAACCGGGTCATTGTTTTGTGTGTGTGTTTCTTTTTTAAAAAATGACAACATTCTCAAACAAAACTTAAATATATGATAAGCTAAAAATCATAGCCAAATAATCTATCAGAGGGGATATCAGTGAGCTCAAATATTGTGCATAGGAAAGATGATCCACAACTATTAATTTTAAATCCGCTTTTGCTATCTTTAAATCTGACTTAATTTTGGTATCCTGCTTGAATGTCCTTAATATAATGTGACATGGAAGCCATTTTTGTTATTAACTAAAATTTAAAAATTTACCAGTAAACATTAATAAAATATCAATCGTCATCAAATCAATATACTCCCTTTAGTTCGTAAAAATTGCCACTTCATGGTTTTTGAGATTTTTCACAATATCTATCACTTTAAAATTTCAATAAAGTATTAATTGCTTATTTTACTGTTTTACTCTTAATTAATATCAAATGTATCATTTGAGAGAGCATTTAAATTAAGGACATTTTGGTAAAATATTATCAAAATTTACAATATTCTTGATCATTTAATGACTTTCTTGGTTTATATGAAAAACCCTAAGAAGACAGTCTTTATGAAATGGAGGGAATATCAATTTTATCAATATAAAATTTATAACAAACTATATTATTTATAAGTCATAAGTATTATGCCTCATTCTTCAAACTCCATAATGAGTATACTAGGATAAATGAATATCCTTGGGTAAATGGGAACATCATATTCATAGCATGAATTTTCTTAAATAAGTTAATATTGTGAGCTGTAACTTTCATATTGTTATTGAAAGCTTTTGTGTGTGCGTGAGAGAGAGAGGTCCTTCATTTAAAACATTTACAACCAAATAGCTTAAAGTTTAATTCTTGCCACCCCTATCTTTTAATTATGTTTTAGCACAAAATACGATGAGTTTATGTTTAATTTGAACAAGCATGCTACAAGTCTTAATGAATTTTTTTCCCTTGTAGAAGGGTGTCAAAAGAATAATGCCTAGAAGTATTAAAGGGAACAGATGATAAGAGAATAAATAGTCCCAATCTATGAACTGTTGATTACATAAACATCTCTTTAAATGAAATTTTATATATAAACACAATGATTTAGCTCAAATGACAGAAAGTGCTATGTGCCATGCATTACTGTATTCTGCAGTAAAAATTTGGGAATTATGTAAAAGATATTAGAATTCCATTCACTGAGATATATATGTATATATATCTTCAATCAATGTCATAAAATATAAAATCTATAGCAAACTACATTATTCATAAGTTGTGAGAAGTGCGACTCGTTTCTCAAATTCCATTTAAGGCATATGAAATTAAACATGTCCAATTTAAATGAAAATAAGTTGATAACAGAAGGAATTCTGAGATATTGTTTTTGTTGTCTCAAGTATGCAGCAGGTAACTAACAGGCATGATATGCATTCAGACATTCACAGATCAGATCAGCCTTCCATTGATTTGCAGGTAAGTAAATTATTTCCTTTCTGTGGGTTCTCTCAAATGATGAAATGTAAATTGGATCTCCTAAATTTATATATTCTTAGAGAGTGACACAAAAGATTACGTAATCGTGTGTAATTTCGCATTGATGTGAAATTAAATTTTACCCGTAACTGTACTTAGTGATATTCTTTTGAAAAACTCTAGTGAAAATGTGTGTATGAGGTCTAAGTAATTTCTAGCCATTTGGATAAGCTAGAAACTAATGTAACTTCTTGGCAGAAAAGCATATGTAAAATATCATCCTCCCCAAGAGAAACAACCTTTGGTGAAGAAAGCTACATTGTTATGAACAAAATAGGTAACTCCTCTAGTTGGACAAAATATAGAGAACCTAACACTATTCAAGTCATCATCAAAACAAACAGCTTGAAAATATTCAATGACTATAACAGAACCCAAGTACGAAAAAGGAAAAAACTTAATGATAATCCATTCATAAGTTTTTTCCTTTTGGGTGCTTGGGTTAAAGTATCGTTTAATTATTCTGTATGATGCAGAAGTACTTCTTCCATAAAAATCTCAATTTTCTTACATAATGAAACAAAATAGGTACATCATAGCTTTCACCAATATCTAAATCCTGACATTGATTGGTCTCTACTTCTGAATATTAAAAAAGTTAGAGAAAATTAAAACCACTTAATTGCATCGAGTTACAACATATATAATCTAGGAAGAGGTTTTTCTTTTTCTTTGGTATGGTAAGGATCCACAAGCCAATTTGCATGTTGATCTAGACTTAATTTCTCGTTGCCTAATCTAATGTGAAATCATTAATGGGTTTGCCTTCGGAAAATTTATCACAGATTGGGAGTGAAAGCTACAACAAGCTGCGACATGAAGTTGCAAACAAGACTCGTGAACTGAGGTATATACTACTGCACAATTAGTACTCCCTCGGTACCATTTTATTTATCATTTTAGAGAATTTTAAATGTCCCAATTTATTTACCATTTTACATTATCAATGAAGTATTAATTATCTTCTTTACTTTTTTACCCTTCATTAAAAGTAATAATAGGTGGAATGAGTCTTCTTTTAGCATTTAATTTAAGGATATTTTGGTAAGATACTATTAAATTTTACTATTGTTTAGGTCATATAATAGTTTTATTGGTTTGTGTGAAAAATCTTAAAATAACAAATAAAATGGGACAGAGGGAGTTCTGTGTACGTACCATGCATGCTCATAACTACCATATTGTATTAATGAAGCAGGGTTCTTCCACCTTAACAGGCAGTTGAATGGAGAAGAGTTGCAAGAATCCACAATTCAAGAATTACAAGAACTGGAGGAACTGCTTCAAACGGGTTTGATGCGTGTTTCAAAGGCAAAGGTTAGTTTGTTTCTCCCTCACGAAATGAATCCTCTTAATACTCTCTCCTTATATCTTTCTTCACACACAATTTCCTCCATTCATTTTATTTTGAATAATGAAATATCAGTGACTGTAATAAGTGACTATAATATGAAACCAAATATATTTTTCATTTAGTCACTGTCATAAATAAGCATTATATATGATTTTATTTCAAGAACATTCTACTAATAATAACAAATTCATTCCGTTAAATAAAATATAATGTCCATTTATAAATACATTTCTCAACCACTCGATCATAATTAAGGAAGGAGATTGTGTATGGAGAGAGAATTGAAATGATCAATCATCTTTCTTTTAGCATATTTCTGGGGGATGTAAGGAAAAGAAAAGGGAAAAAAATCTAACCTTGTGAGAGGTTTCTTTTCCCTTGTTTGAATAATCTTTATCTTCCAAGAATCCCTTAAATTGGGGGAACTTTAAATATAGAAAAGAAAGAAATTAGAAAAGTTAATTAGTTCAAAAATCTTTTGTTATCCAACTTCTGACACTCAAACAAAGGAAATCCAGATCATCTAATGTATACCTTCTTCACGTTCATAATGATATGCAAAGGATACAGGTCGCTCTCGTCCATTATACCCCGTCTAAACATACCCTTAATGCTGACTTGCTAATTAATTAGTGCTTAATTATATTATCTGCATAACTTCATCTTATCAAATTATACTTGTTTCAGGATAATATGATCGTAAAAGAGATCTGCGAGCTCAAAAGCAAGGTTTGTTATCCCCTTATTCGGATCATCTATAATCATACTTTTTACTTGCTTTAATTTTATTACTAATTGAGAAATAATTGTTGATACTTGCTAAATTGCTATGCTGTCTAAATTTCTCTAACAACATATTGTGCTTTAATCAATATATTGATATACACACACATATATATAATAAAATCTATAGCAAGCCATAACAAGTCATGAATAGTGGTGTGTTTTATTCTTAAAACTCTATGAAATGCACAGAAAAATATGTCTAATTAAAACTGAAGATGATAAATTAATTTATCAAGTAAATAAGAAGAACCAATTAAGCAAACTTTTCGTGACTCGATCAATTGCAACCGAGGATATGAGTTTCATTCATTTAAAATCCTTGGTAAAACTTAAGCATAAGATCCAATCTTAAGTATATTAGCTACCCTAATGTTAGGCACGTTAGTAGAAGTAAAGGAGAAATTAATGTATTTATCCATCTTGATCTTTTGTTTTTTTAGTAATACATATGATTGGTCTTTATCTCGAATTGCAATGTCTTGCACTCTTGTTGATCTATGAAATTGAGCCACTAGCCAATTAGTTATGTTGCGAACCCTATGCCATCTGAACGAAATCTTCAATCTAACTTTATATAAAATTACTAAATGATATACTCTCACTTTTTTACCCGTTTTCCCTCTTCTTGATCCAAATCTCCTCACATATTAATCACAATATGACAACCATTCAGTCACCATTGATTTCGATGATGTGATGTACTCAAAACAAACCAGAAAATTTGTCCTTGTTTGCCACAGTTCCAAATGCTGATGGATCTGACTAGGGAATTTGCATTCTGTGCCTATATCTCTTGAATTGTTCAGATTTAATTAGGATGCTTTAGACTTTATTATATTAATTTTTAATATATTTTTTTATTTCATCATAAGCTAAATGTAAGATACAAAAAACCACTCAAATTATCAATTTAAAAAATATCCAGATTTTGGATTAAAAGTTTAGAAAAATATAATATTTAGGTTTTCTAAATTGAATCTTGACTTGTTGAGAAAACTTTGCACAATGTGCACACTTCCCAACAAGAACACCAAGTCTGGACTTGTTTCAGATGGGTTAAATCATCACTACAAAAAAAAACAAGTGATTCGCCGATGAATTTTTCTGTCACAAACCAGAAATAAGCCCGTCCCAAATTCTGTCACAATCTCGAATTTGTTATCCCAAAGAAAAAAACTTGGTAACGGATTGTATTGATGGAATTTGTGACAGATTTATTTGCTATGGAGTTTTCTGTCACAAATTTTGCAATGGATTTATAATAAATTTACAATTAAATTTACCACGGTTTTCATAGCAGATCTCCTGTTTCCTTTTTTCTTTTTGTAGTGATGGTATGTTTGAACCATATTTTATCACACTTGGAGTGAACATTCATGTTCAAGCATGTAGCTTGGGTGGCGGTAAGAGGATCTTTTCTCCATTCTCTACCATCGATGATTCTTGTTATGAACATGAATGTTCACTTCAAATGTGATAGCATGAATCATCGATGGTAGAGAATGAGATGTTAAGATTGTATTTTCACTCCATATCCTCCCTTCTCTCTTAGAAAATACAACTATATTAAAGTGTTTTTGTTTTTCGATGAAACAATGATTGTGGGAAATTGAGATAGAAGTTATTGGCTGTCCATGAACCCTTCAATACTTGTGATCAAGCATACCATAAGGCTTGATTGACTGCTACTATGGCAGGAATGACCTTTGCTTTTCTTGTTGCTTCTATAGTTGTTTTTGGTTGTCCATGAACACTTCAATACTCTTCGCATAGCCTTTTATCACAGCTCAGTTGGATAATAAATGAATCTTGATAACAAACACATAACAGAAAGCCAATTAGACTCCTATAACTTGTCTCATGAACCTTTTCAGCACTGTCATCATTCTGCAGCTTTTCATTTTGGTTCATTAATTGGATTGTTCATGACTTAGAAGTCGTCCTCCATTCGAAATTTCTTCAGAATTTCCTTTCATACATTTTCTAACACATCAACATCTCTTTCTGGGTCTGCTTAATAACTTCCATGACTAGGAAACGAAATAAACATGTCATTTTGTTATTTCAAAGACCTCCATCGATCATCTTCCTTTCAATTCATCAATGAGCTGAGCATTGCATCCTATCAAGAGAAGATCATAATACTAGAATTTGTACATGCTTATTAACATAAACACAACAGTGCTTGCTTGCTGCTTTGGCCCTAAACTTTTTAGGAAGTCCTTTTTCATGCAGCATACCTCTGGACATCTCCATGATCGTCTAACGCTTTCTATCAGTAACTCCATTCTTTTTTTTCTGTGGAATGGAGCATTCAACTTGTGTTCAGTTCAAACCTTTTCCAAGAAAAAAAAAATGTTGAATTGTTATAATATGGATCGAGTGCCATTGTTAGACTTCATTCTTTGCAAACTCCAACTAATTTTTTCAACCTAAGCCTTAACCTCTAGAATACTCCAACAACTTCATATTTGAATCTTAGTTAGATCGTCAACAAATGCAATACAATACTCGCTTATTGAGTTCCTCCCTAGGCTATCTTTTTGAAGGGTAGCCTCATCTTCTTACCAAATTGAAGTCTTGCAGTTAGGCAACTGCGTTTGTGTTGGACTTTTGTTTTAAAGTATTACCTTGAAGCCTTTTTGAACAGCTAGCTCTCTTAAGTTTTATAAGGTCTAGTCAATCTCAGGTCCATAAAGAACATATGAATAACTGGTTCTACCTAAGCTTTCAATGGCTTTTCCTTCCTCTACAAATGACAATAATGTACTGATCACCTTATATGTTGTATGGTTGGTGGTGCCACTACTAGTTAAACCAGCTCCTCACTTGAACTGCTGCCTTCAAAGTAGTGTGTATTTGTGTGGCATGCCAATAACTTGTGGCTTATCTTAGAAGGTTTGATATAGAGACTTTGATCCACATCTTAATTAATTAAAAGATTTTGGTGGAATCGTAATTATTTGTTATGATAGGTATGGTAATTTATACTATTTATTACCTTAATCTTTCTCTCTAAAATTTTACTATCTCATTCAGGGAAAGCAACTGATTGAAGAGAACAGAAGATTAAAACAGGTGAGATATATAATTAAACTAAACACATTTTTCCAAATGTATTACTC
Organism: Adenanthera pavonina; assembly: GCA_026686845.1. Taxonomy (NCBI): domain Eukaryota; kingdom Viridiplantae; phylum Streptophyta; class Magnoliopsida; order Fabales; family Fabaceae; genus Adenanthera; species Adenanthera pavonina. The sequence goes on along the minus strand of JAIVEN010000029.1, from coordinate 1,465,282 downwards.
AGGAATTTGAAGTAGGCTACACTTTTCATGCTTTATGAAGAGTACGGCTTGCTGGAGATTTTACTATTGTATACTACTTCCGTTGTTTAATATAAAGGACCAATAATTTAATTACATAAACTAAAAAAGCAGTTAGAATCATGAAATTTATCAGAAATGTAAAATAGTTTCCTAACATTTTCTCATTTAATGATAATAATTTTTATTATGTAATTAATGAGAATGAATTGTACTTATGAGCATTTTTGGAAAAAAAAATTAAATACACTAGATAATTATTATTTGTTTCTTATATTTTAAAACAAAATAGATCTCCAAAAAGGAACGGAGGGAGTATTAATTAATATTAATATTAATTGATTTTTAATATCATGCTTGGTTATTTATTATATATGTTTGTTAATTATTGTGAATGGTTGGATTGGAAATATCTCTCTAATTTAAACGATGAGAATGTTTGTAATTTCAGGTAACACATGAACAAGGACAATCATCTGACTCAGTTATTTTGTCCAGCGCATCTGATACTCCTCAATATAAGGATTTTGATATCTCTCTCAAGTTGGGGTTTCATTGATCGTAACATTCAATTGAATATAACCATGGGATTGAGTATTTAAAAGAAAATGATTGGATTTAAATCAAGTAGAGAATTGCAAGTCAAAGTGAATGCTCTTTTTGTTGTTTTTGACAATTAGACATACAAGGTTTTTGTAAATGTAATTAATTAAAAGTAAATTTGACAATTTTTCTAATTTTATTAAACTTATACTTTCACTTTTTAACTTTTAAATTGTACATAAATTTTTTTTCTTTGAAACAAATGTTAACCTACGTACTAATTTAGAAATGGATGAGTCTTTTATTTATTCTGGTGAATAAAATGGATGAGTCTTAAATATCGCTAGATTCTGAATGATTTGAGATGCAAAGTATTGAGATACTTGATAAATTTTTAGACTTTGCATTTGCTAATTAAAATAGGGAAGGCAAAATACTTAGTTTGAATTGCGATTACCCTTAGGTTTTGTGGCAGTTTAGGTGCACGAGTTGAAATTTAGGTTACACATGACTTAAAATAGGGCTAGAAACGCAAGTTTATAACACACCACCTTGGTGAAAATTCTGATAGCAACTTGATGCATTAGAGATCTACGCATGGGGAATGCCCTAATCATATGGCCAATTTTTTAAAAATTTATGCAGAAAAGGTGTAAATATGTGTGTAAGTATTCTTTGAACAGCATTTTTTTTATAAAAAAATCTTATTGAATCTCTAAACTTTGTTTTTTGAACTGGGAATTTTTAGATGAGTTAGGTTTTAAGAACTCATGGTAACTAAATAAGCGTGAATATCTCAACTTGCATAAAAAAAACTTGTTAAGTATTTACAGCATTTTTTTCCTCGATTAATGTTTATTATTTATAGCTAAAAGTGACTACATTTCAGGCAAAAATAAAAAAGAAAGAGAGGAAGTGAGTATATTGACCTTTGTGACAATGTGCTATTGCCTTTTTCATAGCTGTCCATCATCCCAACGCTACGGTTGTTTATTCTAATGGAAAAAGACACTATGAAATTCTCTCCAACTAGAATATTGTTAAATTAGTACATTAAAAGTTAAAATCTTTTAAAAGGATCAAAGTCCTTATAGGTAATTAAAAAAAAATTTATCAAAATACCCCTTCCCTTTTCCCCCTTTCTCCTCCCAATTTTACTGTCACCGGAGGTCCGATCACCGGTTTGGTCACCAATGATAGTGTCATAATAGTAAAATATTTTCACTTGGAAAAATAGTTTTTACCACTTGAAAATTTAGTTATCCCCACTTGAGAAATTAGTTATCGCAAGTTGGAAATTTAATTATTCACACTTGAAAAATTTGTTATCCACACTTGAAAATTTAGTTATCTCCACTTGGAAATTTAGTTATCCCCACTTGGAAAATTAGTTCTCGTCAGTTGGAAATTTAGTTATTTCCACTTGGAAATTTAGTTATCACCAGTTGAAATGTAGTTATTCTCACTTGGGAAATTTGTTATCCACACTTGGAAATTTAGTTATTCCCACTTGGAAAATTTGTTATCCACACTTAGAAATTTAGTTATTCAAATTGGCAATAATTAATTTTTCAAGTGGCGATAACTAAATTTCCAAGTGTGGATAACAAATTTTCTAAGTGAGAATAACTAAATTTGCAACTAGCGATAACTAATTTCCCAAATGAGAATAATTAAATTTCCAAGTGGAGATATCTAAATTTCCAAGTGTGGATAACAAATTTCCCAAGTAAAAATAACTAAATTTTCAACTGGCGATAACTAATTTCTCAAGTGGAGAAAACTAAATTTCCCAAGTGAGATAACTAAATATCCAAGTGTGGATAATAAATTTTCCAAGTGAGAATAACTAAATTTCCAACTCGCGATAACTAATTTTCAAGTGGGGATAATTAAATTTTCAAGTGGCAAAAACTATTTTTCAGATGAAAATATTTTACTATTCCGGCACTGTCGCCGGCGCCGGAGCGGTGAGGTTGGGAGGAGAAAGGGAGAAAGGTAAGGGATATTTTGGTAAAAAAAAATTTTTTTAATTAGCTATAAGGACCTAGGTCCTTTTGAAGGATTTTAACTTTTAGAGGTACCAATTTGGCAATATTCTGGTTGGACGGTCCCAAAGGGTATTTTTCCCTTATTCTAATATCTAATGTTACACCTATGTAATGCACCAAATATTTTTTTTTTCATTATAAATTAAAATTAATGTATATAAAATCTATAAAACTATATGTGTTCATATGATATAATATTATGATAAAAAAATAATTAATTTTCAATACATGCGTTAAATATATAGTATATACAATAAGTCAGAATAATAAAATGTCATTTGTGTTCAAACTATTTATAATACATCACAAAAAAATTATAATTGCAAATTATTGAAAATGAAAATTTCTCCACACAAATTTTGTTGATTTTCCATCTAAATATATAATTAACATTTTCAAAACACTATCTATTTCATATCTTGTGAAAAACAAAAATTATAAGTTATAAAAAAATTATTTTGTATTTGGTTAAAATAAAAAAATTATTTTTTAAATTGTTTGGCAATTTTAGTGGATGAGGGAAGATGGAAAAGAAAGTAGGGGATGCATATGTGATATTTTCTTAAAGAAAAATATTATCATTTGTATAATGGGTTTTAATTGATAAAAAAAATGTAATCTCATTCTTTCCACTTTTCTCTATCATCTACTATAACTATTATTTTTTGAATAATTAGAAAACTTTTTTTAATTTTAATAATTTTTAGAAATTTAAATAAACGTCCTAGAAAATTTTAAAAGTGTTTTTTTATAAAAAGTTATTTTTTTATAAAAAATGATGAAACAAATAGGTTCTAAGTATATTTAGCATATTTTTTCATATATATATATATATATATTTAATGGATATAATAGATAATAAATTTATAAAAACAAAAAATAAGTTCATAACAAATACTTGATTTGGGGATTGTATTTAAAAGCAATAATTAAAAAATATTTAAAATTAATTTTTCTTTTAAATACTTATTTAAACATGTAATTTAAAAGTATTGCTTAATAACTATTAAATAAATTAAAAAATTATTCACATATAGAAATATTTAATAATTAATTCTAAATTAATTATATACTTCTATCTAATTTTATATTAAAAAATTATTAAAGTTGATTGGTTTAAATTTATTATAAATGTTCAGGACAAAAAAAATTATTGTAATAAAAAATTTCCATTTCAATACACCACTCTAACATTTACTTTGAATTACTTTCTATTACTTAACTTTTAATCTATTGTAATTTCTTTTATAATCTCATTATTCATTATCCTAAGGCCAATATCATTAAAACCTCTGTAATTAAAAAAGAAAATGACTTCTCCAAGTATTTCATGTTTTAATCTATACAAATTCTTTATGATCTTTTTTTAGTGAATCTCTGTAAACTTCTTATTTTTAAATATAAACTCATTTATACTTTGTTGTCAAATAATAATACAAAAATTGTTTTATTTTTTATGTTGAGAATGCCATTTGTGCCGTTGATTTAGTATTATATATATATATATATATTATATAATCATAAATAATAATTTTTGATGAAAATATTTAGTATTTGTTTATAATTGATATTTCAAATATGTTTTTTTTAAAAAAACTTATATCAAAAGAATTATGGAGATTATGGCTATGATTTTATCAAAATTAAATTTTTCAACTTTTGAATGTAAGGATGTCAATTATTTGCAATTATCTTATGATAATATTTTTTAATTTTAATAAAAATTGTTCAATATTTTTTATCTTAATTAGCGTTCCAATAGAATTTTTTTAATATGAAAACTTATATCAAATAATCATGGAGATGAACATCACATAATGATTTTTTTAATAAAAAAATTTTCATTATTTTATCTTAGTTGATGTTCCAATAATATTTTTATATGAAAATATATATAAAAAATGTAATGGTTGAAATTGATTTTTTCAACTTTTGAAAGTAATTTGGTAAAATAAAAAAATTGTCATATACATATATATAGATGTAAAATATATAAAAATTAAAAAAAATATATTTGTAAATAGTAATTTTTAAGTTCATATTTTTTATTCTAATATTTTTTAATATTTGTGGAGTTATTAAATTTTGAATTGTTTTTAATATAAATTAAATATATTGTGATGAATTTGTTATGTCAATCTGTCAATAATAACTTAAAATAAGAGAATAAGAGAGTGTCACATGTTAAAATTTTAAAAATAGCTGAGAAGATAACAACGTAAAACACCAAATTTTAATTTTTTTTCTTATTAAAATTCCACTATGAACAAATCATTAATCAATATTTAATATATTTCATATTTTGATAAACAAATTAAAAAGTTATGATATTCATTAGTAATGAATGATATGATTTATTTAAGGTTTTAAGCAAAATATGAGATCCCACTTTTAGTTTTAAGTACAAGAAGGGATTCATGGTCATTACTTTATTTTTTCTCAGATTCTACAAAATAAATTTTATTTTATTGAATTGATTGTTAAAATATTATATATATTTTTAACATAAATGAAAATATGCCCTCAATATCAGAGAGAAATTAGTTTTTATGGTCGAATGGAGATACTTTGATTCTTAACCAAAAAAAAATCATAAAATTAATAATTTAAAATTTAAAATTATTTATGTTTAAATTTTTAAAAAAATAATAATAAAACAGTAATCAATGTGTTTTAAAATTTCTAAAAAATTATATTATTTACATGTTATAAATAGTTTGAATTTTTATGTGAAAAGTTTGTTTCAAGATTTGTACAAAGTATGAACCCACTCATAAATATAAAAGAGATTGTAAGATAAAAATTCCCTATTTTTTATAGAATTTTAAAAATTGTACTATTTGCGGAATAACTAGATAATAAATTTAACAGCTACTAATTCTAGTTGGCAAAAAAAATTCAACAGCTAATTTTCTGGGAGTAAAAAAAAATTCTTATCGAGGAGTACGAGGGTTCAGATTGTCATAATCAGAGCAGTAAAGAGGCATGCTCCATTTGTACGGTAAAGTAAACATGACCACAAAACTATGGCCACTTCCCTGTCCTTTCGGCTTCCAACGTCTGCTCTGTCCTACGCCTCTCCTTTATTAAAGGGTCAATTCACAAAAACAGAGTCTAATTTAATACTAGCTCCATCATTTTATAAGACTTCTTAAAAAAAATTTTTAATATTTTTTTTCACTTTATTTAATTTATATTATAAAATATTTTATATTAATTATATATATATATTAAAAAAATTATTTTTTATCTAAAATTAATATAAAAAATATTTATATTTTCTATTTTATTTTTATTAAATATCTTATTTTATTATCATTGTAAGTTTAAAAATAAGAAATATGAAAACATTAAAGATATGAATAAAATGAAAAGAAAAATATCTAATATCTAATATTTTAAACTAAAAATTTACCATACAAAATATTTTATAATATGGATTGAATGAAGGATTCCTATTAATAAAAGTAATTTACTTTTCATTGAATTAGATTATCAATCTTAATTATTTGAAAAATAATGTAAAACCAATTAAAATCAATTAAATCATGCTATGAGCATGTTTCCACCAAAAACTACACTTCTTTATACGATAATTTATGAGGTTTAGAAGTAACTAAATTATTAGTGACAAAAATAGAATAGTGAAATTAAAAAAATAGAATAATATTACTTAATATCACAATATGCCTTATAAAAAGAAGTAAAGAAACATTTTAAATGATATTTTATAAAAAGAATACGAGGGAGTATTGCATACGTTTCAAAACTTTTGTGGTTTAAAATTATGACATAGAGATTAAAAAATTATTAACTATTATTTCTTCTGCTTATTTAATTACTTCATTCCTAAAAAAAATAGTTAAAACTAGTTGTATATCTTAATTTTTAAAAAATTATTATAATTTTTTAAAATTATCCTTATTAAATTATCCTATCTTAATTATTACTATATTTTATAATTTCTCTCTATCATAACAAAAAGTATCCACTTTAATTGATATTTATCATAAGTGAAAAAAATAATAATAATAAATAATAGTTGCTAACTTTAAGAAGGTAATTTATATTTGAAATTTTACCCCTCCAAAAATCCATTTTATATATTGAAACGAAGGGAAAATATACATGGGCAAAAATACTCTTATTTAACTAATATACTATAACTAAAAAAGGAAAAAGGATTAATAATAATAAATAAAACTATAATTTAAAAAGAGATTTATCACAGCCTTGAAAGTTTAAAACAAAAGTTTTGAAATGGGGTACTCATTTAATCATTTAACTAATTTTTGTAAGATGCCTTATGTAGTAAAAAATATTTATAATTTAGATAGAGATAGTACAACGTAATACCACGTCAATTCACAAAAAATGGTATTTTAGAGTTTTCATGTAGATAAAGAAAGAAAGCAATTAAATAATTACTCTCTCTCTCTCTCTTTAAACACTCTATTTTATTTGGACATCTAATAAATAAGCTATATAAAAATTAAAATTAGATAAATAAATTCATAAACACATAAGGGATCAAAAAAAGCCAAAAAAAATCAAAATTCTTTATAATCGGCTTAATTAGTCTTTACCTTCATAAATGCATGTTTTAAAGATGACAATAATAATAATAAGTAAAAAAATATCAATAAATACATAATAATAATAATAATAATCAACTAAAAAAATTAAAATCCAAACCACTCTCAAAACTCTCAAATTCTAAAAGAAGATTGAAGAAAATTCTCTTCAAAATCTTTTTTAAAAAAACAATTTCCCTTAATTAAATAAAACAAATAATAATTAACTAAAAGGGAAAAATAAAAAAAGAAAAAAAGGAAAAATAAAGTTTCAGTTGAATGTTGGTGGCCTAATCCTCTAACCCTAAAACCAAAATATAATAAATAAATAAATAATAGTTAATTAAAAAAATAATAAAATAAAAAAGGGGGGCTAAAAGCCCAAATATCCATGAGCCAAATTGAGAAGGGCTCATGGATAGTGGCATGAGCTTGTTTTTGAAGCAGAGTAGCAGAGCTTGGGTGTCGGTGAGGTTGAGAATTAGAAGGAGGCTTATGTAGGAGTTAGAGAAGGCGAGAACACAAGTGTGAGAGCGAGATAGAGTGATCGAGTGAGAGAGAGAGAGAGATTAAGACCCAGAGACGACAAATTGCTAGTCTCCCCATTACTCCGTACCTTGCTACAGCAAATAGTGAAGGCAAGGAGCATTTGGGGACGAAGACAATCAAGTAAGCAAAGTGGAGGGAACGCACGACATTGGATGAGCATTTAGGATGATTGAAGCAATCATGTGCTTGGTTTGGTCGATTGCAAGCCATTTGCTAGAGTCAATAAATGGCCACAAATGATTGGAGTTAAAGGAGGGAAGCAAAGAGACACCAAAAAACCCTAGAGAGAAAAGAGAGAGTCACCAAGAAGTATAACAACTCTCATTATATTATCCCGAACATAGTATCAAGCTAACAAAAAGTAAACTTGATTATGTGTGTAGGACCGGAGGAATCAGGACTAGAGAAATGATCCAAATGAGATAAAAGCTAAAAATGAAATAGACAAAAGCCGCGACGAGACTCAAGAAATTTGTTTAAATTAAGAACATTTTAGTTGGCTGAGCGAGAGAGAAACGGAGGGAGAAATGAAGAGATGCGTTTGGGCTTTGAAGATACAACTCTTAGGAGTGATTTCTGGACTCTAGAAGCTTGGTTAATTATTGGTAAGTGATTTTTGCTCCTCCCTTTCCATTTTCTTTGGTTGTTGAGATGGTTTTTCGGATGTATATGTTGACTTTTCGGTTATGGCCAAATCCTTCCAATTAAAATGGTTGTAATGAGATTAATAAGGTGTTATTTAGTGTTAATAATGCTTGGGTATGAGTTTTAGAATGAGTATGTGTGATCTATGAGGAACCCTAGGTTGGAATCCAAAATATATAGTATTGGTTAGGATTTGAATAGTTATTTGGAGCTCAATGATATATGAAAATATGGTTGGAACCTTGGATTAAGCATAATTGATTGAATTATGGATTTTGGATAATTATACTATATGTTGATTGAGGATATTATGGTATTGTAGAGGTTGTTTGGTTGATTGGAGGAGTGCAAGTCATGGTAAGCAATCCAAGACTGTATGTGTGGTATTGACAACCTAAAGTAACTGGGTGTTTGCATTGTGTGTATTATATATTAATATAGATACGTGTATATATGTATGTCCTTGTTCACACCACGATATTATTTGTGTATGTGTAATTTTTCTATATATTGTGGTATGTACACGGCTAAATGAGATAGTGTATGATAATGGTGAACATGATGACGATTACATAGTGATATATATATACACGTTGATGTGGCATTATGTGATATCATAATATGACATTGATGAATATGATAATGATAATCATCACATTATGATACGGCATGAACATTATCACCACATGGCATTGAGAGAAAAGGTGGATCGGGTGGTGGTGATGATGAGATATGACATGATATGATGATATATGATATGGTAAAATGAGGAAGGGATCCCTGTCACTAAATTCTCACCCATGGCTAAGAAAGCAAGGCGACAGTAGACTGCACTTTCCCTAAATCACCACCAATTCATGGTGGTTCAGGGAAAAGAGAGCCATGATCCAAGCATTAGTGATACCTTTGGCCCGGTGCACTAGCGTGAAGTGAGTTTGGTGATATCCTGGAATCAATCTTCATCGATTGTTAAAAAGGAATCACCTATATGAAATATCTTATGATGACGTCAGCTTGTGATTCTAGTCATATATAAGGGAGATATGCATTTCATTACATTTTGCATTGTATACATCATATGCACATTCGTGTGGATAGATGATATTTGTTGCTTGTGGTTATCCTCGGTTACTGAGATTTTGTCTCATACCTTTTTCCCATAATTAGCATTTCAGGTGAAGACTTTGGCACTAGTCTAAAGAAGACAAAGGAGTCATAGTCTCTCCGACGTGGGAATTTTCAAGTCATAGTAGTATGTATGTATTATCTATGTATGCATTGTGCTAAGTAGAATAGTATGTTTGTCATGATGATGGTGGTATGATATATATATATATATGATGATGATGGTGAATGATATGTGATGATATGGTGTGATGTATGCATGTCTTGGTGTGTTTAGGAGTTAGAATGGTTGTGTGTGAGCCCAAAGGGGGTTTTTGGGCCTTGCGTATATGTTTTGGGCATATAGCTCATTATATGAATTTGGGGTTCAAGGGGGTCAAATCTAGGAGAAGTAGTTCCTTTGAGGTAAAACTTCTTTGGATAAGTTGGCTGAATCAATTAGAACTTGTGTGAATGATCCCTAGGTGTCAAATTGTCTTTGGTGGCAAATAGAGATGGTAAGTAGTGAGTTTTGGCCAAAATGATATTGGGTGTTCAAAATCTCCACATAGAGATGGATTCAAGTGAAATTTGTGTCTATGGTTAGATTAGGATGAAGGTGACTTGTAGGAGTTAGAATCAGATCAATTGGAGGTTAGAACACGAAATTATGTGTGCTGACAGTTCACCCAAAAATTAGCAAATTGCTGATATAAATATTGATATGGGCGCCGCGACACCAAAATCTAGGTCGTGGTGCTAGTAGCCTCTATTAAGAAAATTTTGGAACCTGATAACTTTCCTGCCATGGCCTTACTATAGTGGCTACGGCGTCACACTCTAATTTTCTGTTCTGTTTTTGTTTTGGTCAGTTTTCAAGGTTTTTGGTCAAAAGGTGGAGTTGTATTGTAGTAGGGTGTTACAAGAAGAGCCTAATCAAAGGGAAAGAGGCAAGGGGCTTAAAGGTGAAGTACCAAAGAGAGCATGTGAGGTGAAAGGGAAAAGAGAAGAAGGAACAAAGGAAGACGAAGATTGGAGGCCTATTTCGAGACGCAAATCACTAGGAAAAGCAGGAGCAGTTGGGAATTGAGCAATAGGTTCGAGTAGTAGAGACTCTAATTTCGGTAAATTTTTTCAGTTTCAATCATGTCATTCATTTCAAATGATGCTTTATACCCTTTAATATACCTAGTTCTGTTATATGGTTTCCTTATTTTAGGGCTTATGTTGTTCACGCTCTTCTGAATGGTTTTATCTCAGTTCCCTTGCTGAAAAAAATTGGTTGGTTTCCCTTTTTTTTTGTTTTACAAAAGGCACTCACTGAAATTATAGGACGTTCTGGTTTGGTTGTTGGAAGTTTTTAGTATCACTCTATTCTCTGGTAAATAGCATTAGGTTTCTCATTTGTGTATTCACTTGGCTTAACAAAGAGGCTTGCTTTGTCTGTTTGTTGTTAAAATCTTGTTGCCGTGTTGACTATTAAACTCATTTGCTTGTGTATGTTGACTATTAGAGAGCTAATATATTATGTCATGAGTCTGTGTTCAGAAGGTAGAATCATTGTTATTCATGAACTTGTTACATCTTGATAATAATGATTACTGGAGTAAATCTTTGTAGTCAATTTGGTTTGAAGGAAGGATTAGTCTATAGAGAACATTAATTCTTGTGTGAACTTTGATCTTTTGTAGAAATTTGGCTCTTTATAATTATAATGTGAAGGCGTGTAAGCCTAGAACAGTGAGATCATGTTGTGTTTCTTTTAAATGTGATATGCGAAAATTTTTTGGTATAGGAAATGGGATTTTTATATGAGGATTATATGGTTAGGAACTATAGTTATTAATTTTGCAATGAGATTCACTGTTGTTGTTATGTATTTACATTCGGGATGATCCTGAGTGCTCTAATGGTAATCTAGTTTAGTTACCCTAAATTTTAATCTTGTTTTGCCATTTAGTTTTTTATCATGAATAAAAATGAATGAATGAATGACAACCCGTTTCTTAAAAAGTTTGTCATGAAGGTTTTTTATGAGTTTTCGCAGACTCTTACAACAATTACATCATGTGAGGCTATGTAGCTGCATGAGTGTATTAATAAAATTTACTTATAAAAATAGGCCAAAATGACCTTTCTATTAAAAAATTTATTTTCTTATAATAAATATAGGACTTTAAGCTAATTATACCGCGTGAGGTATTTTAACCACGTAGGTATCCGAGTTAATCGCGTTATGGTGTGAGACGAATAATCTACATAAGCATATATGTTAGGCCGAGTAACCTACATTTAATAAACTAATTTTTACCTTTGCTCTCTAACAAGTATATATTTTTTAAATAAATATAAAAATATTTTCTTGTTAATAATAATAATTATTCAACAATAAAATGCTTATATTTTACAAAAAATTACCCAAATAACCATATCCCGGAGGTCCTGCAACTTTTGCATGTATTATAGTCAATTGCTTTGTCACATGAAATTCCGAGTCCACGTAAACATTTAAGTTAGGTCAAATAACTTATGTTTATTAAAATAAATAACTTTCTTATAAGTTCCTTTCTCAAAATATGCATATATTTCAATTTTTGTTGTAAATATAATAACAATATTTAGTTATTTTGAGTAAATAATAATACTAATATTAAACAATAAAACTTTTATATCGTAAAAAAATAATTGGCTAAATAATTATATCTGGAAGGTTTGGGACTTTTTGCAGGTATTTTAATTTGTTGCGTGAGATTAGACTCCACGTAGAAGTATCGATAAAGTTAAGTGCGATTTATTAAAATATAATAATTATTGTAAGGTGATTTTCTTTTAAGAAAATGATATTTCATAATAATAATAATAAAACAGTACTATAACAATAAAAATAAGATAATCTTTTCCTTTTCTGTTGTTCCTTACTTTGATATGATAAAACTTTTATACTGTGAGGAGTTTTTAAAACTCCTATAAGTAATTGAGGAATCGGTCTATCGGGCATAATGCTACTCTGCTGTAAGTATATTGGTTTTCTTTTATTCTTTTTTCCAAAAAAATACAAAAAAGAAATATGTTTTCAAAAATCCAAAAATTAATTAAAAGTATTTTCAAAATTAAATAAGAATAAGAGCAAGTAAGTGAAATTAAATTATTTTTTACAAATTAAAATATACCAACCCAAGTTTTAAAAAATTGTTTTGTTTGAAAAATGATAAATTATTTTCAATTGGTTTTCTTTTATTACAAAAATAAAAAATATATCGATCAAGTGCCACGAATTTCTATCATGAACTACGTGATTTTTTATCCCTATTGCAGAGTACGTAAGCCCCAGATTCTGATTCTGGATTAAGTCCGCCTTTATAGATAAATAAATATTTTTCAATTTGCTTTCTTAATTTCTTCTCTTCATTTTATTTTCCAAATCTACTTTATTTCCTTGATTTCTTTTCTTTGCACCTTTGTTTTTTATCATGTGAATGATAAAAGGATAATCAAAATATTTTTAAAGTTATATTAAGTTACGCAATCAACTTAAGAGTTGATTCCAACAAGGATAGTCACGGGATGGTGTGTGTGCATTGATTGCAGGAAGTTAAATGAAATAACGCATAAGGATCATTTCCTACTCCCCATTGTGGACACTATGTTAGAAAGTATAGCTGGTCATGAATATTATTGTTTTCTTGATGGCTACTCAGGATATTTCCAAATCCCAATCGCACCTGCAAATCAAGAAAAGACAACTTTCACATGCCCGTATGGTACTTTTGCTTATCGTAGAATGCCTTTTGGGTTATGTAATGCACTTGCAACCTTTCAAAGATATATGATGGCTATATTTTCTGATATGGTAAAAGATATCATTGAGATCTTTATGGATGATTTTTTGGCTTTTGGTTATTTTTATTATATCTGTCTATCTAATCTTGCTCAAGTTCTGCAGAGATGTGAAGAGACTAATCTAGTGCTTAACTGGGAAAAATGTCATTTTATGGTAAGTAAGGGAATTGTTTTGGGACATTAAGTTTCAACTGAAGGGATTGAGGTTGACCAAGCAAAAATTGCAGTAATTGAAAATTTACCTCCTCACAATTCTGTTAAGGCTATTAGAAGTTTTCTGGGTTATGCAGTATTTTACAGAAGGTTTATTAAGGATTTTGTTAAAATTGCTAAGCATTTAACTAATTTGCTTGCCCAGGATGTTTGTTTCAACTTTGATGATGATTAGATGAATACTTTTAATCATTTGAAAAAGGCTTTGATTTCTGCCCCTATTGTCGTTCCCCCTGATTGGAGTTTACCTTTTGAGCCTATATGTGATGCAAGTGACTTTGCAATTGATGCTGTTTTTGGATAGAGAAAAGGTAAAAATTTGCATGTTATTTACTACACTAGCAGGGTTTTGGATAACACGCATATCTGTTATACGACCACTGAAAAAGAGTTTCTATCTGTGATTCATGTTTTAGGCAAATTCAGGTCTTATCTTTCTATGTCTAAAGTTATAGTATACACTGACCATGCAGCTTTGAAATATCTAATGAGTTAGAAGGATGCCAAGCCAAAGTTAATAAGATGGGTTCTCTTGTTACAGGAATTTGATGTTGAGATTAGAAATAAAAAGAGTACTGAAAATCGAGTTGCAGATCACTTGTCTTGGCTTGAGCATTTGCCCAAAAATAATGAAATTCCTATTAATGAAGAGTTCCCTGATGAAAGTTTAATGGCTGTCTCTGCTATATTTACTCCTTGGTTTGTTGACTATGCAAATTTTCTAGCTGCAGGCATTATCTCCAAAGATCTCAATTTCCACCAAAGAAAGGGATTTCTAGTAGAGGTGAAGCATTATATGTGGGATGACCCATTGCTTTTCAGGAGATGTGCCGATAGTATAGTCCGAAGATGTGTTCCACAAGAAGAGATGGTCCCTATTCTTGGCCATTGCCATTCTTTCCCTTATGGTGGACATCATGGTCCTGATAAGACTGCTACCAAAGTTCTTCAAAGTGGTTTTTACTGGCCCACACTATTCAAAGATGCAAGAACGTTTGTGACTAATTGTGATAGATGTCAATGCACGGGTTCTATCAGCAAAAGGCATGAGATGCCTTAACAAGGTATATTAGAAGTCGAGCCCTTTGATGTGTAGGGACTAGACTTCATGGGCCATTTTCCTCCCTCATTTGGTAACTCCTATATTCTTGTTGTTGTTGATTATGTTACTAAATGGACTGAGGCTTCCTCATTACCAAACAACACAGCTACTAGTGTTGTCAAATTTGTGAAGAAATTATTTGTTCGGTTTGGGGTTCCAAGGGTAATTATTTGTGATAATAGGGTGCATTTTAGAAATCATCAATTTAGAGCTCTGTTGTATAAATATGGATGTCATCTTAAAGCTAGTACCACATATCACCCACAAACCAGTGGACAAGTTGAGGTCTCTAATAGGGAATTGAAAGGAATCTTGGAAAAGACTATTAGTGCATCTAGAAAAGATTGGTATGTTAAACTAGATGATGCATTATGGGCATACAGGACTCCATATAAAACACCATTAGGCATGTCTCCTTATAGACTTGTTTATGGTAAATCTTGTTATCTCCCTGTTGAACTTGAACATTGAGCATATTTGGTTGTGCGTGCTTTGAATCATGATTTGAAGGATGCAGGTGAAAAGCGTATACTTTAATTGAATGAGCCGAATGAGATGAGAAGGGAATCTTTTGAAAATGCCCACATTTATAAAGAACAAACCAAGGTTTGGCATGATAAGAGGATTCTCAATAGGGAATTTAAGGTTGGACAGAAGGTATTATTGTTTAACTCACGCCTTAAATTTTTTCCTGGGAAGTTGAAGTCCAGATGGTCTGGGCCATTTGAAGTCATCGATGTGTGACCTCATGGAGCAATTGAAATTAAGGGGCAAGATGGAAGCACTTTTGTAGTGAATGGACAACGCTTGAAGCGGTACTATGATGTGAACCTTATGGCGAAGGTTCATTCTATCTCACTGTAAGAATTTGAAGTCACCACTCTCCGTTTGACTATTGACATTAAATTTAGCGCTTATTGGGAGGCAACCCAACTTTATTTTTCTTCTTTTATTTTCTATTTTTTTGTTTTCTTGCTCTTGTTACTCCAAACCCTCTTCCTCAAGACTAATTGCAGATTTGATTATAGTGAAAACGAGTTTGGAACGAACACAAAGGACTTCCAAGAGTATTACAAGTAATGACTACAAATCAGGGGAGTCTCAGTTCCTTTACCTTTTATTTTATACCTACGATATTGAGGACAATGTTGAATCTAAATGTTGGGGGGG
The DNA here is from genome assembly GCA_026686845.1 of Adenanthera pavonina. Taxonomy (NCBI): domain Eukaryota; kingdom Viridiplantae; phylum Streptophyta; class Magnoliopsida; order Fabales; family Fabaceae; genus Adenanthera; species Adenanthera pavonina. Next base: position 1,449,473 of record JAIVEN010000029.1, on the reverse strand, counting down.
AGTTTAGTAGTTGCTCTTAATTGATCTGTCCTTAGAATTATGCTGATATGCTGAACTTAAAAACTTTTTTGCGAATTTATGTGCTTAATTGCTTTTATTTAGATTTATTTTGCTTATTTTTCTGAGTTAGTGGTCAAGTCTGTCACTATAGAATACTCAATTGCTGTGCTTAATGGGGTAAGATAATTGATTTACAAGTCAGGAACATGAGTCTTGAGATTATAAAATTGAGCACTATAACTTAGTATATGGTAGGTGTGGAAAAGTGATTGAGTTTATAGGAAGTTGGATTATACATTTATTTCTGAACTCGGGTATTTTTAATCATTGTGTATGAAGTTATTATTTAGTTGGAGAGATGATTCGAGGTTTAAATGAAAAAAAAGAGAGAGAGAGAGAGAGAAATCCACTCCGCTAGCTTGAGCTGTATTTAGTAACCGGGGGGCTTCACCAAAAAGCGTTGTCCTTTGAGTAAAACGGTGCGATATAAATTATGAGTGTGTCAAAGGCATCTTGGTGCAGTAGGTTATGTTAGCTTAAGTAATCAAGGATACACATCACAAATGCGAGATTTTCGTGTCAAAAGAGCATATAACGGCTCATGAAAAGCAAATAAATTCCCAAATAAAATTGAAGCACAAAGTGCGGGGAAGTTAAATAAATAAATCTTTATTGATCTCCATTGTACATGAGCTGAGTTTTATGCATGATTGATTGATGTATTTTAAGTTCTCAAATAAATGTTGTAATTTTTCTTCCTCTTGCTTGATTGGCTGTCTACATTTGTCACATACTAGATACACACACACTTAAGTCTCATGGATGAATGAGAATGATAAGTGAGTTATTATTGAACCTAATATTTAATTTGTTGAGTATTCCTTTTATTTATATTAGTGACGGGCTGTCACTAGTAAAGAAGAGTGAGTTTAATGAATCTAGAAATTGATTTTTAGAGTAGCACAATTCTAGTCTTACTTGAGGACAAGCAAAGGTTCAAGTGTGAGGGGATTTAATGTGTCTATTTTATACCTATAAAACACCCATATTTTGTATCTATTTTTATCCTAGAATGTTGTGATTTGATACTTTTTGACATGATTATACACAATTTGAGTATATTTGTATCACAGGAATATTTATAGGGATTTCTGAGCTACTTAGAGCTAAAAAGAAGGATAAAAACGTTTATCTACGTAGCCACTCGTTCCCACCAAGTTCCTCACCTGCGATCGGGTGAGGAGGCGAAGAAGAATAATTGAAACGGAATGACCCCGCACTAGGTCCTCCAAGAAAGAATCCACCCAGCGCCAGGTGGACTCGTAGTTTGAGAAGGAAGACGCTTCAGAGCCGGCGCCGGGTGGAGGGAATTTATATTGAACCGGCGTCAGGTGGTCCCGCAAACTAAGCAAGATCACGACTTAGAGCTGGCGCTAGGTCCATTCGAGTAGCAAAGTTAATTAATTCACGTTTTAGTAATTTATTAGGTTTTTTATGGGCTTCTAAACTCTCCATATAAAAGGAAACATGGCGGAAACGTGAGGGAGAATTCAGTTGCACATCTGAAGGCTAGAGAGCACAATTCTAACACTTTTATAGCAACTAGAAGAGATCAGGAGATAAGAAAAGTAAGAGATTGAGGGAGTTCTAGGGTAATCTTCGAGTTTCCTCTTTCCTACTTTTATCTTTAACTTTGTTTATTTTATGATTTGGGAATTGAACTTTGTTAAAATGATTAATTTTATGGATTACTAAATTCCCAGTCAGGGATAGGGTTGTAGCTTGATTGAGATTAATTCATTTGATGATTTTGATTATGACTCTGAAATTTTTATATATATTTATCTGATTGAATTTTTATAATTATATTTGTCTTCTTTATTTGAATATTGATTTTATGACTGGCCACCATAAAATCTAATTTGTGGGCGAGCTTTAAATATCGAGAGGAGAAGAGTAAGTTTAGACATAGGATGACAAACGTAGATCACTGGACTATAGACAAATCTAGGAATCTGGGGTGACTTGATTGTAGTTTCATGGTTTGGTTAGATGAGTGAGTTGCACAAAAGTGAATTTAACTCTAATTAAACAAGAATTATTACACTGAGAGGTGATTAGAACATAAAAAAAATAATTGTTACTATAATTGCATAGAGTCTAATCAAGAAATTAATTGAGTTATCCTGATAGGTGAACCCCGACCCTTGACACTTCTAGTGACTGAATCAACCTATAATTTAATTTATTGCTTTATTTTAATTTCTCAATTTCCTCATTCAATTTGTAGATTATTTCCTGGGATTAAAAATTGTGAACTGATAGATTTTACAACCTCCATTGGGTTCGACTCCAGAATACTCTGGACTTTTTATTACTATGATTGACCATGTATATTTGCAGGATCTCGATAATTTGAATTAGTCATAACCTAAAATAGTAACAAAATATCAAAAGTTATTAAAGAAAAAAAGATAATAGGATAGATATAAAATTCTTAAAATTTAAAATTTGAGTGATATATTTTAAAAGGGGAAATTGAAATTGAAAATTGGAGAAAATATTTTATTTATTAAAAAGATAAACCAAGTTGGAGTTGGATGGTTACTGATAACTATATTATTATACTAGATTGTATTAGATTGTGGACCCGTATGTTGTTGCATAAAACATTTATTTTTTGGTTAAAGCACAGGACACTTTTATATTTTAGAAAATATTGCAAAATTCAAGATAAAATTATATTATTCATAATTTATAAATAGTATAATTTTTTATTACTATTATCAAAAAATTGATGTGAATTTCATATTTTGCATAAACTTAAAATAAAGTGTTTGTATAGAAAGTTACATTGTTTATAGTTTATAAATAATACAGCTTGTTGAGATTTTTAATATATATTAATTGACTAATGATGTATTGATATATTTCTTTGTTGTCACTGAGTTAAAAAATTTATATTTTATAATATAAAATATTTTGTGAATTTTATGATATATTTATTTTACTTGATCCAAAATACTTATGAGAAAATATTAAATAATTTGTTTCATATATTTATAAATTGATTATCTTAAATAATACTAAATAAAAATAACTTAAGTAGAATTTTTTTAGATTATTAGCTATGCCTTTAATATGGATACAGTAGCTAAAAGTCTGCCCTATCTACCAAAATGGACCAAGTATTAATGATGTATTTGACAGTTTTTCTTTTTCTCCGCCAACGATGAACTTGACAGTTTACAGACAAAGAAACCAACTTTTTCGCCTGCCCATAAGTGGAAACCTCATTTTTTGCTGAGCTATTGTTTTTACATATATATATGTATGTATGTATATAAATCCTTCGCTCTCTACAACCCCCCCCCCCCCTCTCTCTTGCAATTCATTGGATGGTTTTGGGTGGGGTGGAGTGCTTGCCACCTTCACACCTAGTCCACAATAGGAAAGAAAACGAAACAAGACACCCCACTCTATTCCAAGTAAAGCATATTTTTTACGAATCCATGTGATTCATTCGTTTCTTCCTTTACCACTCCGCTTGCCTCCTCCTCCTCCTCCTTCTTCTCTCTCTATTTGCGCATGGAGAATAGGTTGGTGGGTTTCATCACTACTCTCGGCTAAGCTTTCTTTCGAGCTAGGTTTGATTCCAGATTCTTGGTAAGTATCTTCCCCTTCTTACATTTCCTCTTTTAGACAATAATAGTACTTCCACCAGTATTCCTATTCCCCCTCTTTCTCTCTCTATTTTCTCCCCCTTTCTTCTTATTCTACTTCTTCATCTTTAATAATTAGTGCTCTACAGTGAAATTCATCAATTAGAAGCCTTCTTTTTGATCTTCAAGCTAGGTTTCTCCTTCATTCTTTTCTTCTCTCATGACGACCCACGAACAATTTTCGTTTTGTATTACTTAATTGGACCTGAGGCTGATTAATTTTGTACTTCTATTTTTGGGAGTAGAATGAGTCAACGTCTTTCTTTTTCTGGCTGGAAACTAATTTTTCTATTTATTTTTATCACTGCGTTGCCGTTGCGTGTATAATTCTCTCTCTCTCTTTCTCTGTACGATGAGCAAAATTAATTTTATCAATAATTTTTTAGTTTTTAGACAGGATGGATCAGCAACATTAATTAATTTTTCCCCATTTTTTATCCCTAATTTTTGGGTCTACTTTTGCTTAATAAGGAAATGACAAGACAGAAGATAGAAATAAAGAAGATCGATAACATTACAGCGAGGCAGGTCACATTTTCAAAGAGAAGAAGAGGGCTTTTCAAGAAGGCTCAGGAGCTTGCTACTCTCTGTGATGCTGAGATTGCTCTCATAGTCTTTTCTGCCACTGGCAAGCTCTTTGAATATTCTAGCTCCAGGTCTCTCTTTCTTTCTTCTTCATTTAAAATTTCATCCTTCTTCTCGTAAACATGCTCTTTCTCCACCTTGATGATAGTTCCATGCTTTTGCCAGTGAATTATTAATTTATTACAGTTCTCATACGTTTCTGCTAGATGCGCAACCATGTACTTGTGCTCATTATTTTAATTTTATTTTAAGCTCATTATTCTAGAGAAACAGTGCGATGACTATAAACGTGCTATAGCTACAGAATCTCAATGTTTCTGTAAAACACTGTTTCCTATCCTCATGGATTTGATAACTCTTTCTTTTCAGAAAATCAACTTCCTGGCTTCTGATTCTCATATGTATACCTTTAAATGAATATCTTATTATCTGCATCATCCCAGAAAAAGAATTAATAGTCTTAAAAACTAATCATCTGATGCCATTTTGAAATATGACTGCAAAGATAGTACCAATATGATATCATGTTACAGTTCATTTCACGTCATATGTGCCTGAATATCTTCATTGCTATATAATACAGTAATAAAAAAATATAAGCCACTATACAAGTAAATAATTTTGAATGAGATTTTTTGAGCATTGATGCGAAGAAATCGATGAACTACATTTAAGTTGCTGGAGCAAAAGATGGCACTTAGGTCTGGTATATATGAAAGGGATTCAATGAGAGAGAGGGAGAGAGAGAGAAAAACTCTTATGAAATATGTTTGGAATACGTTATTCAAATTTTTTATGAATAAAAAATAAGTTTTTTGTGGAACACTTACCTCCCTTTCTTTCTCACTTTTCATTTGTCTCAAAATAGATTATTCCTACCAAACATGACCTTAGACTAACATCAAACTCGGAAAAATTAAAGTTTTCAGAAGAGAAAGCTCTTTCTCATTTGGAGACTTCAGCAGTTACACAAAAGGACTGGCGCCTATGAACAAGAGACTTTATTGTGAATGTTATAATGTAGCATACTCACAGTGCATCAATTTCTTTTTTCTTACGCTCGTGAGAATAGGATTTCCATTTCTAATTTCTACCTCAATCCTCACACAGCATATGTGTGAATTGTGAAATCCTGTATATGTCTAATGTAATACTGGTATTTGGCGCCCGCACGCACACACACCTAAACATTAAAACTTGGTAAGTATGAAATGAACCTTTGGTTGTCAAGTTGTTCTTTGCTTTGTATGTTTAATAAAGTTTAGAAGAAAGTTTATATGTTACTGATGAAGAAAGTATATGGTGAACATGAAAAAAGGTGAGTGAAGTTCAAAAGAAATAGTTAAGGCATGGAGCATGAATTCGGCATACTTAGGAGCTATGGAAAGTTATGCCAAACTTTTGATGATGTCAATAATTCCTTTTTGATTTGTAATATAGGAGATCTTGTTGTCTCATAGTGTTGATGTTATGGTTTGATTTCTTAAGATTTATCCATTTTAATCAACCTAAATCTATGTGTAAACTTGAACAAGTTTGTGCTGAAACCTGGTGTGTGTTTTGTCTCTCTAAATGACGCTTACATATACTGCTACGGAGGATATAGAAACATAGATATTCAGGAACGAATTTAAGTTTTTTAAGTGTTTGTTTTGAGATTTTTGTAATAAAAACATAAATCAATATATTTATTTTATTCAAATGGGGAATACAATCCCTCCGCATTACCTTGGGGTTAACAGTCTCCATATAGGATAATACAAGAGTATCGCCATCATTTCATATAAAGACACAATCAATGCAAGATAGAGCTGTGATCAAGTCATTTTGACATCAGTCAAGCATTTGTTGGGAACCCAGAAAATAGATGCAATGTAGAGCTGTGAACCTTATATTATAGCATTACCTCTGAGTGTAATAAGGGTCACAACCATGCATTGATTGAGGACTAGAGCCAGGTGCATTGTAAAGGCTTGCATAATTACTGCTTTTAACGTATATCTTTAATATTTCCTACTTTAAAAAATTTTGGCCACGCAAAATTGTGTCAAAATGGCTATTACTGCAGAGACGTAATAAGAGGTATAAATTTTTAAAGTGTTCATGTTCATACCAAAACTTTGTAAGTATAGAATGATTAAAGTGATTAGTTATACAATATGTTGTATACTACGTATACCAGACTACTAGTGTCATTCTGTGGAGGAACATCAAGTAATAATGATACTTCATAATATGGTGTAAGATTTCTCCAACATGATCAAATTTGAAGGAATAAATTTGAATCACGTGTATTTTTGCTTCTTACAGTATGCAGCAGGTTGTTGAAAGGCATGGTTGGCACTCAGACATTGAAAGATTAGACCATTCATCTATTGAGGTCAGATCATCAGTCATCAATATATCAAATATATATATATGTATATTAAAATCTCTAGAAGTTGTACTATTTATAAATCGTGAACAGTGCAGATTCTTTCATAGTCACTTTTTTTGGCCTTTGTGCAAAGCACAGAGCTCACCTAAATTTTCTCTAAATGACTAGGTCTACTTACATATTTCTTAATCTTCTTGCTCCATTTTCTTTCTTCTTTGAATATAAATTACTTATGGGGAATTGTCCTGCCGTCCATTTATAAGTTATTAGTTTCATCCCCCTAGTGGAAATGATTCAAATTCCACATCAATGAAAGGAGAAAAAAAAAGGAAAAGATTATGTATATAGAAAGAATTATATTTTTCACTTTGCTTATATAACCTGAAATTCAGTAGTAATGAATTAATAGAAATCTCTTGGAAATGTGTAAACAGTATGAAGGGGACACCTTCAGCGCGCTCAGGAAGGAAGAAGCCTATAAGATTCAGGAACTGAGGTATATATATATATGTGTGTGTATATTTATGTACATGTACACGCCCTGTGAAGCTTTCATTTTGTGCCTTCTGCGTGCATAGATCTAAAATATTATATTACTGAGGGATGGCTATAACTTATACTTAACAGACAGTTGAAGGGAGAAAATCTTGAAGGATTGAACATAAAAGAATTACAGAAGCTTGAGGAACAATTAGAAAAAGGTTTGAGCTGTGTTGCCAAAGCAAAGGTTTGCACTTTGTCCCCTACTACATTGCAAAACTCAGATCCATGCAAGGCAAAACACATCGTATCCATAATTGATATCAAATCTCGACAGTCCAAATTTTTTAAAATAATAAGGAAAAATTATAAAATTTGAATTGTTTGTATTTGATGTAGATAGTCTAGATCAGATGTGATCCAGTACATCTCTAAAGATGTGAAAGAGATATATAGGCCTATACTACATGCTTATTTGTAAATAAAAAAGAAAATGAAAAATTCCGTAAATTTTAGGTTATGTTGCAGTTTGTCTTTTATACTTTCAAAATCTATGGATAGGCCTCTCAACTCCCTCATTCTGAAAAACAGGTTCTTCAGTATATTTCACCCTTCACATTAATTGTTACTCCCTCCGATCCTCAATATAAATCACTTTCAACTACCTCACCACAACCAAAAAAAGTTTGTTATATCATTTAAATTGTCTTAGAAATAATATAATTTTCATTTTTACCCTCTAATAAATTTTACAAATTTAAACAATTCAATTTCTCTCCCATAATTAAATAAGAGTATTTTTTAAATAAAATAATTAATGCTTCAAAAATCTATAGAAGGGGATTTACATATAGGACCACAACAAGATTCTAAAATGTGACTTATAAAATGGACCGGAGGGAGTATATATGAGACAGGCTGGCATTGGGACCATATATCAGAAGCTTATCATGTCAATTATGAATTGGAGGAGTTTGAAATTAAATGATATATATGAAGTTATTGCATTAAGAGTGAAAAGAAGAACCTATTTTTGCGGAGCTACGTAATATTCAGTTTTGAAAATCTTAGGAAACTGTTTGTAATTTTTTGCTTTCCTTTCCTTTGAATGATAAGGGATCGAACCCTAATGTTGCTTTTGAGCTGTGCCATTTAGAAGTTCTGAATTTCTTGATTGGATAGCGTTTCCATTCCTAACTTTTTGCATTTAAAATTACAATTGTTTGGAGCCACTTTGCTGCTGTATAGAAATTAACATGACTAATCTTCATCGATGGTATCTTGTGTTTTACAGGATGAAATGTTCTTGAAAGAGATTAGTGCGCTCAAGAAAAAGGTCAATTATATTCCAAACCTTATTGTTCAATGCTCATACTTTTGTTATCACTTAAAGTTTGAAAAGAAAATGTATGATGATGTATATGACAACTAACATGCGAAAAAATTCTCTACACATTCATATGTTTGCCTACATACAAGAACTATGAATCGAGGATTTGGGCTCATTATTGAGAAATTGAATCTTATACATTCATGCTTGACACAGAATATGCCTGTGTGAAGGTCACATCTCGTTTACACTCATCATTTGTTTTCTCTGATTGTGTTAAGGCTAATATTGTTGTTGTGGTTGTATTTCTTTTATGTGATCCCATGATTGTTTGGCAAGTGATTGAAATAAATAATTTGAACTTTCCTAGACATAGTATAAGTTCAACATGAGTTTATGCAGCATAAATATACATGCATTTGAAACTGATCAGCATTCTTGCAGACAGGTTGTTGAGTAAGAAAAGAAAATAACCCCAGAGAGGTTTTTTTTTTTTTTAAGAAATTACTCAACATCTGACCATGTCGGTTAGTGTATGTTTGAAATGAGAAGAAATGAGAAGGGAAAGGTATAAAAATTTTAATTAGTCATTTTCATATAGTATCCGAATTAAATACTTTTTTCCCCTTTTTCTCTTATTCATTTTCTGTAATGACAATATATTCTAATAAGAAAAATAAAGGTTAGGCTAAATCTAAATATAGAGACTGTATTCATTTAAGAAAATTTCGTTCCCTTTTCCGTTCTCTTTAATCCATTCATCCATTGAGAATTTGAATCGTTTTGCTATTTTGAATTCTTTAATCAGGGAGAGTGGATGTTTTCAGTTTAGTAAAAGGCGCTTGGAAACCATCGAATTGAGTAGTACTTAATGATACTCTGTAGCAGAGCTACATTGGGCCATAAATCGTTAATGATAATAGTAAGGGATGAGTTTAAGATAGCGGATTTGATATGCATATGACTGAGAAAATCTCTTATGTTTTTGTTAAATTTGTCTATTTAATTGAAGAAGGAATGTGGTGTTTGGCCTATGAAACATATATGTCTCCATTATTTAGCCAGTCAATCTTAAATATACTATGAAATTCTTGAATGATTATATATCTGAATTATTTGGTCCTTAAATCTTAAAACTACATGATTCAGCGCTATTGAAGGTTTGATGAACTATTTGTTAATCTACATTAATACAGCACCAAGGACTAAAGAATTGTTTATTTGTGAGATTCAAGAACTAACAATTATAGTACTTAAATGGAATAATCCTTGATCCATGTCGATATATATATATCTTAATTATTATTTGGTACTTGAATATTAAAACTATACAATATCTACCTTGGTCCCTCACTGCTCTTACAAAAGCTACTCCTTTTGTCCGCGCAGGGAAACCAACTGATCGAAGAGAATCAGCGATTGAAACAGGTGATCGATATGTATAATTTTCAAGTAGTTGCATAGTAAAGCAGTGTTAATTTTTGTTGTTATCAATGTTTTTAAAATCATACCAGTCATTGAATTAGTGGAAATGATGGCTCAATGTTCATTAGTCTGACTCTGGTCGAGTTGATCATAATTAAATTAACATACTTTTAATTATACATATATATTAAATAAAAATTAAAAAAAATTCAGTTTTACAAATGGTTTCAACTGATTCTATCAATTTTGACGGGTTTTTAATTGGACTAGTATTAAAAGCATTTTAAACTGGATCAGAATTCGATTTGTTGAGTCGAACCATTTATGGAGTCCATTTCTGAGAACACTGGTTGTTTCAGATGGTGGGAAGAATCTCACAAGAAGGAATTAAAATGTTTGTTTTTAGGTGAAGAGCCTTGCAATTGCGCAGGAACAAGGTCAGTCATGTGAGTCAGGCATTATTGGGAGCACTTCTGATCCTCCTCATGACGATGATAGTTCAGACACCTCTCTCAGATTGGGGTTAGTATAACTAATTTGAAACTATATTCATGAGTTTTCTTTTTAGTCAGTTTATTTTCTTATCTCTGTCTAATTAAAGACATTATTTTACCCTTGTCTGCATTTAAATGTGAGAGAGGTAGTATGAGAACTATGTAGACTTTGAACACATTGCATTAAATAGAAATAACATTGGAAAATAATGTATTTTTTTTACAGATTTAATGAGTAAAACTACTTTTTTTGGTTTCTGTATAATTAGTCAAACTTGATTTATATTTTGGACCGAAAATGGTATATAGAAAGTATAGAGCTTATTAAATTATGTGGAATACGTCTCCTGTAGATGAATTATCCTTACGGATCAATAGTGTTCGAGTACTTCACACTTTGAACTGAATTATTTCCTTCTATATTACCAGCAATGACTCCATATATCGTTAACATATAAAAAGCAAGAATTAGTTGTGATCAGAAGTGTGTGTGACGGATTGGAAGGTTTTGTGGCATCTTGTTAAAGGCTAACTTGGGTTTGTTTTGTGTGTGTTGCAGATTATCTTTGTTTAAATGAAACAAAAAAGATGTGAGGCAATACAGAGCAGACCAAGGTTATCTAATCAGCTTTCCATTCTTTTTTTGGTGAAATTTAACTGCTGTGGGAGCTTTTTCCCATTATTTCATAGCAAGTTTGCTTAATTTGTAAGTAAGTAGCGTGTTGATCGATTACATACATAAATGTGAGCAATGAATATATAACAATCGTGTTGTATTCTGAATTCAGTTTTGTTTCATCTTACGAATTCATTCATAAAATCTTAAAAAAGATGGTTAAGATAGAGTAAGCTACGTACCACTCATGTGGCTCTTTCGGATTCAAAAGGGAGAGAGAATCAACTTCAACAAAATATAGGAGCATCTACGGAATGAGTTTGCTTCCTATTCTATCAATTTTTTCCAATTAAATGTGTTTTTGGGAGAGGTTATTTGCGAGATATTATGTCTGCTGCCAAGGCTTTTCTCACAAATTTCATCTGTGAAAAAAAAAAAAGATTATTGCGCACGTGCGTGGTGTTCTACTGTAAATTTTTGTTTCTCCAAATCTTTTGAGTCTCTCTGTAGGTTTAAGAGAGTCAGGTGATTTGAGGTCTAAGAATATATTAGGGCACTATAAGGGAACCTTTTGTGTTTTTCATAACTAAGGAAGGATCAAATTCGATGTTATATATATCTACATACACACACACACACATATATATATATAGCATGGTTTTGCAGAGAAAAAAAAAACAAAAGGATGCTGCTTCTGTTGTTTTCCAAAACTATGGCTCGGGGTGGTCGTTGCAAAAGAAAAAGAAAAACAACTGCTTCCTTTTCTTTTTCTGGTGAATAAAAAACAACTGCTTCTACTTGTTAAAACCATGAAGATTTGGGTTAGCCCTAAATATACTATAAATGGGCCAAAGCAACACCTAAATATTGTGTTGCAGCTCCCCATATCTGCAGTGATGTCTTGGCTTTGACAAGAAATGCACTATTTTGTACAAACTCTTTTTACTTGCAGGCCTTAATGAGCGCATTAATGTTTATTGTTCCTCTAAATATATTCTTTATTTATTTGGTTTCCTAAAATGAAAATTTTTATTTTTATTCCTTCATAGTTGTTTTTTTTTAAATCACGTTTAGTTAGTTAATCTGTAGTTAATATTATTTTTTTCTACCAGAATATATAGTTAATACTTAATGAAGAATGTGAACTAACAAAATGAATCTTATAGTCAGTAGCATTTTTTTGTTAGTATATCCTTTTTTTAAAATATAAATCTTCAAAAAAAAGAAACAAACTGTCGCTGTGAACTAATGTACTAAAAGAAAACAACCAGGTTGCACGATTATCTATTTCTCTTTATTATTATTATTATTATTGAATTATTGAATGAAATCTAGGGTTGTGTAGAGTCATAATAGCGATGAATAAACTAGAAAGAAACTCGAGGAGTACGAGGGTACACAAATATCAGAAGATCAGAGCAGCAATAGAGACGACGTGGGTAATTTGTACGGCAAACACTGAAACATCGATATCACCATAAATGGACAGACACAACCTCCCCCGAATCGCCTCTTTCCCTCAACTTTTGTCCTTTTTATTCAAAATCTAGGGTTTCTCTGATTCCCATTCCATTTTTTCCTTTGGAAAAATTGCAATTAATAACCCTTCTCTCACTTATTTTATGTTTAAAAATCATCAAAGTTATCTTTGTTTATTTGAATCAAAATTATTATCCTGGATGCTGGATGCTGGATGCATATCCCCTGATTTGCTTTGATTTTTTGTGATGTTTGTTTTTTAATGTTCTTCTGCTGTATAAAATAAATTATTATCAAATTTTAAAATACTTATTATCTAATATATTAAAATTTACTAATATTTTTATAAGGCTACAACTTTGATTAAGCTATAATTTAATAATAGATTTTTTACCAACAAGTGTGCAATTTAGCTTATAGGGGATTATATTAGTTTAACTAATATAATTACATTGATTTAAAATATATATTTTTAAAAATAATATTATGATTAAAAGTAATATTTTTTAATTTTTTAAAACTATAAATACTTAATAATCATGCATTAATTTTACATAATATTAAGAAATCAGTTCAAAATTTTACATAAAATTAAAAGATTAAAATCTAAAAAATATTGATGTTAATAATAAAGTTAATTTTGGCAAAAGAAATGATAAAGTTAATTTAATACATATAATGTATAAAAAAATAATTATATGAAACTAATTAACATTTATAATTTTTTTAAAAAATAAAATCATTTACATACAGCAAGACCAAGTTTGACTTTAACATGACACCCAACCTAATCCGATCTCTAAGCCAACTTGATATGTGGGCTACAATTAAATTTACCAGACTAGTAGATTAGTTGCACATCCTGACATAAGCTAATGACATCCCACAATATTTATAAACATAGTAACATATATATTAAATTGCATTGTTCACAAATGATAAAAATTAAAACATATTATTTATTAAATCAATATAAAATAATTACACCAATATTATAAATATTGCTTTATCTGGTTTTAAATGTAAGAAAATTTTGGGATGGTTTTGTATTGATATAAAATATGAGAAAATAAGTAGATATATGGTATAATAAATATTTTTCCTAATAATATTTCTCATTAAATAAATCATGTACTAATTCACGAGGCATCTTTTTTTAATATTAAAAAAATCAGACCGGACTGGCCAATTCAACTGGTATCAAGTCTAGTCTGATCATAGATCTCGACCATCTCTTTCTAGAATTGGTGAGAACTAGTCAAACCGGTGATGAATTAGTTAACTGGTTTATTTTTTAATTATTTTTTAATTTTTTTATTTTAAAAAAATAAAATAATATTATTTTTAGTATTAAATAGCATTATTTTTTTGTATAAATTTTTTTCTATATTATAATATTGTATAAACATTATTATGATATATAATTATTAATAATGATAAATTTACTTAACAAATAATATGAAAAAAATATTAATTGACTATTTTGAATTCAAAATATATTTAAAAATGAATATTAACTTATTTTGATTTTAATATTAGGTTATAAAACTTATTAATAATATTTTTTTATTTTCTATATAATGTATAAAATTAAAAAAACTATTAAATTTATTACCACTGGTTTAATTTCGGTTGAATCACGGTAGAATTATTGAACCTTAAAATAGTGCCTTGACCAGTTCAATACCCGGTCTGTTTTTTTGAACCTTACATTTTTTAGCATTAATTGATCTAGAGTAAAAAAAAATATTAATTGAGGATAATTTAAAAAAATCATTTTTACTACAAATTAAATGAGATTAATAAACTTTAACTAATAATATTATTATATGTGAAGTAATTTATTTTCAGGTTTATGTTTGAGGTATGAGCGAGTAATTAAGAATGCAGATTCTCTCCAATAATATCGGTAACTAAAAACCGCCTCTCTTCTTTTCCTTTGTGAAGGAAATTCTCCTTTCTTCATATAAACAACGTCTTCACAATTTCGAGTGGCAAACATCATTTTCTTTTCTCTTTTAACTTTTTTCCTTTTTGCTATGAAACATCATATTCATTGTTTAAGCAATTAGAAGAGAGCAATATATTTCTATCGATTTCCGATTGTAATTCTCTATATTTTTCATATTTTATATTAATGTTGATAAATATTGATTACATAAAGTAAAATAAAAATTTTATAATTTAAAATATATGATATGTTTTAAAATAAAATAAAAATATTAAAATAAACATTAATAATATAAGGCACACTATTTATATATGACTTATAATCTGAATTATATTCAATTTTAAAAAACGATACTTGAATTTACATTTTGAAGGATATTTTGTATTTAATATTTATAAATATTTGAGGATTTTAAATAATGTGACTTATCTTTCACACCCTATACAATACACTAAAAACAAGTCTAGTTATAAAAAATTTTACATCAAACCAGAAAATATTCGTAGCATTGCATAGGTAAATAAAATACCTTAAAAATAATCGCATCTCAATAAAATTTGAATAATAATTGTGGGATAACTTTTTACTAGTGCGTGGTGAACAATATGCTTATGGCTGATTCTTCAAATTCAAAATATACATGATCCACCTAATTGTTGTATAAAATTATTATTATTATTATCCATTTAAAACTAAATATTTTTCTTCCCTTCTCATTTTAAAAATTGCTTTCGTGGTGATTTTGAATGGAATGACAACACGCCCAAGTATTGGGACAGAATCTGTCAACTTTTTCATCGATCTTTCAAGAGTCGTTTTTCATTTTTGCAATCACTTTCTCCTTTCTCTCAATTTCTTCTTCATTCATATATGCTAATTTTTCTGATGGCTTGCTTCATGTTGTATCCCTCACCCTTTTTGATTTATGAAAGGATAACAGGTAAAGATTTATAATTAATATTTAAAATATTAAAAAATAATATTTCTTAAAAATTATAAAAATAAATTGTCATTAGTACTTTTTTAATAATAATTACTCATATTATCTAAAAAGTATAACAAATTTTCAAACGTTATACAAAAATTTTCAATTGATTACTGAATAAAAATGGTTTTATATCATATAGAAGATCAATTTTTATCTTTAATAAATAATAATATCAATATTTACGTAAAATGTAGTTTTTATATTTTTTTAACTACTATTAATTAATATAAATTTTGAGTAATTAATTATTTTTTTATTACGATTTTGCTTTTCATTTTGTCCTCCTGTTCAATGTTCGTTCTGCCAAACTTTCCACCACTCAGCCGTTCATAAAAACTTATGTACTCAGGTCATTATGAAGTATACATAGCCAACGTACCTAACCCAAAGGACTAAATCAAGCAATGCCGTCCACACATTAAAACCCTATTCATGATGATAACTAGTGCTAGGGATCACAGTAGAAACAATTTGAAAATACCAACTCAGTTGGCATAAACACTAAAAACCCACGTGTTCTCCTATCTATTTATAAAGGTAAACAAATTATTTCATAGATATTAAAAATGATAATGTTAGTTAGTTGAAGTTAACTAAATTATCTTATATTTTATTTTTTTAAATTATTTATACTTAATTTAATATTAATTTAAATATTTAATATATTTAATTTTTTTCTCACATAATTAATAAAAAATAATTTTTAAAAAATTTTTTAATGTATTATTAACTTTTTTTCTTATATTTAAAATTATTAAAAAAAATTTTATAAATAGGATAAAAAAGGATATGCATCTTAACCCTTGTGTTAAGCAATTGGGAGGGACATATGTACCTTTTTTGCCCTCTACATCTTCATCCTCCCTTCTCTCTTTTAACTATTAAGGGTGTAACTATTAAGGGTGTGTTGGGCATTACCACTTAAATTTTGATTTAAGATCAAAACCAAATTTAATATAATTTTGGGTTTGTATAGTTAATTTTTACTTTTTTTTGTTAGAAACTCATTTATGCTTCAAAACAAGTTTTCCAAAAAATAGTTTGATATCTGTTTTTCCTTTCTCCTCCTTTTTTTTATCTACATTTTATTTTAAAGTTAAATAAAAATAAATTAATAAAAATAAAAAAATTAGAAAAATAAAATTTTCATAAATTTTTTTTATTTATTGACCAAAATATCACTTCAATATTTTAACTTCTATAGATCATGAACTGTAAAAAAATATTATATCGGATATACTTTATTCCCAATTAAATAATTACAAATTAAATTTTAGTCCAAAAAAATTAAATTAATCATAATATAGAGTTTAAGTTTAATTTAGAAAAAAATTATGAGTTTTGTCAAAACCAATTTTTAAATAAATTATCTAAATATAAATATATTAATACAAAATTAATTTTTATCATAATTGTTACAAAACCAATTATACCCAAACAATTTTTATCTAACTAAAACCCAGGGGGACTAAAAGTTGGGAGGTTGGATTGGAAATATTTCATAACTCATTTCCAACAGTAAAACCAATGCCCCTCTCCCTTTTCTTTTGGATCAAAGCCCTCTCTCCCTCCCCTCCGTTGTTGGTGACTGTTCCGGCGCCGGCACCAATCACCACAGCTTGAATGCTGACGAGAGAAGGAGGACGGTGGGGAGAGTTAAGAGAGGAAAACAATTGGTCGAACCAAATTTTCGTTTTTTCTTCCAAAAATCATTCTTTTCCCCCTGAAAAAATCTTCTGCATGTACTGCTAAGTTGGGCCCCTTTCAAAAGAAGCGACACTCTTTTTGGCCACAAAAATAAAACTAGACGACGCTTTAGATGAGGACCACTTTATTTGTGTGGTCCCGTGGACCACTTAAAACAAACAATATACAGTTCCCATTTTATATTTATATACACGTTGTTGTTATATATGAGACTGATTAGAATCATCGAATATATCAATATATATCTTACGAGTTAGTAAAAGTTACATTGTTTACAAGAAGCCAATGCATAATGCAACTTCTAATCAATTGATATGCTCCGTTGGACCCTTTAGAAAGATGTTGATACTTTTGTCGGGATACAATATGGATGAGAGTTATAATATAGATGAGAATTATAATATGAGGTTTAAAAATTCCAAATTGTTTTAATTCCTGGTACGGTCAAAGCTCAGGTTTGTAGCCTCTTGGAGTTGTTAAAATTGTTATTTTAAATTTTTTGTATGTTTGTACTCTCTTAGACTTATTAAAATTGTCACTTTAGAATTTTTAATATTTTTATAATATTTATTATTTTAAAATTTTAGTAAAATATTAATTAATAATTTTATTATTTTACCCTTTATTAATATCAAATATAATTATTTAAAAAATATTTAAATTAATCATATTTTGATAAAATGATATTAAAATTTATAAAATTTTAAATTTAATTTTTTTTAATTTATGTAAAAAAATTTAAAATAATAATTTTTATAAAATGGACGGGGTAATATTTATGTCAGCTCCATGACATCAGCCCATACTCTTCTTAGCGGATGTCAATAGAGCATTTTGAAATCCAGGGATCGAATTTTAGACCCGCGGCAACCAGTAATGTCTTTTATTCCTTTGAAATAAAACTAATATTTAACAATAAATTTCCATTCATGTGTCAAGAAAAAAAAAAGAAAAAGATATACACAAATCGGGCCTTTTGGATAACGTAAATGCCTTTTACATGAACAAATGGATTTTTTTTCCATATGCATGAAAATCAAGTGGATGAGCTTGTTACTATATTTGGAGATTATATTCATTTATCATCGTCAATGATTCAATATCTAATATTTAATATAAAATATACATAATAAATTGTTTAATTCATAAGTCATGCACAATGTAGTTTATTCCTTAATTTTATACAATACATGTAAAGTCCTGTCTAGTTTGATTAATATATAAAATAGGATAAAAATAAATTAAAAATGATTTTAAAATATTATCAATGTAAAATATGAAAAGTATTAAAAATTATTTTATTTATAAGTCATGAATAATAAATTTTTATGTCATATATAAATACATAAGAATCATATATTTTAATAAAATATAAAAGGTATAAAGAGAGTTGTGCCATAGTTTGCTTCAAATTTCATGTAAATGTACGGAAAGTCACTGTAATTTAATTATTGAAATTGAAAATTATAGGCTTTTAAAATTATTTTCTCCATTTTACATATCATATTGCAGGAAGAGCGGCAAGGAGTGGAAGTGGCCCACTGTCATTCATATACGTTGAATAGGTCCGTACACAGTAGCCTCTCCACCCTCCAGAAGTTGCCATCACTTGCGTACGAGGGAACATCAATTACACAAATACACGCACAAAAGTCACAAAGCATTTAAGTGCCCATTTGGCCGAAAAAAATGAGTTACAGTAAAATTAGTTTTGTGATATAATTATGATAAGAATTAATTTTATACTAATATATTTATGTTTAAATAATTTACTTAAAAATTGATTTTGATAAAATAATTATATTTAGATTATTTTAAATAAAAGTAGTTATAGTTGTATAATTTTTTTAAAATTTTTAGTAGATAAATTTTCTTTTTCTAATACCCTATTTAACAAATTAACATGTGTGTATGTTTGTATAAAAAAATAGAAGTTCAAAAAAAAATTTGTTATCCATTCACAATAGACAATCAGTTGAAGAATCAAGAGTGAAGGCTACTTCTTTGATAACTCATCTTCCCAGTAAAAATGTGAGAATGAGATATTCAAAAATGAACCAAATATCAATTTTATCTCATCAAACTTATTTTTGGGCCCAAAAATCGTTTAAAATTGGCTGCCAAACAAGCACTAAATGAGGTTAAATAATTTCTTTCAAATTAAAAAAAGAAAAAGAAAGGGAAAGCATAGACAAAAATCTGGGAGAAAAAGGATCCCTTATCGTCTTGGGTGTTTGCGTGAGCCAGTATATATTTATAGTTGTATCTGATAAAAAAAAGGAAAAAAAAGGAAAAAAAGGTAACCGTTACTTTTTTTTCTCTTTACAAACTAAGCATAAAAGAAATTATTACGGTTAAATACGTCGAACAGAAAAAGGAAGAATATGAAATTAAAATAGTGGCTACAGGGAACATCAACTTGCCCATAAAAGGAAAAGAAGCATATATATATATATATATTAATTTAGTTTGAGTAGCCATTAACGTACGAACTGCCAGAGCTCAGGAGATAAAAGAAAGACAAAAGAGATAAGCCTAAAATATTCAGAAATATCCTCAATCTCAAGCAGGTAGGGTTTCTATTTTCAAGAGCTCCAGCTTAACTAATTTTCTTCTGCTGAAAATGCTTGATTTATCTGTAGCTTTTCTTTCTTCTTCGTTTTCCCAGTATAAGGTGTGGTTTGAGGTTGTTGGCGAAGAACTTAATTTTCTTTTCTCTTTCTATAAATAGCTGAGTTTCTCTTACCCAATCTGCGGAGAAGAAAAAACCTCTTCGAAGCATCTTGAACATTCGACAAATTGTTGAGTCTGAAATTATCAGTTCAATAAATATTGTATTTGGAACTGTTTTAATTTCCAGTTGCTTCTTCCAAGACCAATAATCTTTTTGGTTAATATGTTTATCATCAAAAGCATCACTTTCTCTCTTCTTTGATGATCTATTAGTTCTTGGTTGGATATACTCGGATTTTGTGAGGAATAATAATAATAATAGATTAATAGATCTTTGTCCATGTCATGTGAAACCCACTGGATTTACTCTATGTATATAGCTTCTCAGTATATCAGTTCAAGTACAGTTTTTATTATTCATTGTTTTCTTTTTGCACTGTGATTTTGATCATATATGTTATAATTTACTGTGTGTAATGAAACTTATGTCGCTGATGATTGTGAGAGGAAGAGGGGAAATGACGAGAAGGAAGATACAGATAAAGAAAATAGACAGTATAACAGCGAGGCAAGTGACTTTCTCAAAGAGAAGGAAAGGTCTCTTCAAGAAAGCACAGGAACTCTCAACTCTTTGCGATGCTGAGATTGCTCTCTTAGTCTTCTCTTCTACTGGCAAGCTCTTTGATTATGCTAGCTCAAGGTTCTTCTATATATCATTACTCTCTTAATTAAAAAATATATATATGGACTCATTTTATCTCACTTTCTGGTCTTTGAAACTAGCTAGCAAGGAGCAGGTATTGTTTTTTGTTTGTTTTCAAATTTCAAACTCTTTTTTGTCCAATTGATTTACACATTATGCATTGTTAAAGCTTGAGGATCAATATAGTTTCTTGAATTAATATTAGAGCCTTTCTCATCCAGGTTGGTGTAACCGTGGAATTCAAAGGGAATAATTTATAACTTGACCACTCTTCAGGCTACTAGTTGGACTCTAATTTTTGTTGCATTTCTAACCTTAATGGGTTATATATGTGTTTTAGTACTAATCTTTCTACTAGTAACCTAAAAGGCTATAAGTAAAAAGCATTGGGATTCTGAGAAATTTAACCACTGTATGATATAGTAACTTTACCTAATTGACCATGATCTCTTGCATTAACTATTTTGAAGGAAAATAGAATAAAGGCAGTACTCAAATGAGATAATGCTTTTTGTTGGGTTCAGTATGCAGCAGGTAATTGAAAGGTATGATCAACATTCAACCATTCAAAGACTAGGCCAATCATCTGTTGATCTGCAGGTATATAACTTAGTTCCTTTTCTGGTTTCTCTAAATGATTACCATATATATCACTTAATTGATCATGGAATTTAACAACTGAATAACTATAAGCAACTGCGCTTAATTACCAAATGAATCAGAGGGGAAAAAGGGCTCTGCTTCTGAGCTTGGCAGATTTTAGCTCACTAAAAGAATCAAGTTTATCATACCTTGCTATAATTAATTCCTTCCCTTCTGATTCTTTGTTTATTATTGTTCACAACTTTTATTTTCCCTTTCCTGAATTGGTTTTTTTTTTTTTCAAAATTCGAGAGTCAGGTTCCAGGATAATCTTTTATCTTATTCATATACATGACACAATGAGTGAAACTGCAATGCACTAGAGAAAACCCTAGATCCTTAATTAACTCCATATGAACACTGGAAAGATGAGAATTATTTTAAGAAGAGGCACAATGTTGAATGCAATTTTTGATGATATTATATGAAGGAATGGAAAATCATGAAAGGCTACTTCTCTCCTGTCTTTTTTTTTTCCTTTTTTTTTTGGAAATGTATACAAGCTTGAAGGTGATGAGAACAAGCTGCAGAATATAGTAGCAGAGAAGACTCAAGAACTGAGGTATACAACTTCATACCTTCCAAATATGCACAGTTCTTCCATAATACACTTACATGATAATATATCATCATTGATCCTCAATTTATCCGAAATCAGGCCAAAATGTATAGGTTTCAATATAGATCATGCATATATACAGTGGTGGATGAGGAAATTAATATATCACTGGGGAGGCTAAAATTGAAGATAAATTAAACTGGCAGCTAAAATTTATTTAAGAAATTTTTTCATATTAAATTATACACATTTGTCAAAAATCTTTGAAATGTTTGGGGAGGGGTGGGGAAACACCCCTTCCCCCATGAATCGGCCGCTGTATGCACAACATATTTCTCATTGGTGCACTTTTTTTCTTTTTTAATAATTATCCATTTTAACTATATGAAAGACCTAGTAGACCCTCACTTTCCTAGGAACATGTACAAAATATCATGAATATTTAGGAGTTAATACATGTTAACAAGATTATATTACTGAGACATATGATTTGTGCTAACTTCAGGCAATTGAATGGGGAAGAGCTTCAAGGATGTACACTGGAAGAATTGCAGAAGCTAGAGGAAAAACTTGAAAGAAGCTTG
The DNA here is from genome assembly GCA_026686845.1 of Adenanthera pavonina. Lineage (NCBI taxonomy): Eukaryota > Viridiplantae > Streptophyta > Magnoliopsida > Fabales > Fabaceae > Adenanthera > Adenanthera pavonina. Next base: position 1,427,158 of record JAIVEN010000029.1, on the reverse strand, counting down.
TCCCGTGTTTCAAGAACAAAGGTTTTGATGTGATCCTCTTTATGCTTTCAATATATTTGTTTCAATTTCTTATTAGGGATTGAACTTGGGAGAATTATGAAATGAGAAGGATCCTAAAAACAAGCCGAAGAAATGAGTGATGCTATTTGTACACAATTATGCTTTCAATATTGTAAGAGATTTCATAAACCTGTATTTTATTGACCTCATACTAATTTTTAATGTATGTTCTATGAAAAGAGATGGATTGCAAGAACACTGTTCTTATTTAGGGAGAGTTAAATAGGAAGTAAGGAATTTCTCCCCCTTTTTATATACAAGAAAAGAGATATGCAATATAATATGGTAACTATTTTTTATTATTAAATTTTAATTTAAAGAAACAAAAGACATGCATTAATTCCAAACTGACACTACTACGATGGGCTTTGCCAATGCACATAAGCTGGTGCTTCTTCTTAAATAAGTATTGCTAAAAAGGGGTAGGAAAGTTTTAATGAGGCTTTGCCAATAGTTTTTGACAAAAATATTGGCAAAGCCTTTAACATATGGTCTTTGATAGCTTTTCCTATGCGTGGGGTCAAAAAGGAAGCGCTTTAGAAGTACTTAACTGAAAATAAGCGCTTATTCTGTAGTGGTGTGAAAAATCACTTGTTCAATTTTATGTCTGTTTTTCATTGTAGATACCAAAAGTTCTAGTGATTAAATGTGCTATAGTTTTTTCACTGTGAGAAGCATTTGACTTATTCTCCACCTCAGCCAATACCTATGAGTTTGTGATTTTGTGGGGTTGCTTACATGCTTTTGAGTTGACGCATGTTACTATGATTTGTTTCAGGATGAAAGAATCCTAAAACAGATTAACACGCTCAAGAGAAAGGTAAATACTACTTGATACACTAGCAAAACTTAGAACGTTAATATCTATTATGTATGTCCTTTGTTAAACTTGTAGCTGTCAGAGATAATTATCTATAAATTTGGCTTCATCAGCTGACTGTCATCTTTTGTTTTGTTTGTATTCTTCATTTTTTGGGATAATTTGACTATCATCCTTTGTTATTTATAAGCAATCTTGACACGTCCACAGTTTCCAAAAGGAAATCTTATTATGTAATTTAAACTTCCAGAAGCACCAACAACTTTTCAGGTCATTTTTACTAAGGTTTATTCAATACATAAATTTTTATGTGGATAATATATTTTAAAGTTTAATGCTTGCGTGATTTTGCACCAAGCAATAAAAGTCGCCCTAAGATACAATTGGAAGCTGCTTGCCCTTACACCGTCAGTCTATTTCTCTCATTTACTTGCTAAATGAGAGAGAAGCTCATGCATGGCCCAACCAAGAAAAACAAAAAGGATAGTAGTATGCTCTTTCTACGTCTCATGTATTGACATGGAACTGATTAATATTTTGGGGATCATTCTTATTTGGTGTACTTAGTATTAGACTCAGATAAAAGCTATTAGGTTCATTTCCCCCTTGTCTCATTCAGTGACCAGCCCCAAAATGAAAAACCATTAGTGTCATGACATAAAAAGATGAAAAAATGGAAGACTGAATGTTAGATTCATTCGGTTGCCTGGAATCACCAGTTTCTTAAGTAAAATTGGTACTCAGAACCTCTGAAGTTGGTGAAGATCGATCAGTACGAAGTACTAGTACTTTGCATTATATAAAAATTTTGTCTTTGTATATAAGAAAAGGTAAACGTAGAATACTAGTATTTTGTGCTGAACTTCACCAACTTTAGAGACGACTCAAACTTCAAAGGATTTAGATTCCATTTACTTTCATTAAGAATACCAATACTTAAACTCTTAATTACATGAATTTATCTCAATCTTCTCACTCTCTGAATATAGTCTCTACATCTAGTGACTATACTATATGAATCTTCTCAAAGTGTGAGGAGGTCCTACATGACATTTAATGTGTGTGAAATAAGTGAAAGAAGATGGCTCAGGGCTCTTTTCAGTGGCTGCACAGTCCAGCTCGCTAGAGAGTTGTAAGACTCACATATCAAGTAGGTTCCACTACTCTCGATCTCTCTCATCGCTAAACTGTGCTGCTGCTGCAGAAGATTCATGTATGAAAGAAGACTCACTCAGAGTTTTCACTTGAATGATGTGAATCCTTCACATACGGCGTTTATTCCATACTCTGATAAACTAATGTATATGATTTTACTGATACACAAGGGATGTTACTATTGCATTTTATCACATTAACAATGTCTCACTCATCTCCTTTGCTGTGCAGGGAATCCAACTCATGGAAGAAAATCGAAAGATGAAGCAGATGATCCCTAGAATATCCCACTCTTCTCTTGTAATTTATTGCCTCTCTTCTATACTCTCTGATATGAAGAATTGAAAGTCTCATAACACAGACATATACTTGTGTTTTAGGTACAGAGCCTTCCACATGAGCAAGGGCAGTCATCTGAGTCCATCATTATTTGCAGTTCATCAGACAATCCTCCTCAAGACTGTGATAGTTCTGACACATCTCTCAGGCTGGGGTAATTAATTAGTTTATTTATATATTCTTTGTTATAACACATAATTAATATTTCATTCATGCAAATGCAAGAATTAAATCAATTTGCATATATCTAAGATGAGTTAAGATTCTCTAATGTGGAAAACAGCAGCACAGTAGCATTGTTTCTGGTATGTTACTGTTTTTCAGTAAATTTAGAACGTTCAATTATGAATTTTTATATTCTTATTTTAATATTTAATCTTTATTTTTCTAAAAAAGTCATAATCAAAAGATTATTTTTATTCTGTGTTTTCCTTTTTTTAAATATTAAGACGATAAAAATTTTCATTATATATATTTTGGATTGTTGAGATTTGATCTAGACATTGGGCTCATGTGATATGTTTCCTAGAAAGTAGACTTCCTCTTAAAAAGACTTTTCGAGAAGTTCATATTTTACTTGTTTAATTTTTTAATTTCTGTGAAGTTCAAATTATTTTTATGATAAATATGTTATGTTTTAGTGTTAAAGGCATTAATACTATTTTTATTAAGGAAATGGATTAAATAGATATTTTTGACAAAACATCACAAATTAGGTTTTGCTCATAAAGTAAAATTTCGCAAGTTAAGCTTAACTTTTTAGAAAGTTTTATATTTTTTGAAATCAAGCAATACCTAAAGGAAATAAAAGTTCTACTTCTTTTATCCACTTTTCCCACATCAAGCGACCCCTAATTTGTGATCAAATCTAAATTGTGCTGGTACATATCTTCTTGCATTAGAAGATTTCATCTCTTTTCATAAAAAAAAAAATCCTAACTCTATATTAGGATGAGTTTGTTTAATATAAATGTTGTAATTTGAATGAAAAGAATAAAGAATTATGAAAAGCCCGAGTTAATCCCATATAATCATAGTGACTGAGGAAAATCTAAGAATATATAGAGCAATAAGAAAGATATATTTAAAAAGATAATGTTGGCTCTCATTTATTTTTCTCCAATAGTTCAATGTCATCGGGATAAAGTGCATGTGCTTGTGTAGCCATACCACTTTAGTTAAATATTCTTAAGGGATATGAATAATATTCTTTTATAAGCGATGCCATATATACTGGTGTATACAAATCATTTGGAGCAGCTGCTATTGTTTGCCTTTATAATTAAAATTAAATTAAATTTCGCGCAGGTGTTTTCCGGAGAAATAATAAAACAGAAAATGACACTATGATCTTTGTGCTACCTTATTTGTACTAATAATTTATTTAGTTATTTGTTCATACTTCATATATACTAATAAGAGTTTGGCTTTCTATGTGTTGCAGGTTGTCTTTATTCAAATAAAAACAAAAATGTTCATATATATGGATGAGCAAGGAATGGCAATCGCTAGCTTCCGTTGATTAATTGCTTGTCCCTTGATTAAAACCATTATATATATATATATATATTAGTGTTTTAAGTTCCATTAGAAAACTTTCTTCTGAAAAATATATACATATGGCTAAGGTCCAGTTGTAAGAGTTATACAGGAATTCTTTTCACTTTTCAAACTAATTTCTTTTCGCAATTTCACTAAATGAATGCCGTAATTATTATGAGTTGATTAATAATAATTAATGATTTGTTAGCACTAACTAGTGTTAGCCCTTGGCACTACCATATGAAGTTGAGTATTTAGAGCACTGCATACAAATAAAATAAAATGTTGAACACAAATTATTGAATGATTTATAATATTTAGTTATTTTGGAGATCTTCGTTATCCCAAGTAACTGTTCCCATTGTCACCAATGTATCAATGTATAATAAAAATTATAAAAATATATTATTTACAAGTAAGGAATAAGTTTTACATGAAAAAATGTGTCTAATTTTAATATTTACTTTGTTTCATTTTATTTATTATTTTAAAAAAATTTAGATATCTCAATTTATTTATCGTTTTAAATTATTAATAAAGAATTAAATATCTCTTTTATTATTTTATTTTTATGAAAAAAATAATAAATAAATTTATTTTAATAAAATATTAATAAATTATATTATAATTTAGATTATTTAATATTTTTATTGTTTTATAAGAAAAATTTTAAAATAAGAAATAAAATGGAACGGTGAGAGTAATATTTTAAATAGAAATTAAAATATGAAGGAGGTTAACAGACACGGCCTTGAATTATCAAGGTTAGCAATGAGGTTTAAAGAAAGTAAAATTAAGCTGAATTAAGTACATTTTGGCCAAAAAAAAAACTACGTTTTGTGGGTAAATTTTTTTTTTACCAAGGACGTTCTGTATGTAATTAATGTATAGAAATCTAAAAATGTTACCTGATGATGTTGACTTGAAAGTTGAAAAAGTCAAAATATCCTTGTTCTGGTCGGCGTGTCACCCTCTTTTCGGCTTGTGCCATCATTTCATTTTGGGTCTAACCTACCCTCCACCTATCGCATTAGTTATTTAAGAATTTACATATATAGAGAGAGAGAAAGGGGGAAGAGGTATTAAATATAGAATTTTAGATCACCCTAGTAATTTTGAAAAAAAATTTAAATAAATAGTAAGAAAATAAAATATCTTACTAAAAAAACTCAGTTTACCATTATTTTCTAAAACTATCACGATTTATAATTGAAACTAAAAAATTAAAAAATAAAAAATAAAAATATCCTTTTGTGTAAATGACCCATTTTCATATGATATAAACTCATTTGTAAATAATAATAATTTATTTACAATTTATAGGTGTTTATTTATATATGACGCAGGCTTATTTACAAGTAATAATATTATCACTTACAAATAATCTATATCACTTATAAATATATTATTATTCCTTACAAATGAACATGTGTTACTTATAAATAAGCTACTTGCATAAAAATAATATTTTTATCTTTTACCTTCAAATTCTAGTTTCAATTGTAAAGCTTAGTAGTTTTTGGAAATTAGGTGAATTGTGTTTATTTTTTAAAAATATCTTATTTATTTGGTATTTATCTAAAATTGTTCCTTCATTTAGTGGCAAAAAAAAAAAAACTAAGTATGTGACGAGCTTTGTGTTACACAAAATATAGAGAATGGGTGGTATTATTTACAATTTATAAACAAATGACTTGTTAAATTTTATTTTAATGTTAAACTAAATGAGGTTTCTCTTGCATTATATAGAATCTAAGAATTGAATAGAATTGCTTATGCCTGTAGATATTATATTATACATATATATATATATATTTATACATATATTTGACCAATTAAATTTATAAGACTTGATAAAATCACCCAATGTAGTTGGCACTAACGGACATATGTGGAGCTTAGGGAGGTCACTTGCCACCAATGAATTTTTGAAAATTATATATTATATTTGTAAGTTTAAGCATTTTGATTCCATTGATCTTAATATTTTGATCATTTTTGCTCAAGTTTTAAATATATTTGGGTTCAAATTTTTTCTTGGTACATGGTTTAAAATTTTTGTGAGAATTTTATTAACTTTAATAAATACAAAATTAATGTGATTTGTAAAAGAAGAGCCCAACTAATTCAAAATCTCAAATAATTTTTATAAAAAATTATTATTTTATTTTTCTAAAACCCAAGTAATAAGTAATAGATTTGAAAAGTTATTGGACTAAATCCTTTCCAGATTATGTCACTCTCACTAACTCGGGTTTATAAGTTCACCACTGGTGGTTGATCATTCAAAGCCCATATCTCCTAATCTCCTAATCTATATAGCATATTCATTTCTCACTCATGTGAATTCAGGAACCTCCACCTCCCACTGAGAGCTCTTATGCACATGAAGATTGGACATTTATATATTCATATTGGTAGATATATTGATTATTTTCACTTAATATTCTATTATTAAAATTTTTTTAAATCATTTAGTTTGTAAAATAAAATAAAATATAAAAATTAGAAAAACTATATTATTCATAAATTTTGAATAGTATAATTAATTTTAGATTATATGTCAATGTATGTATGGAGCTCACTCAAATTAATAGTGATAAGTGATTTTATTTTTATATATTATATTTTCTTTGATATGAAGTATAAAGTCTTTCACCTTCGTCTTAAATATATGGTAATTTTCAGAATATAAAATAAATTTTATTATATATTACTAAAAAATATCTTTATTCAATTCGTAAGGAAAAAAATGAATAAATTTAATATGGATTGTTTTAAAAGATATGGTGATTTCTAAAAAAATTAAAATAATTACTTAATTTTTATTTTTAAACTGATAATTCAATTAGAAGGTATTAAAACCGAAGTAAGGATGAGGAGGAGATTAATAATGTGTGGATATATTGTTTTTATACAAAAGATTTTATTTTAATATTTTTATGAGAAGGACTTTAGAAAAATATTGAAACCTTAATTAAATAAAAAAGTTTTTATAATATTTATTTAAATTAAAAGCAAATTTGGATAGAAAAAAAAGAAAACAAAAAAGATTCAGTACGAGGGAACAAGAATGACATGACGATAGCAGACTATGGCTATTAATTAGCAGCAGGCATGCTATGTGTACGAGAGCTAACTTAACCCATTCCCTAATGCCATAGCTAGTTTTCTTTTTTATCGATAATAAGAATATCATCTGGGGATTTGTATTGTGCAGTAAAAATTAATAATAAATAATAATTATAATTATAATAACAAGATTTGTGATATTAAGAAAGAGCCTAAAACAATCAATTTATTCGTTTTTCTATGAAGACTGAAACGTAAAAATAAAACTAATTTCATAAATTAAAAACATTTTTTATATTTCTAAATAAACAATTATTTTTTTTTCCAAAGAAACAATTATTATTGTTAAATAATAATTTAATAACAAATATTTCCTTTTTTAATTTTAATCTCTTCCCAATTATCAAAAGGCCCTTATATTTTTGTTTCTTTTGTTTTTCGGCCAGACCCTTTTCTTCGTATTTAATTCAACTGTTTGCCCATGAAAACCACAGGCGCTACTGTAGTGTATTTTACGTTGTCAGGCTGTTACCACTATTTGATATTGAACATCGATTGGCCAAAAAAAAAAAGATAGTGAACATCGAAATACATATACATTTGCATCATATTTAACAAAAAATGCCTCATTTTTAGTAAAAAGTCTGTATTTATAAAATTTGTAATAAGTGCTAGGGGAAGCAATGAAGTAATGGTATTATTTCATAATAACTTTTATTTTTATTTGAGGATAAAAAGGATATTTTTCATTTACGATATCACTTTTTAAGATGCCAAATGGAACTATAATGTATTTTTAAAATATGCATGTTTAATTTAATAAATATTAAAAAAATTAAACACAATGAAAGCATCATGCACCAAATATGAATAAATATATATTATATAAAAATTTTAACAATCATCTTTTTTCATGAATAATGAAAGCAACATACACCAAATATGAATAAATATATATCATATAAAATTTTTTAACAATCATCTTTTTTCATGAATCACGAGCAATGTAATTTATTCCTGCATACAATACACGAGAATCACACTAGATATAATAAAAGTTTAGTCTATATATCTTTAAAAAGAATTATTCATTCATGAGGATATTTTTGTCAGAGTATGTCACCCCTCTTCTGCCACGTTGTTGCCATGGATTTTTTTTTTTGTCTTTGAAATCAAGTCTTATAGAAGAAAATATACACATTCTAGAGTTATACAGTCATGAATTTATGCAGTTAATTTTTTTTAAAAAAATGCCACATAGTAGAAATTGGATGTACGCAATTATATAGTTATATTATTAACAAATAGAATAAATCTTGTAAGAATAGAAAATGTATAAATACACGGCTATATGACTCAAAATATATTTTTTATTAATGAATATTGATCTAATTGAAAAAGATGTAATTTAATTTTATAAAGGTGTAGATTTAAATTCTATTATTGATATAAAGATCACTTTGATAAGTAGCTTTGCAAGCAGTTTCTATGTCGGATATTTGTTGTGATCCATGATACTCTCAACCAGCACACCTGATACTTTTACCGAGCTCATCTAATTTTTTTTTTGAAGAAAAGGAATCTTTTAGTCAATAAGCTTTGATTATAAAAAAGAAAAAAACAGATGGCAGGACCCCCTTACGAGTTAAATGGCCTGTTAAAAGGTAACGTGGACGTAAAACTTGCAATAAATCTAATTGCTCAGAGAAGAAGGTGAAGATAGGAAAGGAGAACCAAAAGCATTTGAGAAGGAAGCCTCTGTACTCCACTTCGCCTCCATCTCATACCAAAGTTCACTTTTTCACCTACTCTCCAAAACGCTTTCTCTCAATCTTTCATATTTTCAGTTTGATATTTGAACTTATTGCTTTCATCACTTTTCAGATTGTTGCTTTCATCTATTTTTAATTTCTGTTTCCTTTGATCTGCACAACTTGTCGTGCAGACTTGTGCAGATCCAAGGAAACAGAAATTAAAGTTCTCTTTCGATTCTTTAATTTTTACTTGATACTTTATAGTTCTCTTTTTCATTCGATACTCAGACTTTCCTGCATATTTATTTAATTATTTATTAATTTTGAGTATTAATCTGCAGATTTCACTAAATTTGTTTGTTTAGTTTGAAGGAATGACGAGGAGGAAGATCGCGATAAAGAAGATCGAGAACGTTGCTGCGAGGCAGGTGGCTTTCTCCAAGAGAAGGAAAGGTCTCTTCAAGAAGGCTATGGAGCTGTCCACTCTTTGTGATGCTGAGATTGCACTCTTGGTATTTTCTGCTTCTGGCAAACTCTTCGATTATGCTTCTAGAAGGTATCTTTTCTCTCTCTAATTTATTCTTTTCTTTTTTTTTTAATGTAAGAACGGTATATTCAACCATCAGGATTCTGATGAAACCTAATCCATATATGTAGGAGTTGAATGTATGACACAGACTTTAAACTATAGCAATGGATCTAGCAAACTTGGTAGTAATAGAAAGACTTTGGACCGAATATTCATTATTCTGAATAACTACGTATGGTTTGAAGATGTAATTTTGTTAATAAAGCTGCTTAAGTTTCATAGGCTTTTGTTAATTTAGAAATGTTATTAGTCTTTTGTTAATTTAGAAATGTTATTAGTCTTTTGTAAGTAAGTGAACCATTCCATAGGAATTGCTTACCAAAATGTGCTTTGAGAGCTACAGAATTGAAGAGTCTGTACCAATGAAGTCTAGGAATTTGCAAACTTGAAGAAGCGAAAATATCCAATTCACATCTCTAGAGATGTGCAGACTTTTCATGTGGGAATTCAGGAAGCCGTTTTCTTGCAAGTAACTAACAATTTTACAGTTTCATGCCTATATATGATGCTTGCTTCAAGTTGTATGAGGACTTTTTAATCTCAAAACCTTATCCTCTCTGAGCCTTTTACGACATAAGCCCTTAAGTTGTTTTTGATAAAATTATTCTAACGATCCATTCAAAAAGGTTGAAGAGTAGACAATGACACTTCATCATCTTCTATTTCACACTTTTGACTGTAGCCTTTGGCCACCATTATTGACTTACATTACTCCTTCTGTTACGCTATATAGTGCATTATTATGAGAAATTCATGTTTTAAAATATAGTGTATTGCGCGGATTACATTGTGTTTTTTTTTATTGTCTTTACAATATTGTCTCTCATAAATAAGCTTATATATTCTACAGTTACTAATACATTTAATGAAAATTCTTTAATGGTTTGGTCAAACCATAAAAGAATGAAGGAGAGTTTTCCCCAAAAGCTTTACTTTTCACAATTGCCAATGACCCATGGGAATTCGGAAAAAAGAATGAAGGAGAGAATGACTGCAATTTATTAATGTATGAAGTATTATTAAATAAGTGTAATTTGGGAAATAATGGAAAAAAATTTCGATTACTAATCATTGTCTTGATACATGTGTTTTAGTTAAAAGTGCACTATAACTTGTAACGGAGGGAGTACTTTTAGACTTTGTGGAAGTGCGCGCGGCTAACTGCCATGTATGAATTGTTCTTTATAATAGCTTTGATTTAATTTCTTTATCTATCACTTTCATCCACTTCCTGCACATCCTTATATCCTATATAGGAAGAGTAAATGCATTAATTCAAGTTAAGTTTCCAATTGTGTGTCTATAGAATTGAACAAAAACAACTACAAATTATAGATAATAATTCATTTTATTAATTTCTTAAATTGATTTCAACTAATTGCATCTCTTAAGGCCTTTAATGACTCAAAACACAGTGATGCTACCAACATCCATTACCTAGGTAAACCTTCCACAAATCATATAATTCTCACTGTCTCAAAAATCCTAGTGAATCCTCATTACATTGATGGTTAAAAGTCACGAATGCCCCCTTCTCCTTAATTCATCCTTCTTGCCACACCACCATCCTTCATCCTTCTCCATCTACACCATTTTTGTAATAAATGTTGAAACTAAAAATTGGTTAGGGCATTTCAATCTTTTTAATATTATTTTGTTTTGTTTAAAAAATTATAAAGTGGTTTATATGATGTACCAAACAAAGTTTAGTAATAGTCATTATATTATACTACATTGGATTTCTTTACATTGTTACTTCTGTAACTAACCAAACCCGGCCTTTGTACTTTCAAAATATTATACATGTTATGGTGGTACCGAAATATACTAAAAAAAATATGAACTAATATGAAAACAAATAATTTTGCTATTTGAAGCATGAGGCAGGTGATTGAAAGGAGAAACTTGTATTCAGATGTAAACCTCGACAAATCACACCACCCATCTCTTGATCTGCAGGTATGATAATGCTCCTCTTCACTCTACCCCTTTGATCAATTGCTCTTTTGATTCATCTTCATATACTCTTTATCCTTCATAGTTTTATACTTTTATTGAGTAGTAACAATATAAATATAATAAATATTATATATCTCAATCTTTGTAAAATAAATTCTCTCACCCTTTTCCTGTTTGGATACCAGTACTAATATGTCTTTTATTTAATTATATATATACCTTTGCAATGTAAGCTATTTCTTTTCATTTCTTTTTTATTTAAGGCATCAGAAAAAGTTTTTCTTATTCATAAAATTACTTTTTCTGTTTCATTGAATTTGTTATTTCATTCCATTCTGTGTGCTGAACGGGCCCTTCTTTCAAAATTCTTATAATTTTAGGCTTTCATGTACTTTTTCTTATTCATAAAATTATTTTGTCTTCGCTCTGTTATAAACAGAAAATGAATACACTGTAGTTAACTTACATAAGTTTATTATAAAGTAAAAGGAAAAAAGAAACTTAATTCTTTTTAAGTTACTTATGCTTTAGTTTCGGAGCTCCATATCAAAAGGTAAAAGTCAAGGGATGTCTACAAATTTCAGATTTCAGGCAGAATTATTAAAGAAGCATAGGGTAATATAACTAATCAATCTTTATCTCATTTTCCCACAATTTTGAGCTACAAAATCAATTATCATAGTTTTATAATCAAATAATTATAATATTTAACTCGGTAGAAAATATGCTTAATTCATTTAATATATCTTTTAATATAGTTAATCTCATATAGGAATAAAGCAATTTCAATTTTGAAAAATTTCTTTCGCTAGTTGAAACCATTATAGGCATTGTTAATAATACTTTATGAGAAAAGCATACAATTGGAGAAAAATTGTGATTTAATACTTCTCTTGGAGTGTTCATTTCTTCTATTTACATTTCTCAATAGTATCAATTATGAAAATAATTCATGAAGCACCAACACTAACCATTACATTGTGGTATAAAGAGTGGAATGAAAAATATTTTTGGTGGGCCTAAGGCAATTGCCTAATGGCTTGAAAGCTTCTAGAGCCTCCTAAAAGTTTGTCTGGAGGCTGAAGAATAAGCATATTGGCACTCAACCTATGAAAACACAAGTTTTAAAAATAAAATTAAATGAAATGAAAAATAGAATTAAAAAACAAAGTAGTTTTAAGGATCCAACAGTTGACTTTCATGTTTCAACTTGAGAAAAAATTATAAAAATATATAGAAACTGTTAAATAATAATTATAAGAGTATATAAAAGATTGTAAAATGAAATAAAAAATAAATCCTCCTCCTTCAACACACCAAACGGCTGTTAGTCTATAAAATATCACTAATTGTAAGGAAGTTTCTTTCTTTTCTTTTCTTGTTGGTTATGTACTTCATAGATATTACCCAAGTTTTGTTATCAATATATACATCAAAAACTCTAGGAAACCAAATTATTTACACACAATGAATGGTGCAGCCTCGGTCATGCATTCACTCAAGGTCTAGTTGTTAATTAATCTACTAAATACGTACGTCAAGGAGTACATAACCCCTTAAGGTGTAAAGAAGTAAAACTCACAGTTTTGCAAAAGGTATATGGACCCTAGAATCCTTTTCCCGAACCTAAACAAATCCAAATCGAACTTATTAATTTGAGACATATTTACCACTTTCTTGTTCTAATGTAGGTAGGAAATTATGGGCTACCAAGAAATTCTCATTCCCTTAGGAATAACAGTGTTGGCAAATTTTGGAATGTAGTTATGAAGCAGTAGAAAGAAGGGCTAACTAGAAACAAATTGTATATCTTTTGAGGATTAACTCTTGTACGTCTAGAGACAACAGCTACAGCTAAATACAAGCTCAATGTTCAAAGACAGGATTGCTAGTTTACTGTGTTTTAGTTTGATGTATGTAAATCACAGTATCAGAAACTATATGTATCATTCTTATGTATTTGATAAGAGTACTTTTAAAATATATATACACACATATATATAAGTGCATTGCAGGTTAGGGCTTGAGTATTGCCATTATAGAATATTATAGTCATTTGTGAAGAATTAATGTCCATAAATTGTACCATACACAGTATCAAAGAATTTGGAAACCGAATGGAGAAATCACACGATCTTGCAATTCTACTCTGTATGAAATCACTTATAGGCTTCCAAAAATTTTGAGATTTCAAAGAAATGCTAGCTGACCCTTCGGTAATTGGACAGGTAGAAGATGAATATTTTAAGCTAAACAATAAACTAAGTGAGAAGACTCGTGAACTGAGGTATTGTTAGGGTGCTGGAAAATTGTGTAATAAGACATGCAACAATATGATTTTGTTGATACTTCTAACAGGCAGCTCAATGGGGAAGAACTACAAGGATTGACCTTAAAAGATCTGAAGAAACTAGAAGATTTAATTAACACATGCTTGCATCGCATTTCAAAAGCAAAGGTTTGTCCTTCCTATTCTGTGAGCACATTTTCTATTGCTCTGGTTTACCCTATCAATGTGTTATATATAAGTAGAATGAATTGGAACTTACTCCCTCCATTGCAAAATATAAATCCTGTTTGACTAATTGCATAGGAACAAAGCAAAGAAAGGTAGTTTTACTTATTAAATCTATAAAAAATACATTATTTTTTAATAGTACTCCTATTTAATGAATTGTATTTAAAGTTTGCTATTTCTCTCATATTTAATCATAGAGAAGGGCAAAATAGAATAAAGAACATTTAATACCCTAGAAATTACTAAATGAGACTTATATTTTGAACCAAAAAAACTTTTGAAAGAAGACTTATATTTTGAGTCGAATTGAATATATTATTATAGTTAAATAGAAAGACAACAACAATAACATTAGTGTTATTCCACTAATATGAAGTCGGCTATAGTTAAATAGAAAGAATAAGATACAAAATAATATATACGAAGAAAAGTTGAAGTAGCTTTGTTATGAGTCCCACATCGAGGAGCCTGACATAGAAAGTGGGGTTTTTAAGGCCAAGTGGTACTCCCACCAAATGAACTAGTCTTTTGGGATGGATTTTTCCCTTGGAATTGTGGTTATAACAAATGGTGGGGCACCATGGAGAGGGCTACACATGGAGGGTTTTGACTAGTGGAGGGTTCCAACTAATGAGGAGGTTGAGTGAGGTGATCACAATGTGGAGTTGCTGGGGACGTTGGCTCTTGAACGGAGGAGTATTGTTATGACTCCCACATCAAGGAGTTTCACATAGAAAGTGGCTTTTATACAGTCAAGGGGCTTTCCCATCTAATACACTAGTCTTTTGGGATGGGCTCTCCCTTGGACTTGTGATCATAACAAACACCTATCAAGAAGAAAATTATTTAAGATGGTTTGGATATGTACCAAGAAAAAAAATTGCTAGTGGTGCCAATGAGAAAGTTGATCAAATGGTTTTTATTTTTAGCCTTCTAAAATGATATAGAGAGTTCAAAAAGAACAGTTAAGAATGTTATAGTACTATTATTTTATTGTTCACCTGTGCACATGGCTTCTTGTTTTTTCTCCATATATTCCTTTATTTTTCAGCAGTTCATTGAATCCCATGCATGTCATGGATAATACTAATTAGATTTAAAACAGATAGAAATTAATTTCATGTCTTTCAGGTTGAAGCATTTGAGCAGGAGATCAGTATTCTTAAGAAAAAGGTTAGAGTTATATGTTCGTTTATCAAAAGTATCTTTCACATTCAGTCTTCTCCTCCCGGTTATGATGAGAACCATATGATCATATTAGGGCTAGTATTCCTAAGAAATTTTAGTTTATGGAGTATTTGCAAACTTATAAGATATTTACATTTGCAGGCCCACCCCAAAAACATGGAAATATATATGTATTGTATTTGGGTCCTATATGAGAGAAGAATACTTGTCTTTTTATACAAGTCATTCTTAAATCGTATCTAAATTTCTAAAAATACAGAATAGTTGTAGATTTCATTATGGTAACTTGAACTTTACACTAACGTATGCTTTAACAATGTGTTTATTCTTAATATAAATGAAGGAAGCCAAACTCATGGAAGAAAACCAGAGACTAAATCAGGTTTTTAGATTCTTGTCTTTGATTCTCATGTTAATTTCTTGGTCTTCATAATGATCATGTCTCATTTTGGATGTGTTCAAACTTAATGCCAATCCAGGAAGTCAAATTCACGGAAGAAAACCTGAGATTGCAACAGGTGATTAATAGGTTTTCAGGTTCTTGTCTTTCTCTTGTTTCTCACTTTTTTCGAAAGTAGCAAAGCGTGAAATGAAGTTGTGTTAATAGGTTCAAAGCCTTGAGAATGACCACCAAGACCGGTCATTGGACACCACCCTCAGGATAAAGTAAGTTATATAACATCCTTTCAAGTGAGAGATGTTTCATTTACTCACTGTTTTTGTTTTTTGTTAATTGGTTTTTTTTTAGGACAACAAACATGATTGTGGGCTTCTTGATTTCGAGTTTTCTTTTAGAGTAATTATTATTTAGGCCTCCCTCAAAAATATTTATTATTCAGTTGTTCATATTAATATAGTTGCTCATGAGAATGAACTGTCTCTAATGTGAAACCCTAGTGGCTTACATGAATGATTTGCAATACACATATGGATACTACTAACATTTTGGAGTAGAAATAATATTGGTCCACATGAGCAATTTTATTAACATGAGGTAGCAACTCATGACAGGATTAGATTAAATTGAGGAGTTTTTTCAGAAGGTTTGGACTAATTAGATATAGTAATTATCTTGTGAAAATTTGGTTGATTGAATATGTATCATGCTGAGACCATGTCATATTTTACATTAAGAATTTCTCAAGTATTGGACTTAGACCCTTTAAAATTAACACAAGTTAATTTGTCACATGGTCTGGCTCATGTTCTGACATGCAAAAGTCAAGAAGAAAATTATGGGTCACAAAAATATATATATATATATATATATTGCGAGTATATACATACCAGACAGAGATATAATATTTGGATTGTTGAGATTTGATCAGGACATCTATGATCAAACATGAACTGTTTTTAATATTTATAATGTTGTAATTCGAATGAAAAGATCGAAGAATTGTGAAAAGGTAAAGTTAATGGTATGCCATAATCATAGCGACAAAGGAAAATCTAAGAATATTTATAGAAAATAAGAATGTTAAACTACGAGATGTAGGTCTTCTGAATTCTCTGTTTCTCTCAGAATGTTGGCTCTCATGTCCCTTTTTCTTTAATATTTTAATATCATCTGGCATGTGTGTGTGTAGACACGCCGCTTTGTTTGAATATTCTGAAGGAATATATATCTAGAATATTTCTTTTTTTCATAAGCGATGTCTTGATGATAAATCTTTTGGAGCAACTGTTTCTTTTTTTTTTGGTCTTTCTAATAAAAATTAAATATGATATTTTTTCCGGAGAAATGAAAATACAAAATGACACTAATATATTCTGTGTTCTACATTATTTGTACTAATTAATAATTTGTTTATTATTTAGTCATTTGTTGATACTTCCTATACTAATGAGAGTTTGGCTTTCTATGTGTTGCAGGTTGTCTTTATTTAAATAAAAAAAATTATGTATGGATGAGGAAGGAAACGTAATCTCCAGCATCCATTAACTGCTTGTCACCTGATTAAAACCATTTTTAAGTTCCATATGCAAGTCTCTATGGCCCAGCTGTAAGAGTTGTACTGGAATTCTTTGTGTCAAGCTAGCTAATCTCTTTTCGCAATTTCACTAATAATAATTAGCTATCTCTTAATATCCGATGAATGGAAAAGGTTTTGTGGAAAAAGATATAATCCACTTTGATAATTTGTATATTTGGAAGGGATTAGCCTTCGGATGGTAGTTGGGGGTTATATTGATACTAGAAAAGGAAAAAAATGCAAATAAAATAAAAGGGGGAAAACTAGTGAAATTACTGAATAATTTATAGTTTGATTATTTTAGAGATTTTAATTGTGTGGTTGTATGCAGCTACAATTAATCGGAACAAATCATCATCAATTAATATTAAATATATAATAAAATTTATAACAAGTTGAAATATATTTTACAGATGGAAAAATCTTTCTAATTTTATTTAGTAATATATTTTCTCCGGTCTCTTTTATAAGATGTTTTAAAAATTTACTTAGTAAGGTGTTGTGTTATTTTTTTATTTAAATTTTTTTTTATCCTTTATTTAATAATTTTTTTAATCTTATAAATTGTTCTGATTTAGATTAAAAATTTATATTATTTTTTTATAAATTTAAAAATATAATTATATCTTTTTATTATTTGTGCAATCCGAGTAATGAAAAATAACGGAGGGAGTATATATTTTTGAAAAGTCAATCTAATAATCCTTAGTGCCTTTATAGGAAGGTTAACACTGATGGCGACACCGCATTGAATGATGAAAAGGTTAACAATGACGTTTGAAAATTGATCGATCCCATAAAAGGTAAAATTAAGTTAACTAAGAATGTGTCTCGTTCACTATTTAATTGTAGATATTTCTAATCGATTCCTACATATTATTTCCTCTAATTTAAGTTTTTTAAATTGAATTAAGAATTAAATTTAAAATTAATTAATTATCTCAATTTTTTTAAAAATTTTAATATTTTTTTAAAATTATTCTTATTTAATCTATTTTTTTATCTTTAAATATATTAAATAGAAACATTTTTTGAAAATGTATAATAAATACTACTTCATATATTATAAAAAATTTTATATTTAGTATAAAAATAAAAAATTCTATATATAAGGTTGGAGGGAGTAAGAATAAAAGTTAAAATTTGTTAATTATTTTAATTTATTGGAAAATCATAATTTTTTTAAAATTATTTTTATTTAATTTATTTTTCTCCCTTTTTAAATATATTAAATAAAAATATTATTTTAAAATATATAATATATTGTAAAAAATTTAATATTTAAATTTAAGAAAAAATTCTATAATTAGCATAGAAGAGAGTATGGAATATGTACGGAAATCTGAAAATGTTGATATTGACTTGAAAGTTTACAAGTCAAAATATCTTTGCCCTCCTTGTCCTCGGGTTACCCTTTCGTAGTTTTCTGCCATCTACCTGCCACCTATAGCACTAGCCATTAGTTACTTCAGAATTTAAATTTAAAATAATAGTATATATAAATAAAACGAGAGAGAGAGAGATTGGAGGTTAAAAATAAAGAGTTATAGAATCATCCTATTAATTTCATATGCGACAAATTCATATAATTAGTAGCCCATGTAGTAAAGGATGAGGAATTGGTCCCATTATTTACTATCTTCATTTTTTAATATAAAAAATAAAAATAAAATTATATAAATTAAAAAAAATAGTAAATTTATCTAAAATATAAAATAATTTTTAAAAATATTCTCTTTTAATATTAATAACTTTTACATCATAAAATTAATATAAATAAATTTTATTACTAATTTTTAAAAAAAATAATATCTTAATTAAAAATATTTTTTAAAAAATTATTAAATACATAAGATAAATCCTATATTTCTTATATTTTAAAATATGGAGTCTCTTCTAATTATTTCTTATATTAACTATAAGAAGAAAGTACAACTTATGAATATATTATTGCTATAAATTTTATATTATTTATATTGATAGATATATTATAGTAGAAATGTTGAGTGTGAGTGTGAATATTTCGTTTTTATACAATAGATTTTTTTTAATAAAATTGTGAAAACTTAATTATATAAAAGTTATTGGATAAATTAAATTAGTACGAGGGAAAAAGTAGGTCATGAAGATAGCAGACTATGGGCATTGGAAGCAGAAACGCTATGTGTACCATTGGCTCAGCTAGCTAAACCCATTCACCAATGGTTATAGGAAGCACACCTACGCTCTCCCAAAATAATAACTAAGCTCCGTACCTGTGTTAAAAAATAATTTATACTATATTTATTATTATTTTTAATAAAGGATAAAAAAATATATAATTAATATGTACCCCTCAATCCTACATTATAAGATAATGGGAAAAGTTTCACGCATATTAATGAATATTAATTATATTCTTAAATATTTAAAAAATACAAAAAATTTTTAATTTTACTTATTAATTCCACTCATT
Source organism: Adenanthera pavonina (assembly GCA_026686845.1). NCBI lineage: Eukaryota > Viridiplantae > Streptophyta > Magnoliopsida > Fabales > Fabaceae > Adenanthera > Adenanthera pavonina. The sequence continues at coordinate 1,407,731 of JAIVEN010000029.1, read as the reverse complement.
TAATTAATTATAACAAATGTAATGACCCTTAAATTATTATCTTGGACTTAGCCTTAAGCTAATAAAGAGTATCACTGTTGAATTGTGTACTATAGTCGGGACCAAAAGAAGGTCAAAAGAATCAAGAAATTGATAAAAGGAGAAAGAAGTATCTTATGCCATGGCGGGATACAGTGGTACTGTGATGAGAGTTGGGAATTTCAAATTTTTGAATGAGACAGAGAGGTTTACGCTGTGGCAAGCCTATCATGTGCCGCGGCCCCAATCGCAAAAAACTGATAAATTAGAACGAACTAGTCAACGGAGAAAAGGAAAACAGAGGAGAGGATGAATTTCTTTGCTAGGATTTCGCCGACAAGGCTGGGGGGCTTTATTTCCGGACCTTGGGAGCTTGAATCTTGATTGGTAATTGGTTTTCTCTCTCCTCTTCTGTCTTTTCTCATGGTTTAGGTTGAGATCCATGCGAGCATAAAAAATTTCAACTTAATTGATATTTCTACCGATTAAAATGGTTGTAAGTGTATTATTGATGTATTGTTTAGTATCCCTATGACTTGGGTATGAGTTTTGGAGATATTATGAATGGTTTATCTTAGACCCTAAAGCTTGAATTTGTTGAGGATGCTTGAAATATGAATTGTTGTGGTTGTTTATGGGTTGGATGGATGTTTGGGGCTCCTTGATGTATATTTGTGTTATTGGAATCTTGGGTTTATCATCATTAAGCTTGGTTAGTTAAATTGTGAGTTACTGAGTTATATGTATATTGTGTTAATGTAATGTATTATGGTATTATAGTCTTCAAGAGTGTTGTTTGGAAGTTGGGGCATTCTAAGAAGTGGTTTGGAAGAATGGAGATCATCATCAGTTATCCAATGGCCTACCGGTTCCCTTGTGTGTATGGACAATTCGAGGTAATCAAGGTGTATGTTTTATGTGATATAAATCAGTTATCCAATGGCCTACCAGTTCCCCTGTGTGTATGGACAATTCAAGGTAATCAGGGTGTATGTTTTATGTGATATAAATTTCGCATGTGTGTGTGTGTGTGTGTGTGTGTGTGTGTTTGTTTCTTTTATATCATGATATATCCCAAAGCATGACTAGTTATGAAAATGTTAATCTCTTTCCTCATTTTATGTATATGATTCATGTGATTATATGATGATTCACAACATGTGATTTATTAGCATCCTCGCCATTTGAGATAGGATGTTACCATGATGATGATGATCATGAGAAAATACATGTGTGGATTGTACATGTTGGTGTGAAAGACATCATCACATTGTTATGCATGAATGACATTGATTGGTTTGGGGAGATAATGTTATATGATACCACGTGGTATACTGATCCACTCATGAAACATGCGAGGCCTCATGTCCAAGTGAAGTTGATGTATATGTATATATCCCTGTCACTAAATCATTTTCCTATGCTTAGGAGAGCCAGGTGGCACTAGGTTGGGGATGCATTTTTCTTAAATCATCACCAATTCGGGTGGTCTAAGGGAAGGAGAACCACAGTCCAATCATTAGTGTGGCCTTTGACCGAATCATACTAGTGAGTAGAAAGCTTAGTGATGTCCTGGAATCAGTCTTCACTGGTTATTGGAAAGGAATCACTTGTTAAGCATACCTTGTGAGGGTAACTTGCCCATGATTCTAGTCGTGTATGCTGGGAGACATTCATATCATTATATTTGCATAGCATCTCTGTATATGTATATATATTGTTTGTTTACATGTTGTTATTGTATTTTCTTAGTTACTGGAGATCTGTCTCACACCCCTCTGTGATTAACATTTCAAACGAAGACTTTAACACTAGCTTAGGGAGACTAAAGAATCTTTATTCTCTCCATTTCATAGGAACATTTGCGGTCATAGTTGGTAGCTCTTATGTATTTGGTTTATGTAATATATATTGTGTCAAGTAGTATGTTTATTGCTGGTAACTTCGTATCCTGGGTAATTGATATTATATGTGATTGATGTAATATGTGGGGTTGTATGGAAACTCATTGATATGACATGTTGTATGTTGGCCTTGTTGGCATGCTCTATTATGTGCTGGTAGACCCCTGTATAGGTCCGATTATGGTTGTTCAGTGTGTATTATGTCATGTTAAGTTTGGAATTTGAGTTATGGTTAGTGTATGTGTGTGTTTGATTAAATGGGCATCTAATCCACGGTTGCTTTTGGGGGGTTCTAGGGGGTCACATCTTACAAGAGTGGTTTCTTTAGGGTAAGATCACCTTAAACTCAATTCTTGAGGTAATTGGGACTTAGGTCAGGTGTTGGTGCTAAGGTTTGGAAATGGGAGGCTCTAGTGCCATATTTTAGTTTATAAATGACTATTTTGGTCTCGAACATCTAAGATCTCCATACGGAGCTATTTGTGAGTGTGGTTAGCATTTATAATTAGGTTGGAAGTAGAATGACTTGTAGGAATTAGAATCTGGTTAATCAAAGATCAGATGATGAAGTTATGTATGTTGGAAATCCATTCGAGATATCAGTAAATTATCGATATCATATCATATTAGGGCACCGTGGCGCCAATGTGCAGGCCACAGTGCCATACTCCTCTGTTTTGTTTTGTTTTCATCCAGAATGCACCCTTGCCATGGCGCACTGTAGCCGGCCACGGCATCGTCCTATGTTTTTTCCTCTTTGTGGTGTTTTGTCTTGTCTTAATTTGTGTTTGAGTTTTGGTTTCTAGGGTGTTACATTTAACTTACAATATTAATCATGTAATAAATGAGGAGTAAAAATGATAAATCACTATATGGGATATGAAAAATCTCTTATGTTGCCTTATAATATAGAACGAAGGAAGTAATTGATAATTTAAAATGACAAATAAATTGAGACATTTGAAATTTTTTGAAACAACGGATAAAATAGGACGGAAGTACTACTACAACTAATTCTAAACCTTCTACTCACATATATTCCGTAACACCTTACTTTTAAACATCTCCAGACTTGACTAAAACCTTCAAAACCCAACCAAACACAACCCAAATATCTTAAAATAACCTTCCAAAACTTCATAACAGTGAAAACGAATCAAACAACATCAAAATCTGGACTGGGGCTGCGGCCATTACAGCACCACTGTGGCTCCAAACCTCCCTTATTTTACATCGCTACTGGACTCTCTAGCGCTGAGGCCAGCTTCCTGGCGCTATGGTACCCCTTGCTGATTTTCCACACCAATAAAATCTAACACTGGGGTGAACTTTCGACACTCATAACTTTATGCTTCGATCTCCGATTGACTTGATTCTAACTCTTACAAGTTAATCTAGTTCCAAACTAACCATAGACATCAACTTTACCTCAATCCAACTCCGTATGGAGAATCTGGACACCCAATACCGTTTTTATCACTTTTTAACTAAAACTTTCCATCAATACTTCCCATTTGCCATCAAAGGCAATTTAACCAACCCGAACCATTCACAGAGGTCCTAAACTACTCAGACAACTTGTTCAAAGAGGTTTTACCTCAAAGGAACCACTCCTCTAAAATTTAACCCCCTTGAACCCCATTCGACAATACAGGCTACAGGCCCTAAAACACACCAACAAAGCCCAAACACCCTTGGAGCTCACAAAACTACCACACAGACTTCTCAACACCCTGAGTCACACATACACCACCAATCATTATACACAACACATACAACACAATTCCACATACTTATCCATATATACAACATTTATTCATAACAATCTTTATCCATGTCATACATCCATTACAAAACATTAGATCCTACTTGGCACAAGATACATATCCAAATTACACATAGGCTGCATAGACCTAATATCCCCACCTCCAATGCTACTCACGCGTCTTTTCCGGACTAGCTGAAAGGTTAGTCATAGGAGAGGGATGTGAGATAATGTCTCAGTAACCAGGGACAACCACACACACACACACATATACATATATAACTCATACAATCCATGAATGCAATGTGAAATGAATGGAATGCATGTCTCTCTCGCACATAGCTAGAACCACGGGCTATCGTCATAACAGGACATTTCATATAGGTAATTCCCTTCTAACAGTAGGTGAAGACTGATTTTGGGACATCACCAAACTCACCTCCCATTAGTGTACCCGGCCAAAGGTAACACTAATGTTCGGACCATGGCTCTCCTTTCCCTGGACCACCTCGAATTAGTGGTAATTTAGAGAAGGTACAGTCCACTGCTACCTAACTCCCCTGGCCATAGAGGAGGATTTAGCGACAGGGATCCCATCCTTATCCTCCCTAATCATATATTATCATAATCATATCATCGTATATCATATCGTATCGTCATCACCACCCAATTCACCATATATCACAATCTCATAATGCCATGTGGTGATGCTCATATCATCATATAATCATCATCATCATATGTCATAATGTCATGCATGCATCATGTCATGCCACATCAACATCATCATCTCTAATCATCATTATAATCATTATAGTCATCATAATCATCATCTAGCTGTGCACATACAACGATATATAGAAAATAGTACACACAAACATATCTATATCGTGGTATGAAAGAAACATGCATATATATACAAATATACATAACATCATACAATATAAACAATACAATACAAATAAACATCTGGTTACCTCAAGCGTCAATACCACACACACGAATTCCACGAACTTCTCGAGTTATCTAACGCGCTTGAACCCCTCTCGGTTAACCAAACAACCTTCACAATATCACAATTCCTCAATTAACACAATATACCATTTATCCAAAATCACAATTCAATCACTTTAGGTCTAACCCAAGGTTCTAACACCCTTTTTATGCATCAATAAGCTCTTTAAGACTATTCAAACACTACTCAACCACACACACTTCGGATTCCCAATAGCTCTAATCGAAAACAACCTAGGGTTAAGCTCAAATAATACTTAAACCCTTCAAAACTCATACCCAAGCAACAAGAACACCAAATCACACTTCTCTAACTCTATTTCATCCATTTTAATTGGTGAATTTCGTCCCAAACCAGAAATCCTAATATATAACCAAAAAATCCCAAATTCAACTTAACCACGTGAATCCAAGCTCTTGAGGTCTGAAAATCACTTCCAAAGCCCCAAAATCTCGAACCCTAGCACAGCTCTCACGTTCTTCTCCGTCTCTCCCTTCGTTTCTTTCTTTCTGTTCGTCCAAAATGTTTTTGATTTAAACCAGAAACCCGAGTCTTGCCACGGCATCAAATAAGTCTGTCGTGGCTCCATAGTGTTTCAGTTGAAACAATGCCACTGGACTTGCTCTTGGATGGCGGCCCTGCTTCTCGCCGTGGTGTGAAGCTCTTTCAGTCTCCACTTGAACCTTTCTCTGTCATGTTTCCTCTGATTCTGCACATAATGCCAAACAAAGTCATGATGGGTGTTACATATTCTCTATCTATCGTACTAAATTTTTTTAGCTAAATGAAACTAAGATATATATATATATATATTATATATATATATGACTGCAAAATTATTTCATGTGTTGCATAATGTTTAAGGCAAATTGTATTGTTTATAACTATTAAATCGTGTGATTTTGTGTAAATTTTATTATATATATATGTAAATATAATAATTTACAATTAATTATACTATTTTTAAATTATAAATTATGAATTCTTTAATTTATTATTTAGATTTCATGTAATATAAGAAAAAAATTGGGTCTAGTGAACATGTAAAGAAATTGTTGTATAAATATATTATTCTTTTATCAAGAATAACAATATCGACTGGATTTGCATACTGAAAATTAAAATTAATAGTGAATAAATGATTATTCCTATGTAGAATAGAATGAAACAAAAAAAATAGAAAAATTTCATAAATTAAAAATATTTTTATGTTTCCAAAAAAACAATTATTACTTTTAAGTAATAATGATTAAAATCAATGCTATTAAAACCAAACTAGTCATTGAACGGAAAAATATACTATTTAAGATTTAATGGTTCAACTATGGTCATATAATAATTAGACTGATAATATTAATGAGTTTTATATAATTTTGTATGTTATATATTATATTGAAAATGTAAAAAAAAACTACTAATAAATTTTATATCTTAATATTAAAATCTAAATAAATTAATATTCTTCAATAATTTTATTTTGAATTCACAATAGTCAATTAATAATTTTTTATCATATTATTTATTAAGTAAATTTATTATTATTAATAAGTATGTATTATAATAATACTTATATAATATTATAATAGAGAAAGAATAAAATTTATACAAAAATAATGATATTTAGTACTAAATACTAATGACTAAACATAATGATATTATATCTTAAAAATTAAAAAATAAAACAAGTTAAAGTATATATATTTAAACTAGTTCTAGCTAGTTTTGGCTGATTTTTCAATTTTTGATGGGTTTGGCTTGTTGTTAACCAATTTTCTTCTTGGTTAGTTCTTTAAAATATTTTTGACTGATTCTAGCACTAGTACATCAGTTTGACCAATTCAATTCAGTTCTTTAAACATTAATTAAAGTATAACAAATATTACTTATTTTAATTCTTTTGTGAAGACCATGAATATATCTTATTTATAGCGATGATGAGGTATTGGAGGTAAAAGATAAATTAATTTCAACCAAGTTTGCATCATATATATATATATATATATAAAGGCTAAAAATCAAGTCATCAACTACTTACTCAAAAATGAAAGCCCCTGTTAATGGAGTCAATGGGTGGATTAAAGAGTGGAACAACACCATCAACAATAACAATATTAGCCTTATTTCACTAAGTGGGATTGACTAATGAATCATACGACGTCATTAGACTTTATCAAATACCATCTCTTTAAATAAATCATTGATCAAGAGGTTACGCTTTATAACTTCGCTTGGTGTCATTCTTGATCTTCCTCTATGCTTTTTAATAGGACTCCAAACCATTTGATCAACTTCATTTACTAGCTCCTCTTATCCTCTTCTTTGTACATGCTCAAACCACCTTAAACGATTTTTCACCATTTTCTTTTCGATAGGTACAACTCTAATTTTCCCCCGTATACAATTATTGCTTATTTTATCAATTATTGTATAACCATATATCCATCTCAACATTCTTATCTCTACTACTCCCATCTTATACTTTTGGTGCCTTGAACAACACCTTTCCAAAAAATTCACTTCAACCAATAGGAGGCCCATTAACTAAAGGTAAGAATAAAGTTATGAAAGAAGCTCTACAATAGTTGATTAGAAGCTTACAAGATGATAAGTCTAAGATATTTGAAGAAGAATCATCTAAGCATTATACCTAAAAGAGAGTTATAATTGTTGTCCAAGCACATGATCCAAGAAAGTCCAGTTGGAAGAAATGGCCAAGCCACCTAGAATTATTTTAGGATAATATTAGATTTTATTTTAATTTTTTAGATTTAATTATTTTATTTATCTTTATCTTTTTGAATTTATTAGGATTATGATAAATAATTTATGATTTCTTTTTTATATTCCAAGAGATCAATTATAAGCTTAGATTTAGTTTAATTTGAATTTTATTAAATAAAGCTTATCTTTATCTAATAGCTTTCAGAAGTTTCATTGAGATTTAGCATTCTATTTATAGACATTTGTAGTGTCATTTTTCTTCAAATTAATCAATTTAGAATATTTTCTACTTGTTAGTTCTTCATTGATTATTCGTGTTCTTCTTAGAATACAGCCGACTTATCAAAAGAGTGATATACTTTTGCAACATTTCCTATAACTAGAGTTTTTTGAGGTTGGTTCTCATTAGGTTCTAGTTCGATCAACCTATTTGAAGCCAAGTTTCCACGTTATTATTTTCTGTATTTTTTTGAGTTCACAATATAGGTTTTTCATGTGGTCCAATCACTTATGATCTCAGTTAGTGATTTTAATTCTAATCTCTTCCAATATATCAAAAGGCCCTTTTATTCTTATATACTAATTCAACTATTTGCCCATAAAAGGAAAACCATAGTCGCTGCCGTGTATTGTATGTTCCTCTAGCTTTTACCCCTATTTGAACCAACAAGTAGCTGTGGCCATCAAGATTTTGATATTCTACATAAGTATTCCTATACATTTACATCATATTTGAGTTTCACACATATTTCCTCATTTTTCAATAAAAATTTTTATATTTTTAAAATTTGTAACAAGTGTTAAGTAGCAACGTTTTTAACCCATGATATTGAGGGGTAGCATTGAAGGAACGTTGTTAATAATATATATTTTTATTATTTAAGGGTGAAAGCTTATGATAGAATACAAACAAATATATTGTGGAAAGTAATAGAGAAGAAATGTGTTCGTGTGGCTTATATTTGAGTCATGAAAAATATGTATGAGGGGGCAACAATAAGTGTTAGAACTTCAGGAGATGAGACAATGAATTTTCCTATAAGGATAGGTTTATATCAAGGATTTTCTTTGAGTTTACACTTGTTTGATTTGGTTTTGGATGTTCTAACAAAATATATACAGGAGAAAATTCCTAAGTGTATACTTTTCACGGAGGATATAGTTTTAATTGAGGACTCAAAAGAAAATGTCAACACTAAACTTGAATTATGGAGACAAACTTTAGAATCAAAAGGTTCCGCTTAAGTAGAAGTAAAATGAAATATACGCATTATAAATTTAACAAGAGTCCAGTTAGAAATGATTTAGAGGTAAAAATTGGAGAGCAAATCATTCCAGAAATGTCAAAGTTAAAGTATTTGGGTTCAATTTTACAGAATGATGGTGAAATTGATGAGAATGTTATGCATAGGATACAAGTTTGGTGGTTAAAGTGGAGAAAAATTTTAAAAGTTATTTGTGATCGTAAGGTATCTACTAAACTAAAAGGGAAATTTTATCAAACTGCTATAAAGTCAGTGATACTATATGATAGTAAATGTTGGGATCTAAAAGGGAAATTAGAGTATAAGATAGGAGTAGTAGAGATGAGAATGTTGAGATGGATATGTGGTTATATAAGAATGGATAAGATATAAAATGACTGTATATGAGGAAAAATTAGAGTAGCACATATTAAGGAGAAAATGGTAAAAAATCGTTTAAGGTGATTTAAGCATATACAAAGAAAAGGACAAGAGAAGCTAGTATGAAGAGTTGATCAAATGGTTTGGAGCCTTGTTAAAAGGCGTAGAGGAAGACCAAGAAAGACATTAAAAGAAGTTATAAGGCGTAACCTCTTTATAAATGATTTATCTGAAGAGATGGTAGTTGATAGAACTCATTGGCAACATATGATCCATGTAACCGACTCCACTTAGTGGAATAAGACTAATATTATTGTTGTTGTTGAAGGATAAAAGGATATTTTTAATTTGCAGTAGCACTTTCTTCATACCAAATGGAGCTACAATGTATTTTTTAAATTGTGTTTTTTTAATTTAAATATATTTAAAAAATTAAACACAATGTGTCATCCAAGGGAAGGATATCACCACCTAATATATGTATAATAAAAATTCTCACAAACTATACTGAGTTATAAACACTATAACTCATTCCTCCAAACTATGTATATATAGAACCCACACTAGTTAAATTAAAAATTCACTCTATCTTTGAAAAAGAATTATTAATGGAACTATAATGTATTTTTGAAATATGTCTGTTTAATTTAATATATATTAAAAAATGTTAAACAAGAATGTAGAAAATGAAATTGCTAGTGCCCAGAAATGTGACTACACATTGTCTTTAATGTATTAATTCACCTTCACTTAGATTGCTGTAGGATTCTGGCAAACCACCCATAGGAGTAATTCTGAACACCTTAAATACCAGACAACAATTTTGAGTATCTATCTACAATGCAGAACAAGAAATAGTGAAGAGAGCAGAGAAGGAAGTTGAAGAATGTTGTTTGTGTGTCTATGTTTCTGGTCTACCCTAAAAATATAGAAGAGAAATATGAAACTGAAATTAATGGCAATTAAACAAGAAAAAATAGTTTTTGAATATTGGAAATCTGTTTATGATTTGATAATAAAAGATCCGTTTCTAATTTTGAGAATAAAGATCCGTCTCTGATCAGTTTAATGATTAATTTATTTTACTTTATATTTTCAAAAAGAAAAACACCAGACTAGACACACAACGTTAGATTTATTTTGATCCAATGTTCATGAACGCGCCACGTGCATTGTGCTAAGTGCTTAAATATTACTCCTTCCGGCTCTATATGGGGCATTTTGTCCTGATTTTAAATATAATACTCTTTACAATATACGGGGTAGTATTTATTATATATTTAAAAAAAATGCTCATATTTAATGTATTCAAAGAAAAAAAGAAAAAAATTAAATAATGGTAATTCTAGAAAAACGTTGTGATTTTTGAAAAAATTGAGGTAGTTAATTAGTTTTAACTCCTATTCTTAATCCACATAATTTGGTTAAAAAAGCCTTATATTAAGAACTAGAGGAAATAATATTAATTAATATTTAAAATCACTTTATTCCCTTAAAATACCATTTGACATATGTAACAACTCCTTCCTTATAAAGAATTTTAGGTAGTTATTCTTATTCAACGTCTTCACTTCACTTTTTTTAGACTATCCCCAAAAAAAAAAACCCACAATGAAAGCATCATGCACCAAATATGAATAAATATATATTATATAAAAATTTTAACAATAAGCTTTTTAATGAATCATAAGCAATGTGATTTATTCCTCACTACAATGCATAAGAATCATACAAGGTATCATAAAAATTTAGTCTATCTTTAAAAGGAATTATTCTTTCATGAGGATATTTTTGTAAGAGTAAATGGCACCCCTCCTCTGCCACCTTGTTGCCATGCATTTTTTTTTCCTATGAAATCAAGTCTTATTGGTGAAAATATCTACTTTATTGAGTCATGCAGTTATGCATTTTATGCAGTTAATTTTTTTCTTAAAATAAAATGCTCCATTATGGAAATCGGATCTATGCAATTATATAGTTATACAATAACAAATAAAATAAATATTATAAAACTAAAAAATATATAAATTAATGATTACATAACTCTAAAAGATATATTTTTTCAATTCTAGTATCCATATGAAGATCTTATTGGTGGATAAGTACCTTTATAAATGTTTTTAAGGCCTTAAGGCTTCTGGAGAACATAATGAATTCAAGATCCAACTTACCTGAAAAATTTTTGAGATAAATTTTTTAATCAATGAGCTTTGATTAAAAAAAAAAACCAGGGCGGGACCCTCTTTCGAGTTAAATGGCCTTGTTAAAAGGTGACGTGGACGTAAAACTGCAATTAGTTTAATTACTTAAGCGAAGAAGGTGAAGATAGGAAAGAAGAGATCCAAAAATAAATTGAGAAGGAAGACTGTAAACTTCACTTCGCCTCAATCTCATACCAAAGTTCAGTTTTTCACCTACCCTCCAAAACGCTTTCTCTCAATCTTTCATATTTTCAGTCATCTATTTGAGCTTATTGATTTTTTGAGCAAAATATAATAAATAAATAAATTATTTACCAATATATGTTATGTCAGAAAGAATTTACTGATCTATATTAATACAAATCGATGATCAGAAAATCGATGAACGCGATGTGAATAAATCGATCAACGGATACACGACTTTTTTTTAAATAAAAAAGAAAGTCGATTGGTAGCTAATCGATTTGTTGATGAATGAACAGTGGGATAAAAAGTCTCAAGCAAATCGATTAATAATGGATAAAATGTCTCAAGCAAGTCGATTAATTATTAATCGACTTGCTTTTATTTTTTATTTTTAATTTTTTTCAGCAGACTTATTTTTTTTTACATATATATATATGTATATATGTTTGTTCCGTTCCGTTACGATAATAAGACGGATTTTTTTTACAGAATTTTATTTTAAAAAATTAAGAATATAATAAATTATTTTTAATATAATAGATTATTTTTAATATGATAAAAATCCTTCAATTACTTTATAATAAGACAAATGAAGTGACAACAATACAATAATTTAATGTGTATAATGATTAGAATTAATGATTTTTGTAATTATGAAAAAAATAATAGTTTAGAAATTAAAAAAATTGGGATTCATTAGTTAATCAATTTTTTTAAATAAAGAAAGTAAGTCCATTGTGTAGGCCATTGACTTACTAATGAGTAATTTTTTAAAAAAGAAAAAGATATTTCAATACATGTAATAAAAAATATTTCCAAATAATTAGTTTTAGTTGAAAAGTTAATTTATTTCAATTGAAAATTTAATTTATATGACATGAAAATTTTTAAATTAGGTTCTGATTGAGAAATATTGTTTGTTCTGTGTAATTAGCTGTTGTTTCCCCCTTTTTTTCTTTTTTTTCTTTACCATTCAAAATATTGTTATTTTTTTTTAAAAAATGAATTTTATTTTAATAAACTTTCTTTTATTTTTTTTTAAAATTTTTTTAGACATCATTTTTCTATCTATTTTAGGCGATTTTTTTCACATAATAGGTAGTAATTTATTATTTTTATCCATTATTTATTATATTATTAGTTTTAATTGAAGAGTTAATTTATCTCAAATCAAAATTTAATTTATATGACATGAAAATTTTTAAATTGGGTTCTGATTAGGAAATATTGTTAATTTTGAGTAATTACTTATTGTTTCCCCTTTTATTTTTTTTAATAAATAAATTTTATTTTAATGAATATTTCTTTTTTTTTTTAATTTTTTTTAGAAATCGCACCATAAAGTAATTGAAGGATTTTTATCATATTAAAAATAATATATTATATTAAAAATAATTTATTATATTCCTAATTTTTTAAAATAAAATTCGGTAAAAAAAATTCGTCTTATTATCGTAATGGGAACAGACATATATATATATATATGTAAAAAAAAATAAGTCTACTGAAAAAAATAAAAAATAAAAAATAAAAGCAAGCTTGAGACATTTTATCCCCTTGTTCATTCATCAAGAAGGTGATTAACTACCAATTGACTTTCTATTTTATTTAAAAAAAAGTCGTGTATCCGTTGATCGATTTATTCGCAGCGCATTCGTCGATTTTCTGATCATCGATTTATATAAATATAAATTGATAAATTCTTTCTAACACAACATATATTGATAAATAATTTATTTATTTATTATATTTTGCAAAAAAAACCGAGCTTATTGCTTTCATCTATTTTTAATTTCTGTTTCCTTTGATCTGCACAACTTGTGCAGATCCAAGGAAACAGAAATTAAAGTTCTCTTTTGATTCTTTAATATTCGCTTGATACTTTATAGTTCTCTTTTTCATTCGATACTCAGACTTTCCGGCATATTTATTTAATTATTTATTAATTTTGAGTGTTAATCTGCAGATTTCACTAAATTTGTTTGTTCAGTTTGAAGGAGGCTAGGGATTGAAATGACGAGGATGAAGATCGCGATAAAGAAGATCGAGAACGTTGCTGCGAGGCAGGTGGCTTTCTCCAAGAGAAGGAAAGGTCTCTTCAAGAAGGCTGTGGAGCTGTCCACTCTTTGTGATGCTGAGATTGCACTCTTGGTATTTTCTGCTTCTGGCAAACTCTTCGATTATGCTACTACAAGGTATCTTTTCTCTCTCTAATTTATTCTTTTCTTTTTCTTTTGTTTTTTTTTTCCTAATGTGGGAACGCTATATTCAACCATCAGGATTCTAATGAAACCTAATCCATGTATGTAGGAGTTGAATGTATGAGACAGACTTTAAACTATAGCAATGGATCTAGCAAACTTGGCAGTAATAGAATGAATTTGGACCGAATACTCATTATTCTGAATAACTACGTATGGTTTGAAGATGTAATTTTGTTAATAAAGCTGCTTAAGTTTCATAGGCTTTTGTTAATTTAGAAATGTCATTAGTCTTTTGTAAGTAAGTGAACCATTCCATAGGAATTGCTTACCAAAATGTGCTTTGAGAGCTACAGAATTGAAGAGTCAGTACTAATAATGTCTAGGAATTTTCAGACTTGTACAAGTGAAAATATTCAATTCACATCTCTAGAGATGTGCAGACTTTTCATGTGGGAATTCAGGAAGCAGCCGTTTTCTTGCAAGTAATAAACAATTTTACGGTTTCATGCCTATATATGATGCTTGTTTCAAGTTGTATGAGGACTTTTTAATCTCTGAGCCTTTTACAACATAAGCCCTTAAGTTGTTTTGATAAAATTCTTGTAACAATCCATTCAAAAAGGTTGATTTAACATTAATTTTGTGGAGAAGCCATGGACACTTCATCATATCCTATTTCACACTTTTGATTGTAGCCCTTGGCCACCATTATTGCTTTTTAATATCTCTCCATTTTTCCTTTGTATTTTTTTTTTTACTTGTAAATCCATTTCACTTCAATTACCTTTTGACTTTGCGGAAGTGCGGCTAACTCCCATGAATTGTTCTTTATAATAGCTTTGATTTCTTTATCTATCACTACCTACTTTTGACCACATCCTTATACCCTATATAGGAAGAGTGAATTGAGTTTCCAATAGTGTGTATATGGAATCGAAGTAAGTTGAACAAAAATAACTACAAATTAAAGATAATAATTCATTTTATTAATTTTTTAAATTAATTTCAACTAATCCCTTAAGGCCTTTAATGACTCAAAACTCAGAGAGTGATGCTAAAAGCTTTTACATTACATCAATTCATGCGTTTGGTTGCCTTAATATCCAAAAATCATATAATCCTCATTGCCTCAAAAAACCTAGTGAATCCTCATTACATTGATGGTTAAAAGTCACGAATGCCGCCTTCTCCTTAATTCATTCTTCTTGCCATGCCACCATCCTTCATCCTTCTCCATCTACACCATATAAAGTGGTTTATATGATGTACCAAACAAAACTTAGTAATGGTCACATTATATTATATTACATTATACTACATTGTTTCTTCTGTAAGTAATCAAACCCGGCCTTTGTACTTTCAAAATATTGTATATGTTATGGTACCGAAATATACTAAAAAAAATATGAACTAATGTGAAAACAAATATTTTTGCTATTTGAAGGATCCGGCAGGTGATTGAAAGGAGAAACTCGTATTCAGATGTAAACCTTGATAAATCACACCATCCGTCTCTTGATCTGCAGGTATGATAATGCTTCTCTTCACTCTCCCCCTTTGATCTGTGGCTGTTTTGATTAATTTTCATACTCTTTATCCTTCATAGTTTTATACTTTTATTGAGCAGTAACAATACAAATATAATAAATATTATATATCTCAATCTTTGTAAAATAAATTCTTTCACCTTTTTCCAGTGTGGATACCAATAAGATTTCTTTTATTTAATCATATATATACCTTTGCAATATAAGCTATTTCTTTTAAGCTCTTTTTTACTTAAGGCAAAGAAAAAGTATTTCTTATTTAAATAATTCCTTTTTCTGTTTCATTGAATTTGTTATTTCATTCCATTCTACGTGCTGAACAGGCCCTTGTTTCAAAATTCTTATAATTTTAGGCTTTGATATACTTTTTGTTCTTCGTGTTAGTATTGTAATACCTTTAGTTTGGTTCTTCTTTTAATTTAGTCAATATTTTCCTTCAATATTTATAAATAATTAATAATCATTTTGTTTTCATTATGTTTTAAACAGAAAATGAATGCACGGTAGTTAACTTACATAACTTTATTATAAAGCAGAAGGAAAAAAAGAAACTTATTTATGTTTATTGAGTTACTTATGCTTAGTTTCGGAGCTCCAAATCTGAGGCTAAAAGTCAATATCGGTCTAGAAATTTCAGACTTTTGGCAGAATTATTAAAGAAGCAAAGGGTAATATAACTAATCATCTTTATCTCATTTTTCCAGCATTCTACAAAATCAGTTATCATATTTTACAATAAAATAATTGTAATATTTAACCCTCAGTGGATGATATGCTTAATTCATTCAATATATCTTCTAAAATAGTTAATCTCATATAGGAATAAAGTAATTTAAAGTTTAAAAAATTTATTTAGCCAGTAGAAACCATTATAGGTATTGTTAATAATCCTTTAAGAGAAAAGCATACAATTGGGAAAAAAAATATAATTTAATACTTCTATTGGAGTGTTAATTTCTTCTGTTTACATTTCTCCATAGTATTAATTATGAAAATAATTCATGAAGCACTAACACTAACCATTACATTGTAGTATGAAGACTAAAGAGCGGAATGAAAACTATTTTTTGGTGGGCCTAAGGCAATTGCCTAATGGATTGAAAGCTTCTACAGCCCTCCTAAAAGTTTGTCTGGAGGTTGGAGAATGAACATATTGGCGCTCAACCGATGAAAACACAAGTTTTAAAAATAAAATGGAATGGAACGAAAAATAGAATTAACAAACAAAGCAATTTTGAGGATACAACAGTTGACTTTCATGTTTCAACTTGAGAAAAAATATAAAAATATATAGAAACTGTTAAATAATAATTATAAAAGAGTATAATAAAGATTATAAAAAGAAATAAATGATAAATCCTCCTCCTTCAACACACCAAACGGCTGTTAGTCTATAAAATATCCCTCATTGTAAGGAAGTTTCTTTCTTTTCTTTTCTTTTTTTGTTGGTTATGTACTAGCTTCATAGATATTACCCAAGTTTTGTTATCGATTTATACATCAAAAACTCTAGGAAACCAAATTATTCACACACTATGAATAGTGCAGCTTTGGTCATACAATCACGCATGGTTTAGTTGTGAATTAATCTGCTAAATACGTACGTCAAGGAGTCCATAACCCCCTAAGGTCTAAGTAAGTAAAATTCACAGTTTTGCGAAAGGTATATGGACCCTAGAATCCTTTTCCCAAACCTAAACAAATCCAAATAAAACTTAATTAATTTGAGACACATTTACCACTTTCTTGTTCTAATATAGGTAGGAAATTATGAGCAACCAAGAAAATCTCATTCCCTTGGGAATGACAAGTGTTGGCAAATTTTGGGATGTAGTCATGAAGCAGTAGAAAGAAGGGCTAACTAGAAATAAATTGTATATCTTTTGAGCATTAACTCTTGTACGTCTAGAGACTATAGCTAAATACAAGTTCAATGTTCAAACACTGAGTTGTTTCGTTTACCGCGTTTCAGTTTGATGTATATAAATTGCAGTATCAGTACCTATATGTATCATTATTATGTATTCGATAAGAGTACTTCTAAAATACACACACACACACATATATATCGGTGCATTGCAGTAGGGCTTGAGTATTGCCATTCTAGAATATTATACTCATATGTGAAGAATTAATGTCCATAAATTGTACCATACACAGTATCAAAGAATTTGGAAACCCAATGAAGAAATTACACACAGCTAGAATTCTACTCTGTATGCATTCACTTATAGGCTTCTAGAAATGTTGAGATTTCAAAGAAACGCTAGCTCACTTTTCGGTAATTGGACAGGTAGAAGGTGAATATTTTAAGCTAAATAAGGAACTAAGTGAGAAGACTCGTGAACTGAGGTATTGTTATGGTGCTGGAAATTTTGTGTAATAGGACATGCTATAATATGATTCTGTTGATTTAAATACGTAATTCTACATGTAACAGGCAGCTCAATGGGGAAGAACTACAAGGATTGACCTTAAAAGATCTGAAGAAACTAGAAGATTTACTTAACACATGCTTGCATCGCATTTCAAAAGCAAAGGTTTGTCATTCCTATCCTTGAGCACTTTTTCTTTTGCTCTGGTTTAGCCTATCATTATATTATATATATGTAGAATGAATTGGTACTTACATTTAAATAGAAAGAACAAATTACAAAATAACTGCATATGAGAAAAAGTTGAAGCGACACCTATAAAAAAGAAAATAGTAGAAAATCATTTAAAATGGTTTGTATTTATACCGAAAAAAATTGCGAATGGGGCCAATGAGAAAGTTGATCAAATGGTTTTTAGCTTTACAAAATAATATAGTGGGAGACCAAAAAGAACATCTAAGAATGTTATTTTACTATTATTTTATTGTTTACCCATGCACATGTACATGGCCTCTTGTTTTTTCTCCATATATTCCTTTACTTTTCAGCTGTTCATTGAATCCCATGCATGCCATGGATAATACTAATTAGATTTAAAACAGATAGAAATTAATTTCATGTCTTTCAGGTTGAAGCATTTGAGCAGGAGATCAGTATTCTTAAGAAAAAGGTTAGAGTTATATGTTCATTTATCAAAAGTATGTTTCACATTCAGTCTTCTCCTCCGGGTTATGATGAGAAGCATATGATCATATTTGGGCTAGTATTCCTAAGAAATTTTAGTTTATGGAGTATTTGCAAACTCATAAGATATTTACATTTGCAGGCCCGCCCCAAAAACATGAAAATATATATGTACTGTATATGGGTCCTGTATGAGAGAAGAATACGTGTCTTTTCATACAAGTCATTCTCAAATCGTATCTAAATTTCTAAAAATACAGAACACTTGTAGATTTCATTATGGTAACTTGAACTTTACACTAATGTATGCTTTATCAATGTGTTTATTCTTAATATAAATGAAGGAAGCCAAACTCATGGAAGAAAACCAGAGACTAAATCAGGTTTTTAGATTCTTGTCGTTGATTCTCATGTTAATTTCTTGGTCTTCATAATGATTATGTCTCATTTTGGATGTGTTCAAACTTAATGCCAATCCAGGAAGTCAAATTCACGGATGAAAACCTGAGATTGCAACAGGTAATTAATAGGTTTTCAGGTTCTTGTCTTTCTCTTGTTTCTCACTCGTCTGGAAAGTATCAAAGCGTGAAATGAAATTGTGTTAATAGGTTCAAAGGCTTGAGAATGACCACCAAGACCAGTCATTGGATACCACTCTCAGAATAAAGTAAGTTCTATAACATCCTTTTAAGTGAGATGTTTTATTTACTCACTGTTTTTGTTTTTTGTTTTTGGAGGACAACAAAAATGATTGTGGGCTTGATTTCCAGTTTCATTTTAGAGTAATTATTATTTAGTCCTCCCTCAAAAATATTTACTATTCAGGTGTTCATATTAATCTAGTTTTTCTCATGAGAATGAACTGTCTCTAATGTGAAACCCTAGTGGCTTACATGACTGATTTGCAATACACATATGGATACTACTAAACATTTTGAGGTGGAAATAATATTGGTCCACATGAGCAATTTTATTAACATGAGGTAACAAAACTCATGACGGATTCGATTAAATTGATGAGATTTTTCAAAAGGTTTGGACTAATTAGATATAGAATTATCTTGTGAACATTAGCTAGGTTGATTATGTGTCACTCAGAGACGATGTTATATTTTACATTGGACTTAGACCCTTTAAAGTTAACACAAGTTAATTTGTCGCATGGTCTGGCTCAAGTTCTGACATGCAAAAGTCATGAAGAAAATTATGGGCCACAAAAAAAATATATATATATATATATATTGATGGAGTATATACATACCAGACAAGGATATAATATTTGGATTGTTGAGATTTCATCAGGACATCTATGATCAAACGTGAACTGTTTTTAATATTTATAATGTTGTAATTCGAATGAAAAGATTAAAGAATTGTGAAAAGGTCAAGTTAATCGCATGCCATAATCATAGTGACAAAGGAAAATCTAAGAATATTTATAGAAAATAAGAATGTTAAACTAAGAGATGTAGGTCTTCTGAATTCTCTGTTTCTCTCAGAATGTTGGCTCTCATGTTCATTTTTCTTTAATATTTTAATATCATCTGGCAAGTGTGTGTGTAGACACGCCGCTTCGGTTAAATATTCTGAAGGGATATATGTCAAGAATATTTCATTTTTTCATAAACGATGTCTTGATGATAAATCTTTTGGAGCAACTGCTTTTTTTTTTTTTGTCTTTCTAATAAAAATTAAATATGATATTTTTTCCGGGGAAATGAAAATACGGAATGACACTATATATATTGTGTTCTACATTATTTGTACTAATTAATAATTTGTTTATTATTTTGTCATTTGTTCATACTTCCTATACTAATGAGAGTTTGGCTTTCTATGTGTTGCAGGTTGTCTTTATTTAAATAAAAAAAATTATGTATGGATGAGGAAGGAAACGTAATCTCCAGCATCCATTAACTGCTTGTCACCTGATTAAAACCATTTTTAAGTTCCATATGCAAGTCTCTGTGGCCCAGCTGTAAGAGTTGTACTGGAATCCTTTCTGTGTCAAGCTAGCTAATCTCTTTTCGCAATTTCACTAATAATAATAATATTATTATTATTAAATTTTATTATTAGCTATTTCTTAATATCCAATGAATGGAACAGGTTTTGTGGAAAAAGGTATAACCCATTTTAATAATTTTTATATTTGGAAGGGATTAGCCTTCCGATGGTGGTTAGAGGTTATATTGATACTAAAAAAGGAAAAAAATGCAAATAAAATAAAATGGGGAAAACTGGTGAAATTACTGAATAATTTATAGTTTGATTATTTTAGAGATTTTAATTGTGTGGTTGTATGCAGCTACAATTAATCGGAACAAATCATCATCAATTAATATTAAATATATATTAAAAGTTATAACAAGTTGAAATATATTGTTTGTAAATCAGAGATAGTGGAGCTAATTTTGCAGATGGAAAAATCTGTCTAATTTCATCTAATAATATATATGTTTTTTATAAGTCGATCTAATTATCTTTATTATCCTTATATGAAGGTTAACACAGATGGCGACACCGCATTGCATGATGAAAAGTTTAACAATGACGTTTAGAAAATTGATCGATCTCATGAAAGGCAAAATTAAGTTAAGTAGGAATGTACTCCCTCCGTCCTTTAATATAACACAATTTTAATTAAATTATGAAAATTAAGAATAAGAATTAAAATTAATTAATTATTTTAATTTTTTTTAAAATTATAATATCTTTTTAAAATTATATTTATTTAATTTATTTACTTTTCTCTTTGAAGTATATTAAATAAAAATATTTTTAAAAAATATATAATATTGTGTTAAAAGATTTATGTTCAAAATTAGGATAAAAAATCTTATAATTACGATATGAGATAATATATATGGAAATCTGAAAATGTTGATATTGACTTGAAAGTTTACAAGTTAAAATAGCTGTCCTCCTCGTCCTCGGGTCACCCTTTTTAAGTTTTCTGCCATCCACCTTTCACCTATAGCACTAGCCATTAGTTACTTAAGAATTTAAATTTAAAATAATAGTATATATAAATAAAAAGAGAGAGATTGGAGGTTAAAAATAAAGAGTTATAGAATCATCCTATTAGTTTCATGTGCGACAAATTCATATAATTAGTGGGCCCATGTATTAAAGTATGAGGAATTGATCCCATTATTTACTATTTTCGTTATTTAATATAAGAAATAAAAGGTACAAATTATAAAATTATACATATAAAAAAATAATAAATATATTTAAAGTATAAAATAATTTTAAAAAATATTTTTATTTAATGTTAATAATTTTTACATTATGTAATTAATACAAATAAATTTTATTACTAGTTTTTAGAAAAAAATATCTTAATTAGAAATATTTTTTAAAAAATTATTAAATACAAAAGATAAATCACTATATCCTTTATATTTTAAAATATGAAAAGTTCGTAATTATTTTTTATATTAAGAAATAAGGAAGTACAACTTATGAATATATTATTGCTATAAATTTTATATTATTTATATTGATAGATATATTATAGGAGAAATGTTGAGTGTGAGTGTGTATATTTCGATTTTATACAATAGATTTTTTCTAATATTTTTATGGGTAGGACTTTAGTAAAATTGTGAAAACTTAATTATATAAAAGTTATTGGATAAATTAAATTAGTACGAGGGAAAAAGAAGGTCATGAAGATAGCAGACCGTAGCGGGAAGCAGAAAGGCTATGTGTACTATTGGCTCAGCTAACTAAACCCATTCACCCATGGTTAGAGCAAGCACACCTACGCTCTCCCAAAATAATAACCCAGCACCATACCTAAATAAATATTCTCTCATTCTCATTTTTTTAATTTACCATTTTAAGTTTTTTTTTCACATAAACTAATAAAATTATTAAGTAGTCTAGATTATAGTAAAATTTAATATTATTTTATCAAAATGACACTGACTTAAATGTTAAAAAATGATTTGTACTTTATCTATCATTGTTTTTAATAAAGGATAAAAGAGTTAAAAATATAATTAATTCTTACTCCCTCCATCCCATATTGTACAATAATGGGAGGGGTTTTATATATATTAAGAAACATTTATTATATCATTATACTTTTATAAAATACCTAAAAATTTCAATTCTATCCTATTAATTCCATTCATTTCATTAATTCTAACACATGTAACGACCCTCAAATTATTTTTTGGACTTAGTCTTGAGTTAATGAGAAGTATAACTGTTGAATTGTGCAGTATCGGAGGAGTCAAGACCGGAGGAAGGCCAAAGGATCAACAAATTGATAAAAGGAGAAAAAAGCATATCACACCATAGCGGGATACAGCACCACGGTGAAAGACTAGGAATTTCAAATTTCTAAATGAGACAGATAGGCTCATGCTGTGACAAGTTCATTGTGCATTACGGCACCAGTTGCAAAAATCTGATAAATTAGATGTGAACTAGTCGACGGAGAAAAAGAAAATGGAGGAGAGGAAGAATTTCTCTGCTAGTGTTTCATCACAAGGCTTGGGGGCTTGATTTCTGGACCTTGGGAGTTTGAATCTTGGTTGGTAAGTGGTTTTCTCTCTCCTCTCCTCTCTTTTCTCATGGTTTAGGTTGAGATCTGTGGGAGCATAAAAGATTTCAACTTAATTAATGTTTCTACCAATTAAAATGGTTGTAAGTGTGTTATTAATGTGTTGTTTAGTATCCCTATGACTTGGGTGTAAGTTTTGGAGAGATTATGAATGGTTTATCTTAAACCCTAAAGCTTGAATTTGTTGAGGATACTTGGAATCCAAATTGTTGTGGTTGTTTACGGGTTAGATGGATGTTGGGTCTCCTTGATGTATGTTTGTGTTATTGGAATCTTGGGTTTATCATCATTAAGCTTGGTTGGTTAAATTGTGAGTTATTGGGATATGTTTATATTGTGTTAATGTAAGGTATTTTGGTATTATAGTCTTCAAGAGTGTTGTTTGGAAGTTGGGACATTCTAAGAAGTGCTTTGGAAGAGTGGAGATCATCATTGGTTCTCCAATGGCCTACTAGTTCCCTTGTGTGTGTGGACAATTTGAGGTAACCGGGATGTATGTTTTATGTAATATAAATTCCGTATTTATATATATATGTTTATTTCTTTTATAGCATGATATGTCTCAGAGCACGGCTAGTTATGAAAATGTTAATCTCTTTTCTCGTCTTATGTATGTGATTCATGTGATTATATGATGATTCACAATATGATTTATTAGCATCCTCGCCATTTGAGATATGATGTTACTATGATGATGATAATCATGAGAAAATACATGTGTGCATGAAACATGATAGGATGAAAGACATCATCACATTGTTATGCATGAATGACATTGATTGGTTTGGGATGATAATGTTATATGATATCACATGGTATACCGATCCACTCATGGAACATACAAGG
Source organism: Adenanthera pavonina (assembly GCA_026686845.1). Taxonomy (NCBI): domain Eukaryota; kingdom Viridiplantae; phylum Streptophyta; class Magnoliopsida; order Fabales; family Fabaceae; genus Adenanthera; species Adenanthera pavonina. The sequence continues at coordinate 1,384,061 of JAIVEN010000029.1, read as the reverse complement.
CCTCATGTCCAAGTGGTGAAGTTAATGTGTGTATATATATATCACTGCTACTAAATCCTCTTCTTATGGTCAGGAGAGCCAGGTGACAGTAGATTGAGGATACACATTTCCTAAATCACCACCAATTCAGGTGGTCTAAGAGAAGGAGAACCATGGTCTAATAATTAGTGTGGCATTTGGCTGGATTATACTAGTGAGTGGAAAGCTTAATGATATTACGAAATCAGTCTTCACCAATTGTTGAAAGAGAATCACTTGTTAGGCATACCTTGTTAGGGTAACTTGCTCGTGGTTATAGCCGTGTATGTTGGGGGACATTCATATCATTACATTTGCATAGCATCTCTGTATATGTATATATATTGTTTGGTTACGTGTTGTTTTTGTATTTCCTTGGTTATTGAGGCTCTATCTCACACCCCTTTGTGATTAATATTTTATGCGAAGACTTTAGCACTAGCTCGGAAAAGACTAAAGAATCTTAGTTCTCTCCATTTCACAGGAACATCTGAGGTCATAGCTGGTAGCTTTTATGTATTTGGTTTATGTAATATATATTGTGTCAAGTACTATGTTTATTGCTGGTAACTTCGTATCCTAGGTAATTGATATTATATGTGGTTGATGTAATATGTGGGGTTGTATGGAAATCCATTGACGTGACAGGTTGTATGTTAACCTTATTGGCATGCTATATTATGTGCTGGTAGACCCTTGTATGGGTCAGATTATGGTTGTTCTGTGTGTATTATGTCATGTTAAGTTTGGAATTTAAGTTGGGGTTGGTATACATGTGCATTTGGTTAAGTGGGTATCTAACCCACCGGATGCTTTTGGAGAGTTCTAGGGAGAGTTCTAGGGGGTCACATCCTACAAGAATGATTTCTTTAAGATAAGATCACCCTAAACCTATTTTTTGAGATAATTGGGACATGGGTCAGGTGTTGGTGCTAAGGTTTGGAAATGGAAGGCTCTAGTGCCATGTTTTAGTTTATAAATAACCATTTCGGTCTCGAACGTCCAAAATCTCCATACAGAGCTATTTGTGAGTATGGTCAGCTTCCATAGTTAGGTTAGGAGTATGATGACTTGTACGAGTTAGAATCAGGTTAATCAGAGATCAGAGGATGAAGTTATGTACATCGAAAATCCGTCCGAAATATCAGTAAATACCATATCAAATTAGGGCACCTGATTTTTGCCTCTTTGTGCTGTTTTGTCTTGTCTTGCTTAAGTTACAATACTAATCATACAATAAATTAGGGATAAACATAACAAATCATTACATATTATCTTATATTATGGGACAAGAAAAATCCGTTATATTGCCTTATAATATAGAACGGAGAGAATAATTGATAATTTTAAAAGATAGATAAATTGAAACATTTAAATTTTTTTGAAACAACGGATAAAGTAGGATTGAAGGACTACTACCTAATGTTAAACCTGGTATTAACATATATTCTGTATCTATCGTACTAATTTTTTTTTAGCTAAATAAAACTATGACTGAAAAATGATTTCATGTGCTGCATAATGTTTAAGGCAAATTGTATTGTTTATAACTAATAAATTGCGTGATTTTGTGTAAATTTTATTATATATATGTAAATATAATAATTTACAATTAATTATACTATTTTTAAATTATAAATTATGAATTCTTTAATTTATTATTTAGATTTCATGTAATATAAGAAAAAAATTGGGTCTAGGAAACATGTAAAGAAATTGTTGTATAAATATATTATTCTTTTATCAAGAATAACACCATCGGCTAGATTTGCATATTGGAAATTAAAATTAATAATGAATAAATAATTTTTTCCTATGTAGAATAGAATGAAACCAAAAGAAAAAAAGAAAAATTTCATAAATTAAAATTTTTTTATGTTTCTAAATAAACAATTATTACTATTAAGTAATAATTATTAAAATAAATGCTATTAAAACTAGACCAGTCATTAAACAGAAAAAGGCACTACTTAAAATTTAATGATTTAACCGTGATCATATAGTGATTAGACCGATAATATTAAAATAAATATATTTTCAATTTTGTATGTTATATATTATATATATAATGTACAAATATACTACTAATAAGTTTTATATCTTAATATTGAAATCTAAATAAATTAATATTTATCCATAATCTTATTTTGAATTCATAATAGTCAATTTATAATTTTTTATCATATCATTTATTATTATTAATAAGTATGTATTATAATAATGCTTATATAATATTATAATATATAAAAACTAAAATTTATACAAAAATGACGGTATTTAGTACTAAATACTAATTACTAAACATAATACTATTATATCTTAAAAATTAAAAAATGCAACAAGTTAATGTACATAGCTTTGGCCAGTTTTTTCAATTTTTTATCGGCTTGTTGCTAACCAACTTTCTTCTTGGTTAGTTCTTTAAAATATTTTTGACCAATTCTAGCACTAGTTTATTAGTTTGACCAATTCAATTCAGTCTTTTAAACATTGATTAAAATATAACAAATATTACTTATTTTAATTCTTTTGTAAAGACCATGAATATTTCTTATTTATAGCAATGATGAGGTATTGAAGGTAAAAATTGATTACTTCCAACTAAGTTTGCTTTATATATATATATATATATAAGTTAAAAATAAAGTCATCAACTACTTACTCAAACACGAAAACCCCTATTGATGGAATCTATTAGTGAATTCAAGAGTGGAAGAATATCCCTCAAAAGATTTACTTTAAGTAATAGGAAATTCATTAACTAAAGGAAAGAACAAAATTATGAAAGAAGCTCTATAATGCTAACTAAAAGCTTGCAAGATAATGAGCCTATAATGTTTGAAGAAGAAGTGTTTAAACATGAGGCATAAAAGAGAGTTATAATTTTTGTCCAAACCCATGATCTAGAAGAAATCCAGTTGGGAGAAGTGGCCAAGCCACCTAGGATTAGTTCAGAATAATATTGGATTTTATTTTAATTTTTTAGATTTAATTATTTTATTTATCTTTATCTTTTTGAGTTTATTAGGATTAAGATAAATAATTTATGATTTCCTATTTGTATTTCAAGGGATTAATAATAAGTTTAGATTTAATTTAATTTGAATTCTATTAGATAAAACTTAACTTATCTTTATCTAATAGCTTTTAGAGGTTTTATAAAGATTTAGGACCTATTTTTTTACAAAAGACGGATAGAACTTTGATGTGTGGAAGAAAATGAATATTGGAGAAAAAGTTATGTACAATTCTTTAAGGCGTAGACAACACTTTTTTTTAGACTTAATTTTCCCCCACCGATTTCAAAATTTTGAGTACAACTTGGGTTAGTGATAAATTTCTTGCAAGATATAATGAAGACCCTTGAGTAGATGCTATACTTCCAAAACTCAAGTCTAGACAACAATGACTTTTATAAAGTGGTAATTTGCCTTTTATTCTTTGTACACTTAAGATAAAGACAAGTGAGTTTGTGTATGTTAAAACAAGTATGGATGAATAATCTTGGAATTATCGAATGATTGAAGATTATGGACTATTTATAGGTAATGAGAAGACACCTCTTAAAGCAACATGACTCTTTCAATAAAAGGACACATACATTAACCAATGTATGTACATTATAATGATTCATGAATCTAGACAAAAAGTTAATTCCTTTCATATGATTAATGTATATACATTGTAATAATTCATGAATTTAGGTAAAAGTCACTTCTTTTCATATTTCATGAATCTTGTGATTTTCATGAATCAGCTTAAGAGTCATCATTAATTCATGAATTCTTTAAGAGACATCTTTGTATTTTTGAAAATTTTCTCACAATCCCTCACCATTTTCAAAATGAATAATTTTTTTTTAAATAACAAACTCTTATCACTTTGGAAATCTCATGTTTTCGGTAAAGGTTTCTTAAATACTTGAACCTTTACTTAGTAAGACATGATTTCACCCATCCAAATTAATATGGTAGGCAAGCTTTGAACCAATTAATCCATTTTAATAGACATGCATGACTTACGTATAAGATCTCGGACCATTGTATGCCAATTTTAGTAGACACTTTTAATATGGCCTTGTGTCTTGTATCCTTTTCATGAGAGTTTAAGAGTCAAGCCCTTGGACTCCCTGAAACGGTGCCACTTCACTCAGATATAGGTAGACTCTATCAAGAGTAACACCACAATAAGTATTCCAGCAAATATATGCTTACAGATCTATTAAAAGTTAAAGTTCAGCCTTCTTTTAAATCTATGGTAACCAAGTACTTTTCAACCTTAGGATAAATAGATAATATTTCATGTATTTGCAATCACTCTAATAGTGTACTCTTACCTTTGAACTTAAGACTTGACATTAATCAAGTATGAGTAAGGTTTCCACCATTAGTGATTATGATTTAATGGGCTTCAATCTCATCCCCAATGATGTTTTTAACACCATATACCTTGTCAGCCCTTTCGTCAAAGGATCTGCAAGATTTAACTCAGACCTTATATAACTAATAGAGATTACCCCATTTATAATTAAATCTTTCACATAGCTATGTCTTATTCCAATGTGTCGCGACTTTCCATTATAAACTTGATTATAAGCCTTTGAAAGAGTAGATTGACTATCACAATGGATAGATATTGGTGCCATTGGCTTGGGCCATATAGGAATTTCAAGTAATAAGTTTCTAAGCCAATCTGCTTCCTTACTACTTGCAACTAATGCTATGAATTCAGATGCCATGGTGGAATTTGCAATACATGTCTGTTTCTTTGATCCCCAAGAAACAGCACCTTCACTAAGAGTGTAGACCCATCCACTTGTGGAAGCATGATTCTCTGAGTAACTGACCCAACTAGCATCTGTATATCCTTCTAAAATTGAAGAATTACCACTATAGGTCAAACTATAGTGACTTATTCCTTTCAAGTAGTTATTGAATTTCAAATTTATATACATGTCATGCAAGAAGATTATCTAAATTCACATGATCATTCATGAATTTGAATAAACATTCATTATGCATGTTCATAAATTCCCTTTTGAATGATCACACCTTTCAAATGATATATCTTAAGGAAACACAACGGTATCAAGAACAATCATTAATAAAAGTCACAAAATATTTTTTACAACCTCTAGCAAGCCAACCATGATATCATTAGAATTAATTCTAATACTTTAGAACATTTTTCTATTCTAGGAAAAATATTGTCTAGTTAATCAAATAATGTATAATTCTTGATTTCTTATAGATTTTAGAAGTAAGTCAATATTTATCATCTCATTTAATATAATTAATATGACATAAATGATATCATTATATGCTACAAGAGTAACAATACAAGTATAATAATAAACATTATTATTAACTTAAGCAACATTACATTTGAATATATTCCCACATAAATAACCCTAGCCTACAAATATTCCTTCCTTAGATAGAATAAACATGTTTCCCTAAAAAATAGACTTAAACCCAAACTTATTAAGTAGAGGTACAGAAATTAAATCCTTTATAACATCTGGTGCATAGTATACATCTGTTAAAGTAAGAATTTTCCTAGAAGTAAACTCAATTTCGATGGCCCCTTTGCCTTTAACTTGAACACTTGATGCATTTCCCATGTAGAGCTCATTTTCATCCTCTTCCTTGAATGTCTTGAAGAGATCCTTATTCTTGCACACGACATGTTGCTCCAGAATCCACCTACCATGATTCATTATTTTCAACCATGTTGATTTCAGAAATAATAGCCACAAGATTGTCTTTTGAGGAAGAATTATTTTTTTTTCTTCTTTTTGAAGAAACGACATTCTTTCTTATAATGACCATTCTTCCCACAAAAGTAACACTTACCCTTCTTTTTCTTTTTCTTATGGCTAGTTTGTCCATGGGATTCGTCCTTTTCCTTCCATCTTTTCTTAGAAATCTTGTTGGACTATCCTTCCTCTACCACATGTACTTTCTCATGAGCATTGATATCTTTAGTATCATCTTACAATACTCCTATTCTAAATAAAGATGATTCCCCAATTGTTCAAGAGATATATCTTCTTTTTTATGCTTAAGACTCTTTTTGAAGTCTTTCCATAAAAAAAGAAGTTTGTCTATGATTGAGGAGACAATAATGCTTTCATCCATATACATATTATGTTGTTTGAAATTATTCAAAATATGTTCAATTTTATGCAATTGTTCCATAACAGATTTTCCATCAATCATTTTATGATTATTGAAACGAATAACAAGAAATTTCTTACTTGTTGCATCCTGTTGCATGTACCTTGCCTTTAGTTTTTCTCATAGTTCCTTTGTAGAGGTTGGTACTCGTGATAAACATAAAAAATGGAATCACTAAGTCCATTGAGAATGTGTCAAGTACAGATATAATCATCATTTTCCCATTTTTGCCTCTTTCTAACATCAGTCATAGTTTCTCCTTCTCTTTCTTCAGGCTTGGGAGTAGTGAAAACATAGTCCACCTTTAAAGTAGTGAGTAGAAACTTCATCTTCTTCTACCATCTCAGAAAATTGCCTCCTTCAAATCTCTTCAATTTCACAAAATTTGTAGTCAAATCCTTCATTAAGCCTAAAGATTGTTATAAAAGATGGATAGAACTTTGATGTGTGGAAGAAAATGAATATTGGAGAAAAAGTTTTGCGCAAGTCTTCAAAGCGTGACAACACTTTCCTTTAGGCTTAATTCGTCCCTACCAATTTCCAAATCTTTGGTGCAATTTGGGTTAGTGACGAATTTCCTGCAAAATACAATGAAGACACTTAAATAGGTGTTGTACTTCCAAAACTCAAGTCTAGACAACAATGGTTTTTACAAAGTGGTAATTTACTTTTTATCATTTGTGTACTTAAGATAAAGGCAAGTGAGTTTGTGTATGTTGAAACAAGTGTGAATGAATAATCTTAGAATTATCGAATGATAGAAGATTGTGGACTATTTATAGGTAATGAGAAGACACCTCTTAAAGTAACATGACTCTCTCAATAAAAAAACATATAGATTAACTAATATATGTACATTATAATGATTCATGAATCTAGACAAAAAGTTAATTCCTTTCATATGATTAATGTATATACATTGTAATGATTCATGAATTTAGGTAAAAATCACTTCTTTTCATATTTCATGAATCTTGTGATTTTCATGAATTAGCTCAAGAGTCATCATTAATTTATGAACACCTTTTTATTTTTGAAAATTTTCTCACCTATTTGGCAGCTGTTTCCAAAATAGTTTTTTTATTTTTGAAAATAGAAAAATAAAAAAACTTGTTTGGTAAACCTGTTTTCTATAAAATGTTCTGGAAAGTAGAAAAACAAAAGAACAGAAAACTCAAAACGTTTTTAAGGTGTTTTGTAGTTTTTGTTCTGGAAAACACAAGAAAAGGTAAAAAATATCTACCTCATTAATGGTAAAGTTATAAATTTTGAATAACTCATTTAACACTTACTAGTTATGATTTTGAGAATAATTATTCAAATATATTTTTTTATTTTCTTGTTTTCAAAACTTATTTTCGAAAACAATTTTACAAAACTGTTTTGAGGACAATAAAATAAAAAATACTGTCAAACATGCCCTTAATCTTCTATTTATAGACATTTATAGTGTCATTTTTCTTCAAATTAATCAATTTAAAATATTTTCCATTTGTCAGTTCTTCGTGTTCTTATTAGAATATATTCAACTGATTAAGATAATGATATACTTTTATGTCATTCCCTATAACTAGAGTATTTTGAGATATATTTTTATTGGATCCTAGTTAGATCAATTTATTTGATGTCAAGTTTTCACATTATTAAATTTTGTATTTTTCTAGATTCTCAAAAGAGATATCTTTCTTGTGCGGTCCAAATCACCTATGGTATGATTTAGTGATTTTAATTCTAGTCTCTTCCAAGTTATCAAGAGGCCCTTTTATTCTTTAATACTAATTCAACAGTTTGCCCATTGAAGGAAAACCATAGTCGCTGCTAGGGCTGTTCATTGGGCCCGAAGACTCGGTTGGCCCGGAGTGGCCCGATCATTTCGGACTGGGCCGGGCCGGGCCAAAAAGTAAAAATTGTAAAATGGAAGGGGACCGGGCCAAAAAGAGCACCGGGCCGGGGCTCGGGCAAGTCGCATGCCCGTCCCTGCCCGGCCCGGTATATATATATATATATATTTTTAAATTTTCTCATTTTCCTTTATTTGTTAAAAATTTTGAATAATTTTATATAATTATTTTTTCTTCATATGCCTCATGTAATAAATTAATTTTATAATTATAATAGGTACATTTTATTATTCCAATTTTTAATTTTATTTCAAATTTTAAATTTATTTCATGACTTAATATTATATAAAATAAATAATGTATAATTATTGAGTATTTATAATTTTGATAAATGTTACTTTTTAACCTAATATTATTTCCTATAATAATATATTTTAAATTAAACTAGTTATATTTTTATTAAAAAAAATAAATTTACTTATTATTTATTTATTTTTAATATTTTTTTAAAAATCGAGCCAAACCAGGCCCGATCCTGGCCCGGTCAGGCCGGGCCGGGCCTCGGGTCCATTTTCTCGGCCCGGGGGGTGTTCCGGGCCGAACACCGAGCTAAGGTGATGCCCGGCCCGGCATGGTCGCTGTCGTGTATTGTACGTTCCTCTAGCTTTTACCCCTATATCAACCAACATGTAGGTGTGGCCGTCAAGATTTTGATATTCTACAAAAGTATTCTTATACATTTACATCATATTTGACACATATTTCCATATTTTTCAATAAAAATTTTTATATTTTTAAAATTTGTAAAAAGTGCTAAGTAGCAACGTTTTTAACCCATGATACTGAGGTTGTTAATAATATATATTTTTATTATTTAAAGATAAAAGCCTATGATCGGAGGAAAGAATATCACCACCTAATATATATATATGTAATAAAAATTTTAACAAATTATACTTTTTATGAGTTATAAACACTATAACCCATTCATCTGTATAATATATATATAGAACCCACACTACTTAAAATAAAAATTCACTCTATCTTTTAAAAAGAATTATTAACGGAACTATAATGTATTTATTAAATATGCTTGTTTAATTTAATATATAATAAAAAACACAATGAATAAATATATATTATATAAAAATTTTAACAGTAAGCTTTTTCATGAATCATGAGCAATGTGATTTCTTCCTCTCTACAATGCCTCTCTACAATTCATAAGACTCACACAAGGTATCATAAAAATTTAGTCTATCCTTAAAAAGAATTATTCATTCATGAGGATATTTTTGCAAGAGTAGATGGCACCCCTCCTCTGCCACCTTGTTGCCATGCTTTTTTTTTTTTTCAATGAAATCAAGTCTTATTGGTGAAAATATCTACCTTGTCGAGTCATGCAGTTATGCATTTTATGCCGTTAGTTTTTTTTCTTAAAATAAAATGCTACATAATGGAAATCGGATCTATGCAATTATATAGTTATACAATAACAAATAAAATAAATATTATAAAATTAAAACATATATAAATACATAATTACATAACTCAAAAAAAATATTTTTTCAATCCTACCACTCTCATTGGGTAAGTATATTTGTAAGTACTTTTTAAGTTTTAAGGCTCACCGTAAACATAATAAATCCAAAATCCAGCTCTCCTAAATTTTTTTTGAAATGAATTTTTTAATCAATGAGCTTCGGTTAAAAAAAAAAACCAGGCGACCTCTTTCGAGTTAATGGCCTTGTTAAAAGGTGACGTGGACGTAAAACTGCAATTAATTTAAGTACTTAAGCGAAGAAGGTGAAGATAGGAAAGAAGAGATCCAAGAATAAATTGAGAAGGAAGACTGTAAACTTCACTTCGCCTCAATCTCATACCAAAGTTCAGTTTTTCACCTACCCTCCAAAACGCTTTCTCTCAATCTTTCATATTTTCAGTCATCTATTTGAGCTCATTGCTTTCATCTATTTTTAATTTCTGTTTCCTTTGATCTGCACAACTTGTTCTTCCTATTCTTTAATATTCATTTGATACTTTATGGTTCTCTTTTTCATTCGATACTCGTAGACTTTCCTACATATTTATTTAATTATTTATTAATTTTGAGTATTAATCTGCAGATTTCACTAAATTTGTTTGTTTAGTTTGAAGGAGGCTAGGGATTGAAATGACGAGGAGGAAGATCGCGATAAAGAAGATCGAGAACGTTGCTGCGAGGCAGGTGGCTTTCTCCAAGAGAAGGAAAGGTCTCTTCAAGAAGGCTATGGAGCTGTCCACTCTTTGTGATGCTGAGATTGCACTCTTGGTATTTTCTGCTTCTGGCAAACTCTTTGATTATGCTACTACAAGGTGTCTTTTCTCTCTCTAATTTATTCTTTTCTTTTTCTTTTGTTTTTTTTTTCTAATGTGAGAACGGTATATTCAACCATCAGGATTCTGATGAAACCTAATCCATATATATAGGAGTTGAATGTATGAGACAGACTTTAAATTATAGGAATGGATCTAGCAAACTTGGTAGTAATTGAAAGACTTCGGACCGAATATTCATTATTCTGAATAACTACGTACGGTTTGAAGATGTAATTTTGTTAATAAAGCTGCTTAAGTTTCATAGGCTTTTGTTAATTTAGAAATGTTATTAGTCTTTTGTAAGTAAGTGAACCATTCCATAGGAATTGCTTACCATAATGTGCTTTGAGAGCTACAGAATTGAAGAGTTAGTACTAATAATGTCTAGGAATTTTCAGACTTGTACAAGTGAAAATATTCAATTCACATATCTAGAGATGTGCAGACTTTTCATGTGGGAATTCAGGAAGCAGCCGTTTTCTTGCAAGTAATTAGCAATTATACAGTTTCATGCCTATATATGATGCTTGCTTCAAGTTGTGTAAGGACTTTTTAATCTCAAAATTTTATCATCTGTGCCTTTTACAACATAAGCCCTTAAGTTGCTTTTGAGAAAATTCTTCTAACAATCCATTCAAAAAGGTTGATTTAACATTAATTTTGTGGAGAAGCCATGGACACTTCATCATATTCTATTTCACAATTTTGATTGTATCCCTTGGCCACCATTATTGCTTTTTAATATCTCTCCATTTTTCCTTTTTACTTTTTTTTACTTGTAAATCCATTTCATTTCAATTACCTTTTGACTTTGCGGAAGTGCGGCTAACTCCCATGAATAATTCTTTATAATAGCTTTGATTTCTTTATCTATCACTTCCTGCTTTTGACCACATCCTTATACTCTATATAGGAAGAATGAGTACATTAATTCAAATAAGTTTCCAATAGTGTGTATGTAGAATCGAAGGAAGTTGAACAAAAATAACTACAAATTGTAGATAATGATTTATTTTATTAATTCCTTAAATTGATTTCAGCTAATTGCATCCCTTAAAGCCTTTAATGACTCACAACTCTAAGAGTGATGCTAAAAGCTTTACATTACATCAATTCATATGTTTGGTTCCTCAATATCCATTATCTAGGTAAACCTACCAAAAATCATGTAATTCTCATTGCCTCAAAAAACCTAGTGAATCATCATTACATTGATGGTTAAAAGTCACGAATGCGGCCTTCTCCTTAATTCATCCTTCTTGCCACGCCACCATCCTTCATCCTTCTCCATCTATACCATTTTTGTAATAAATGTAGAAACTAAAAATTGGTTAGGGCATTTCAATAACAAAATGTATAAAGTGGTTTATATGATGTACCAAACAAAACTTAGTAATAGTCACATTATATTATATTACATTATACTACGTTGGATTTCTTTACATTGTTACTTCTGTAAGTAATCAAACCCGGCCTTTGTACTTTCAAAATATTATATATGTTATGGTACCGAAATATACTAAAAAAATATGAACTAATGTGAAAACAAATATTTTTGCTATTTGAGGGATCAGGCATGTGATTGAAAGGAGAAACTCGTATTCAGATGAAAAACTTGACAAATCACACCATCCATCTCTTGATCTGCAGGTATGATAATGCTCCTCTTCACTCTACCCCTTTGATCTATGGCTGTTTTGATTCATTTTCATACTCTTTATCCTTTATAGTTTTATACTTTTATTGAGCAGTAACAATACAAATATAATAAATATTATATATCTCAATCTTTGTAAAATAAATTCTTTCACCTTTTTCCAGTGTGGATACCAATAAGATTTCTTTTATTTAATCATATATATACCTTTGCAATATAAGCTATTTCTTTTAAGCTCTTTTTTAATTAAGGCAAAGAAAAAGTATTTCTTATTTAAATAATTCCTTTTTCTGTTTCATTGAATTTGTTATTTCATCCCATTCTATGTGCTGAACAGGCCCTTGTTTTAAAATTCTTATAATTTTAGGCTTTGATATACTTTTTGTTCTTCGTGTTAGTATTGTAATACCTTTAGTTTGGTTCTTCTTTTAATTGAGTCAATATTTTCATTCAGTATTTATAAATAATTGAAAATAATTTTGTTTTCATTATGTTTTAAACAGAAAATGAATACACGGTAGTTTAACTTACATAACTTTATTATAAAGCAGAAGGAGAAAAAGAAATTTAATTCTGTTTATTGAGTTACTTATGCTTAGTTTCGGATCTCCAGATCTAAGGCTAAAAGTCAATGTCTGTCTAGAAATTTCAGACTTTTGGCAGAATTATTAAAGAAGCAAAGGGTAATATAGCTAATCAATCTTTATTTCATTTTCCCAGCATTCTACAAAATCAATTATCATAGTTTTATAATCAAATAATTGTAATATTTAACCCTCAGTAGATAATATGCTTAATTCATTCAATATTTTTAACAGTTAATCTCATATAGGAATAAAGCAATTTAAATTTTAAAAAATTTATTTAGCCAGTAGAAACCATTATAGGTATTGTTTATAATGCTTTAAGAGAAAAGCATACAATTGGGAAAAAAATATAATTTAATACTTCTATTGAGTGTTAATTTTATATACATTTCTCTATAGTATTAATTATGAAAATAATTCACGAAGCACTAACACTAACCATCACATTGTAGTATGAAGACTAAAGAGCGGAGTGAAACCTATTTTTTGGTGGGCCTAAGGCAATTGCCTAATGGATTGAAAGCTTCTACGGCCCTCCTAAAAGTTTGTCTGGAGGTTGAAGAATAAACATATTGGCGCTCAACCTATGAAAACACAAGTTTTAAAAATAAAATGGAATGGGACGAAAAATAGAATTAAAAAACAAAGTAATTTTGGGGATACAGCAGGTGACTTTCATGTTTCAACTTGAGAAAAAATATAAAAATACATAGAAACTGTTAAATAATAATTGTAAAAGAGTATAATAAAGATTATAAAAAGAAATAAAAGATAAATCCTCCTCCTTCAACACACTAAACGGCTGTTAGTCTATAAAATATCCCTCATTGTAAGGAAGTTTCTTTCTTTTCTTTTTTTGTTGGTTATGTACTAGCTTCATAGATATTACCCAAGTTTTGTTATCAATATATACATCAAAAACTCTAGGAAACCAAATTGTTCACACACTATTAATAGTGCAGCTTTGGTCGTACAATCACCCATGGTTTAGTTGTTAATTAATCTACTAAATACGAGCGTCAAGGAGTCCATAACCCCTTAAGGTCTAAGTAAGTAAAACTCACAGTTTTGCCAAAGGTATATGGACCCTAGAATCCTTTTCCCAAACCTAAATAAATCCAAATCAAACTTAATTAATTTGAGACACATTTCCCACTTTCTTATTCTAATATAGGTAGGAAATTATGAGCTACCAAGAAATTCTCATTCCCTTGGGAATGACAAGTGTTGGCAAATTTTGGGATGTAGTCATGAAGCAGTAGACAGAAGGGCTATAACTAGAAACAAATTGTATATCTTTTGAGGATTAACTCTTGTACGTCTAGAGACTACAGCTAAATACAAGTTCAATGTTCAAACACTGAGTTGTTTCGTTTACCGCGATTCAGTTTGATGTATATAAATTGCAGTATCAGTACCTATATGTATCATTATTATGTATTCGATAAGAGTACTTCTAAAATACACACACACACACATATATATCGGTGCATTGCAGGTTAGGGCTTGAGTATTGCCATTCTAGAATATTATACTCATATGTGAAGAATTAATGTCCATAAATTGTACCATACACACAGTATCAAAGAATTTGGAAACCCAATGAAGAAATTAGACACAGCTAGAATTCTACTCTGTATGCATTCACTTATAGGCTTCTAGAAATGTTGAGATTTCAAAGAAACGCTAGCTGACTTTTCGGTAATTGGACAGGTAGAAGGTGAATATTTTAAGCTAAACAAGGAACTAAGTGAGAAGACTCGTGAACTGAGGTATTGTTATGGTGCTGGAAATTTTGTGTAATAAGACATGCTATAATATGATTCTGTTGATTGAAATATGTAATTCTACATGTAACAGGCAGCTCAATGGGGAAGAACTACAAGGATTGACCTTAAAAGATCTGAAGAAACTAGAAGATTTACTTAACACATGCTTGCATCGCATTTCAAAAGCAAAGGTTTATCCTTCCTATCCTTGAGCACTTTTTCTATTGCTCTGGTTTAGCCTATTATTATATTATATATATGTAGAATGAATTGGTACTTTCATTTAAATAGAAGGAACAAATTACAAAATGACCGTATATGAGAAAAAGTTGAAGTGTCACCTATAAAAAAGAAAATAGTAGAAAATTATTTAAAATGGTTTGTATTTGTACCAAAAAACAATTGCGAGTGGGGCCAATGAGAAAGTTGATCAAATGGTTTTTACCTTTACAAAATAATATAGAGGAAGACCAAAACAACATCTAAGAATGTTATTTTACTATTATTTTATTGTTTACCCATGCACATGTACATGGCCTCTTGTTTTTTCTCCATATATTCCTTTACTTTTCAGCTGTTCATTGAATCCCATGCATTCCATGGATAATACTAATTAGATTTAAAACAGATAGAAATTAATTTCATGTCTTTCAGGTTGAAGCATTTGAGCAGGAGATCAGTATTCTTAAGAAAAAGGTTAGAGTTATATGTTCATTTATCAAAAGTATCTTTCACATTCAGTCTTCTCCTCTGGGTTATGATGAGAAGCATATGATCATATTTGGGCTAGTATTCCTAAGAAATTTTAGTTTATGGAGTATTTGTAAACTTATAAGATATTTACATTTGCAGGCCCACCCCAAAAACATGAAAATATATATGTACTGTATATGGGTCCTGTATGAGAGAAGAATACGTGTCTTTTCATACAAGTCATTCTCAAATCGTATCTAAATTTCTAAAAATACAGAACACTTGTAGATTTCATTATGGTAACTTGAACTTTACACTAATGTATGCTTTAACAATGTGTTTATTCTTAATATAAATGAAGGAAGCCAAACTCATGGAAGAAAACCAGAGACTAAATCAGGTTTTTAGATTCTTGTCTTTGATTCTCATGTTAATTTCTTTGTCTTCATAATGATTATGTCTCATTTTGGATGTGTTCAAACTTAATGCCAATCCAGGAAGTCAAATTCACGGATGAAAACCTGAGATTGCAACAGGTAATTAATAGGTTTTCAGGTTCTTGTCTTTCTCTTGTTTCTCACTCGTCTGGAAAATATCAAAGCGTGAAATGAAATTGTGTTAATAGGTTCAAAAGCTTGAGAATGACCACCAAAACCAGTCATTGGACACTAATCTCATAATAAAGTAAGTTCTATAACCTCCTTTTAAGTGAGAGATGTTTTGTTTACTCACTGTTTTTGTTTTTTGTTTTTGGAGGACAACAAAAATGATTGTGGGCTTGATTTCCAGTTTCATTTTAGAGTAATTATTATTTCAGCCTCCCTAAAAAATATTTACTATTCAGGTGTTCATATTAATATTAATATAGTTGCTCATGAGAATGAACTGTCTCTAATGTGAAACCCTAGTGGCTTACATGAATGATTTGCAATACACATATGGATACTACTATACTATACATTTTGAGGTGGAAATAATACTGGTCCACATGAGCAATTTTATTAACATGAGGTAACAAAACTCATGACAGAAAATAAGAAAGTTAAACTAAGAGATCTTCTGAATTCTCTGTTTCTCCCAGAATGTTGGCTCTCATGTTCATTTTTCTTTAATATTTTAATATCATCTGGCAAGTGTGTGTGTGTGTGTGTAGACACACCACTTAGGTTAAAAATATTCTTAAGGGATATCAAGAATATTTCTTTTTTTGATACACAATGTCATAATGATAAATCATTTGGAGCAACTGCTTTTTTTTTTTTTGTCTTTTTAATAAAAATTAAATTAAATATGATATTTTTTCCGGAGAAATAAAAACACAAAATGACTCTAGATATATTCTGTGTTCTTCATTATTTGTATTAATTGATAATTTGTTTATTATTTAGTCATTTGTTCATACGTCCTATACTAATGAGAGTTTGACTTTCTTTGTGTTGCAGGTTGTCTTTATTTAAATAAAAACCAAAAAAAAAAATTATGTATGGATGAGGAAGGAAACGTAATCTCCAGCATCCATTTAGTGCTTGTCACTTGATTAAAACTATTTTTAAATTCCTTGTGTTTGTGGTGTTTTAATTTACATTTGAAAACAACTTTCTTATGTTAAATTTTTGTAAGGCTAAGGCCCAGCTGTAAGTTGTCCTGGAATTCTCTCTCTCAAGCTAATTTCTTTTCGCAATTTCACTAAATAATTGTAATAATAATAATAGTGATAATTTATTATTATTGTTATTGGCAGCTAATTCTTAATACTGTATGTTTTGAAAAAGTTTTGTAGGAAAAGATAAGACCTTAGTGATATATATGACTCAAAGTTTAACCTTTGACTATTGGCTGAAAGACTATTGGCTGAAAATGTCTTTGATGCTAAGAGAAAAAAAATAAAATAAAATAAAATATGGAAAACTAGAGAAATTATTGAATAATTTATAGTTAAATTATTTTAGTGATTTTAATTGTGTGGTTGTATTTGGCTACAATTTATCGGGACAAATCATCATCAGTTAATATTAATATATAATAAAATTTATGACAAGTTATATATATTGTTTGTAAATCAGAGATAGTGTTGCTAATTTTTGCGTGGAAAAATTTATCTCATTCGATCTATTAATATTTGTTGGCCTTATAATCCCTCTTTCATATTTATAAAAGAAAAATTTTCTTTTTTTAATTATCTTATTTATAAAGGAAAAGAAAAGAATTAGTGTTATATTAATTTTTTTTTCAAAATTCTTATCATTCATTAACACTATTGAAAGTTAAAGTACAGAAAAAAAATTGAGAGAAAAATTAATTAAATAGAGATAATTTAAAAAAAATAAAAAATATAAGGTAAATTAATTATTTTTAACTAAATTTAACTTTCTATTTTAATACTTGAAAAATAATTTTTTTTTAAATGAAATTGGACAGAGTATAAAGGTTCACACATGGTGACACCACGTTGAATGATGAGGTTAACAATGGCGTTTTAAAATTGATCGATCCCATAAAATGGAAAATTAAGTTAACTAACTAAGAATGTGTACTTCCTCTATTTTTTTTTATTTCCCACCTTTTAAGAAATTTTTTATTTTTATTTATTCATTATTTTTAATTTTAAGATAATATTAATTATTTTTTTATTTATACACTTATCTATTATTTAAAAGTAAAAAATAATATTAATTATTCTTTTTTATCTTTCTATTTATTGAAAAGTATATTAAAAAATTTAAAATAAATTTTTACATATTAATTATATTTCTTAGCATGTATATAAAAATTTTAAATAACACATAAAAAGGCATGAAAATAATATATAGAAATATGAAAATATTGACATTGACTTGAAAGTTGTGAAAAGTCGAGATAAATATTAATGAATTAAGATATTTTAAAAAAAATTTTAATTCACCTAATTTTCTAAAATTATTAAGGTTTGTAGTTATAATTAAAATTATGAGGTAAAAGATGAACATTTTTTTTATATAAATAACTCATTTATAAGTGATACAGATATATTTATAAGTGATAATAATATATTTATAAATGACGTAGATTCATTTGTAAGAGCTATTAATATCACTTACTAATGGATATATATCACTTGTAAATAAATATTTATCAATTATAAATAAATAAAAATTAACTATAAATAAATAAAAATTATTCCCAAATAGAGATACAAATGTATATGTCATTTTTCATTAATTTTTAATTTCAATTTATAATTTACCACAAGTCAAAATGTCTTTGTCCTCCTTATCCTCGGGTCGCCCTTTTTTAGGTTTCTGCGAGCTACCTTCCACCTATTGCACTAGCCATTAGTTTAACTATTTAAGAATTTAAATTTAAAATAAATATATATATAAAGAGGGAGAGATTGGGGGTTAAAAATAAAAAGTTATAGAATCATACTATTAATTTCATGTGTGGACAAATTCATATAATTACTGGACTCAAGTAACATATGGGAAATGAGTCCCCTTACATCTTAACTTATTATGAATTTTATATTATTTATATTAATAGATACCCTCTTTATCTCAAGTTATCTAATAATAAGTGAAATTTCATGTATATTAAAAAAGTGAATAGTATTATTAAATTCTTAAAAAAACCTGAAAATCCTTATATTATTTCTATTAAATATCACTAATCAATATAATTTATAATATTAGATATTATATTAATAAAAAATAAAATTGATAAATAAAACTACATTACCTTCTAATATGGACAAAATCTCATTTATTATGTTGCAATATAAGATGAAGGGAGTATATTATAGGAGAAATGTTGTGTGCGTGTGTATATTTCGTTTTTATACAATAGATTTTTTTTCTAATATTTTTATGAGTAGGACTTTAGTAAAATTGTGAAAACTTAATTATGTAAAAGTTATTGGATAAATTAAATTAGTACGAGAAAAAAAGGTAGTCATGATGATAGCAGACTATGGCATTCGAAGCAGGAAGGATGGCTATGTGTACTATTGGCTCAGCTAACTAAACCCACTCGCCAATTGCACTAGCAAGGACACCTACACTCTCCCAAAGTCATAACTCAACACCATACCTAAATAAATACAGATATTACTAATTACAAATCTTAGACTCACATATATTCTATATTTATCGTACTAATTTTTTTAGCCAAATTAAACTAAGATATATATCATATATGACTAAAAAATGATTTCATGCGCTGCATAATGTTTAAGTATTAATAAATTGTGTGATTTTGTGTAAATTTTATGTGGATATAATAATTTACAATAAATTATACTATTTTTAAATTATAAATTATGAATTGTTTAATTTATAATTTAGATTTCATGTACTATAGAAAAAAGTGGGTCTAGTAAACATGGAAAATAATTGTTTTATAAATATATTATTCTTTTATCAATAATAACAATATCGGCAGCATTTGCATCTTGAAAATTAAAATTAACAATGAATAAATAATTTTCCCTATGTAGAATAGAATGAAACCAAAAAACAGAAAATTTTCATAAATTTAAAATATTTTAATACATCTAAATAAAAATTTATTACAATTAAGTAATAATGATTAAAATTAATGTTATTAAAATTGAACTAGTAATTGATCTGAAAAATACACTGTTGAAGGTTCAATATTGGTTCAACTGTGATCTAAATAAATTAATACATTTTAATTGAAACTAAACCTTGTCAATTAGTATTTTTTTTATCATATTATTTGTTAAGTAAATTTATCATTATTAACATGTATCATAATAATACTTATATTTAAGTAATAGAATAATACTTATATAATATTATAATATAGAAAGAAGAAGATTTATACAAAAATAATAATATTTAGTATTAGATACTAGTTACTAAACATGATGTTATTTTATTTTAAAAATTAAAAAATAAAACAAGTTAAAGTATACTTAGACCAGTTCAAACTGATTTTGGTCTGCTTTTTCAATTTTTTTATTGGTTTGGCTGATTTTTAACCAATTTTCTTCTTGGCTAGTTCATTAAAATATTTCTGACCAATTGTAACACTAGTTCACCAGTTTGATAAATTCAATTCAATTCTTAGAACATTGATTAAAATGTAACAAATATTACTTATTTTAATTCTTTTGTGAAGAAAATGAATATTTCTCACTTATAGCAAAGACGTGGTATTAAAAACAAAAGGTAGATTATTGTCAACTAAGTTTGCTTAATATATAAAAATTAAAATCAAATTATCAACAACTTACTCAAAAGATGAAATTCCTATGATCTCATTAATTAGTCATTTTAATTTTATGTCTTCCAAGTTATCAAAATGCCCTTATATTCTTATATAACTCAACTGGTTGCCCATAAAAGGTAAACCACAGTCGCTGCCTTGTATTGTACGCTCCTCTAGCTTTAAAGCTTTTACCCATATTTGAACCGTAGCCATCAAGATTTTGATATTCTACATAAGTATGCTTATACATTTACAACATATTTGAATTTGACACATATTTCCTCATTTTTAATAAGATTTTTATATTTTTAAAATTTGTATTAAGTGTTAAGTAGCAACGTTTTTAATCCATCATATGGGTAGAAATGAAGGAACTTTGTTAATAATAAATATTTTTATTATTTAAGGATAAAAGGATATTTTTCATTTGCAATAGTACTTTTTACATGCTAAATGGAGCTATAATGTATTTTTTAAATTGTGTTTTTTTTAATTGAATCATATATTCAAAAAATTAAACACAATGTGTGATTCAAGAAAAGGTTATCACCACCTAATATAATATATATATATATATATATGATAAAAACTCTAACAAACTATACTTTTCATGAGTCATAAACAGTGTAGCTCTTTTTTCAGTATGACGTGTATATATAGAACTCACACTGGTTAAAAAAAAATTCGCTCTTTTTTTAAAAAATAATTGTTCATTCACGAGGAGGAATTTTCTTAAGAGTTAATGGGCATCTAAAAGGTGACGTGGACGTAAAACTGCAGTAAATTTAGACGTCACTTTTTACTTGCCAAATGGAACTATAATGCATTTTTAAAATATGCTTCTTTAATTTAATATATTTAAAAAAATTAAACACAATGAAAGCATCATGCACCAAATATGAATAAATATATATTATATAAAAATTTTAACAATCAGTTTTTTTCATGAATCATAAGCAATGTGATTTATTCCCCTTGTGCAGTGCATAAAACTCACACAAGATAAAATAAATTGGATCCATGCAATTATATAGTCATACAATAACAAATAAAATAAATATTATAAAATTAAAAACGGTATAAACACATAACTGTATAATTCTAAAAAATTGTATTTTCAATTCTACTACCAATGTGAAGATTTTATTGGTGAGTAAATAGCTCTGTAAATGCTTTCTATACCTTAAGACTTATCATGATCCTAGTTAATCTTGACCCAATTCATATAAATTTTTTTAAATGTATATTTTAATCCATAAGCTTTAATTTAAAAAAAAAACCATGGCAGGACCCTCTTTCAAGTTAATGGCCTTGTTAAAAGGTGACGTGGACGTAAAACTGCAATTAATTGAATTAATCAAGAGAGGAAGGTGAAGATAGGAAAAAAGAGATTCAATAAGAATTTGAGAGGGAAGCCTGTGTACTCCACTTCGCCTCAATCTCATCCCAAAGTTCAGTTTTTCACCTACTCTCCAAAACGCTTTCTCTCAATCTTTCATATTTTCAGTCATCTATTTGAGCTCATTGCTTTCATCTATTTTTGATTTCTGTTTCCTTTGATCTGCACAACTTGTTCTTCCTATTCTTTAATATTCATTTGATACTTTATGGTTCTCTTTTTCATTCGATACTCGTAGACTTTCCTACATATTTATTTAATTATTCATTAATTTTGAGTATTAATCTGCAGATTTCACCAAATTTGTTTGTTTAGTTTGAAGGAGGCTAGGGATTGAAATGACGAGGAGGAAGATCGCGATAAAGAAGATCGAGAACGTTGCTGCGAGGCAGGTGGCTTTCTCCAAGAGAAGGAAAGGTCTCTTCAAGAAGGCTATGGAGCTGTCAACTCTGTGATGCTGAGATTGCACTCTTGGTATTTTCTGCTTCTGGCAAACTCTTCGATTATGCTCCTGCAAGGTATCTTTTCTCTTTCTAATTTATTCTTTTGTTCTTTTTTTTTTTTAATGTGAGAACTGTATATTCAACAGTCAGGATGCTAACGAAACCTAATCCATAGTTGAATGTGTATGAGACAGACTTTAAACTATAGGAATGGATCTAGCAAACTTGGTAGTAGTTAACAGACTTTGTACCGAATATTCATTATTCTGAATAACTACGTACGGTTTGAAGATGTAATTTTGTTAATAAAGCTGCTTGAGTTTCATAGGCTTTTGTTAATTTAGAAATGTTATTAGTCTTTTGTAAACAAGTGAACCATTCCATAGGAATTGCTTGCCAAAATGTGCTTTGAGAGCTACTGAATTGAAGAGTCTGTACTAATGAAGTCTAGGAATTTGCAAGCTTGTAGAAGCGGAAATATCCAATTCACATCTCTAGAGATGTGCAGACTTTTCATGTGGGAATTCAGGAAGCCGTTTTCTTGCAAGTAACTAACAATTTTACAGTTTCATACCTATATATGTTGCTTGCTTCAAGTTGTATGAAGACTTTTTAATCTCAAAACCTTATCTTCTCTGAGCCTTTTACGACAAAAGCCCTTAAGTTGTTTTTGATAAAATTTTTCTAACAATCCATTCAAAAAGGTTGAAGAGTAGACAATGACACTTCATCATCTTCTATTTCACACTTTCGACTGTAGCCTTTGGCCACCATTATTGGCTTCAATTACCATTAGACTCTGTGGAAGTGCGCGCGGCTAACTGCCATGCATGAATTGTTCTTTATAATAGCGTTGATTTCTTTATCTATCACTTCTTTCCACTTCATGCACATCCTTATATCCTATATAGGAAGAGTAAATACATTAATTCAAATAAGTTTCCAATTGTGTGTCTATAGAATTGAACAAAAATAACTACAAATTATAGATAATAATTCATTTTATTAATTTCTTAAATTGATTTCAACTAATTGCATCTCTTAAGGCCTTTAATGACTCAAAACACAGTGATGCTATCAACATCCAATACCTAGGTAAACCTACCCCAAATCATATAATTCTCATTGTAAAATAAATTCTCTCAACCTTTTCTAGTGTGGATACCAATAAGATTTCTTTTATTTAATTATATATATACCTTTACAATATAAACTATTTCTTTTAAGTTCTTTTTTATTTACGGCTTCAGAAAAAGTATTTCGTATTTATAAAATTACTTTTTCTGTTTCTTTGAATTTGTTATTTCATTGCATTCTGTGTGCTAAACAGGCCCATGTTTCAAAATTCTTATAATTTTCAGCTTTGATATACTTTTTGTTCTTCGTGTTAGTATTGTAATACCTTTAGTTTGGTTCTTCTAGTTTTAATTAAGTCAATATTTTCCTTCAGTATTTATAAATAACTAAAAATTATTTTGGCTTCGTTCTGATTTTTAAACAGAAAATGAATACATTGTAGTTAACTTACAGAAGTTTATTATCAAGAAAAAGGGGGAAAAAAAAAAGAGAAACTTAATTCTTTTAATTGAGTTACTTATGCTTAGTTTCGGAGCTCCAAATCTAAAGCTAAAAGTCAATGTATGTCTAGAAATTTCAGACTTAAGGAAAAATTATTAAAGAAGCATAGGGTAATATAACTAATCAATCTTTATCTCATTTTTTCCAGCATTCTACAAAATCAATTATCATAGTTTTATAATCAAATAATTGTAATATTTAACCCTCAGTAGATAATATGCTTAATTCATTCAATACATCTTTTAACATAGTTAATCTCGTGTAGGAATAAAGCAATTTCAATTATGAAAAATTTCTTTAGCCAGAAGAAACCGTTATAGATATTTGATAATAATACATTAAGAGAAGAGCATACAATTGGGAAAAAAATAATTTAATACTTTAATTGGAGTGTTAATTTCTTCTATTTACGTTTCTCAGTAGTATCAGTTATGAAAATAATTCATGAAGCACTAACACTAGCCATTACATTGTGGTATAAAGAGTGGAATGAAAACTATTTTTTGGTGGGCCTAAGGCAATTGCCTAATGGATTGAAAGCTTCTACAGCCCTCCTAAAAGTTTGTCTGGAGGTTGAAGAATAAACATATTGGCACTCAACCTATGAAAACACAAGTTTTAAGAATAAAATGGAAAGGTACGAAAAATAGAATTAAAAAACGAAGTAATTGTGGGGATACAACAGATGACTTTCATGTTTCAACTTGGGAAAAAATATAAAAATATATAGAAACTGTTAAATAATAATTATAAAAGAGTATAATGAAGATTATAAAAAGAAATAAAAAATAAATCCTCTTCCTTCAACACACCAAAGGGCTTCTAGTCTATAAGATATCCCTCATTGTAAGGAAGTTTCTTTCTTTTCTTTTTTCGTTGGTTATGTACTTCATAGATATTACCCAAGTTGTTTTATGAATATATACATGAAAAACTCAAGGACACCAAATTATTCACACATTACGAATAGTGCAGCTTTGGTCATACAATCACCCATGGTCAAGTTGTTAATTAATCTACTAAATACGTACGTCAAGGAGTCCATAACCCCTTAAGGTCTAAGAAAGTAAAACTCACAGTTTTGCCAAAGGTTTATGGACCCTAGAATCCTTTTCCCAAACCTAAACAAATCCAAATAAAACTTATTAATTTGAGACACATTTACCACTTTCTTGTTCTAATATAGGTAGGAAATTATGAGCTAACAAGAAATTCTCATTCCCTTGGAAATGACAAGTGTTGGCAAATTTTGGGATGTAGTCATGAAGCAGTAGACAGAAGGGCTAACTAGAAACAAATTGTATATCTTTTGAGGATTAACTCTTGTACGTCTAGTGACTACAGCTAAATACAAGTTCAATGTTCAAACACTGAATTGTTAGTTTACTGTTTTTTAGTTTGATGTATATAAATTGCAGTATCAGTACCTATATGTATCATTATTATGTATTTGATAAGAATACTTTTAAAATATATATATATACACACACAGATATATATCGGTGCATTGCAGGTTAGGGCTTGAGTATTGCCATTGAATAATATTATACTCATATGTGAAGAATTAATGTCCATAAATTGTACCATATACAGCATCAAAGAATTTGGAAACCGAATGGAGAAATCACACACACTTACAATTCTATTCTGTATGAATTCACTTATAGGCTTCTAGAAATGTTGAGATTTCAAAGAAACGCTAGCTGATTTTTCGGTAATTGGACAGGTAGAAGGTGAATATTTTAAGCTAAATAAGGAATTTAGTGAGAAGACTCGTGAACTGAGGTATTGTTATGGTGCTGGAAATTGTGTAAGAAGACATGCTATATTATGATTTTGTTGATTCAAAGACGTAATTCTACATCTAACAGGCAGCTCAATGGAGAAGTACTGCAAGGATTGACCTTAAAAGATCTGAAGAAACTAGAAGATTTACTTAACACATGCATGCATCGCATTTTGAAAGAAAAGGTTTGTCCTTTCTATCCTTGAGCACTTTTTCTATTGCCCTGGTTTAGCCTATCAATATATTATATATTAGTAGAATGAGTTGGTACTTATATTTAAATAGAAAGAACAAATTACAAAATGACTATATATGAGAAAAAGTTGAAGTTGCATCAATCGAAAAGAAAATAGTAGAAAATCATTTGAAATGGTTCGGATATGTTCCAAAAGAAATTGCTAGTGGGGCCATTTAGAAAGTTGATCAAATGGTTTTTAACCTTTCAAAATAATATAAAGGTATGAATGTTGTTTTACTATTATTTTATTGTTTACCTGTGCACATGGCCTCTGATTTTTCTCCATATATTCCTTTAGTATTCAGCAGTTCATTGAATCCCATGCGTGGCGTGGATAATACTAATTAGATTTAAAACAGATAGAAATTAATATCATGCCTTTCAGGCTTAAGCATTTGAGTAGGAGATCAGTATTCTTAAGAAAAAGGTTAGAGTTATATGTTCGTATATCAAAAGTATCTTTCACATTCAGTCTTCTCCTCGGGGTCATGATGAGAAGCACATGATCATATTTGGGCTAGTATTCCTAAGAAATTTTAGTTTATAGAGTATTTGCAAACTTGTTTGATATTTTCATTTGTAGGTCCCAAAAACATGAAAAAAATATATGTACTGTATATGGATCCTATATGTGAGAAGAATACTTGTCTTTTCATACAGGTCATTCTCAAATCGTTTCTTGATTTCTAAAAATAAAGAGTACTTGTAGATTTCATTATGATAACTTGAACTTTACAGTAAGGTGCACTTTAACAATGTGTTTATTCTTAATATAAATGAAGGAAGCCAAACTCATGGAAGAAAACCAGAGACTGAATCAGGTTTTCATATTCTTGTCGTTGATTCTCTTGTTAATTTCTTGGTCTTCATAGTGATTATGTCTCATTTTGGACGTGTTCAAACTGAATGCCAATCCAGGAAGTCAAATTCAGGGAAGAAAACCTGAGATTGCAACAGGTAATAGGTTTTCAGGTTCTTGTCTTTCTCTTGTTTCTCACTTGTCAGGAAAGTATCAAGGCGTAAAATGAAATTGTGTTAAATAAGTTCAAAGGCTTGAGAATGACCACCAAGACCAATCATTGGACACCACTCTCAGGATGAAGTAAGTACTATAACATCCTTTTAAGTGAGAGATGTTTTATTTACTCACTGTTTTTTTTTTGGAGGACAACAAACATTATTGTGGCCTTGATTTCCAGTTTCATTTTAGAGTAATTATTATTTTGGGCCCCCTCAAAAATATTTACTATTCAGTTGTTCATATTAATATAGGTGCTTAATTATGAGAATGCACTGTCTCTAATGTGAAACCCTAGTGGCTTACATGAACTATTTGCAATACACATATGGATACTACTAACATTTTGAGGTCTGAGCAATTTTATTAACATGAGGTAACAAAACCCATGACAGGATTAGATTAAATTGATGGGATTTTTGGTTTGGACTAATTAGATATAGTAATTATCTTGTGAACATTAGCTAGGTTCATTGAGTATGTAACATTCAGAGACGATGTTATATTTTACATTAAGAATTTCTCGAGTATTGGGACTTAGACCCTTCAAAGTTAACACAAGTTAATTTGTCACATGGTCTGGCTCATGTTCTGACATGCAGGATTTAAGAAAAAAAAATTATTGGGCACAAATATATATATATATATTGATGAATATATACATACCAGACAAAGATATATTATTTGGATCGTTGAGATTTGATCAGGACATTTATGATCAAACATGAATTTTGCTGGTATCTTCTAGCATTAGAAGACCTCAACTCTATATTAAGATGACTTTGTTTAATATATATGTATATAATGTTGTAATTCGAATGAAAAGAATAAAGAATTGTGAAAAGGTCAAAGTTAATCCCATGCCATAATCATAGTGAGTAAGGAAAATCTAAGAATATATATAGAAAATAAGAAAGTTAAACTAAGAGATCTTCTGAATTCTCTGTTTCTCCCAGAATGTTGGCTCTCATGTTCATTTTTCTTTAATATTTTAATATCATCTGGCAAGTGTGTGTGTGTAGACACACCACTTAGGTTAAATATTCTTAAGGGATATCAAGAATATTTCTTTTTTTTTTATACACGATGTCATAATGATAAATCATTTGGAGCAACTGCTTTTTTTTTGTTGTCTTTTTAATAAAAATTAAATTAAATATGATATTTTTTCCGGAGAAATAAAAACACAAAATGACTCTAGATATATTCTGTGTTCTTCATTATTTGTATTAATTGATAATTTGTTTATTATTTAGTCATTTGTTCATACGTCCTATACTAATGAGAGTTTGACTTTCTTTGTGTTGCAGGTTGTCTTTGTTTAAATAAAAACAAAAAAAAAAATGTATGGATGAGGAAGGAAACTTAATCTCCAGCATCCATTTAGTACTTGTCACTTGATTAAAACCATTTTTAAGTTCCACATGTAAGTCTCTAAATTTATGTGGTGTTTTAATTTCCATTTGAAAACAACTTTCTTCTGTTATATTTATGCAAGGCTAAGGCCCAGCTCTAAGTTGTCCTGGAATTCTCTCTCTCAAGCTAATTTCTATTTAGTAATAATAATTTCTCCATCAGTCCATATTATAAGACATATAATCTTTAGATTATAATGATAATAAAATAGAGTATTTAATGAGGGTAAAATAGAAATTGTTAGTATTTTTTGCATTGATTTCAGGTAAAAAAGAATAATTTTTTTAAAATACTTATAATTGATATAAAATATTTTATAATATAAACGGATGAGAGTAATTATTAACACTATATGTATAGAAAAAGTGTTGTAGGGAAAGACAAAACTCATTTGAATGATATTTATGATTCAATGAGGTTAGTCTTGACCTATCAATTTGGGATATCTTTGATATTAAAAAAGCATATAAAATCAAATAAAATGTGGAAAACTAGTGGAATTACTGGATAATTTATAATTTAATTATTTTATAGATTTTAATTGTGTGGTTGTACACGGCTACAATTAATCGGCACAAATAATCATCAATTAATATTAATATATAATGAAATTTATAACAAGTTATATATGTTTTTGTAAATCAGTGATAGTGTAGCTAATTTTCGCATGGAAAAATTTGTCTAATTCGATCTAATAATATTTATTACCCCTTTATATATAAAGGTTAACACAGATGGTGACACCGCATTGAATGATGAGGTTAACAATGACGTTTGAAAATTGTTTGATCCCACAAAAACCAATATTAAGTTAACTAACTAAAAATGAATACTCTCTATTTCTTATTTTTGTTAAATATTTTATTTTTATTTATATGTTACTTTTAAATTTTAAAATAATATTAATTATTATTTTTTTATTTATAGTCTTATTTATTTATTTATTAAAAATTAAGAATAATATTAATTATTTTTTCTTATCTTTTTTATATATCAGAAAATTTAAAATAAATTCTAATATATTAATTATATTTTTAATTTATATATAAAAATTTTAAATGAAAAAGAAAAGAAAAGAGACGAAAGCAGTATATAGAAATCTAGAAATGTTGACATTGACTTGAAAGTTGCGGAAATTCCAGATATAGACCAATAAATTAAGATATTTGTAAAAGAATCCTAATTCAACTAATTTTCTAAAACTATTAAAATCTATAATTAAAATTAAAATTATAAGGTAAAAATTAAAAATTCTCTTACATAAGTAAAGTGATATAGACATATTTATAATTGCAGGTAATACTAATATCACTTGCTATTGAGTATATATCACTTATAAATAAATATATATTAGTTGTAAATTAATAAAAGTAAATTATAAACAAATGAAAATTAATTTCAAATAAAAATAGTATATTTATTATTTTTTATTAATTTTTAATTCAATTTATAATTTTGGTTGTTAGTAGTTAGGGAGAAGTAGTTTTCCTTTTAAAAATATTTTACTTTTTTATATTTATCTAGAATTTTTTCTTAAAAGTCCAGAAGTCAAAATGTCGTTGTCCTCCTCATTCTCGGGTCACCCGTTTTTAGGTTTCTGCCAGCTATCGCACTAGCCATTAGTTACTATTTAAGAATTTAAATTAAATATATATACACACACACATATAGAGAGAGAGAGAGAGAGAGAGAGAGAGAGATTGTGGGTTAAAAATAAAAGTTACAGAATCATCCTATTAATTTCGTGTGTGGACAAATTCATATAATTGGTGCGCTGATGTAGAATATGAGAAAGAGTCCCCTTACATGTTAGCTTATTTTAAATTTTGTATTATTTATTTTACATTATTTATATGAATAGATGTATTCTCTATCTCATATTATATGATAATAATAAAATTTTATATATATTAAAAAATAAATAATATTATTAAATTTCTAAAAAAATCTGAAAGTCCTTATATTATTTTTATTAAATATTATTAATCAATAAAGTTTATAGTTTAAAATATTATATTAGTGATAAACAAAATTGATAAATAAAATTATATTATCTTCTAATAAAAAAAATCTCATTTATTATCTTATATCATGGACTAAGAAATGATATTATAGAAGAAATGTTGTGTGTATATTTCTTTTTTATACAATAGATTTTTTTTCTAATATTTTTACGAGAAGGACTTTAGTAAAATTGTGAAAACTTAATTATATAAACATTAGTGGATAAATTAAATTAGTATGAGGGAAAAAGGAGTTCATGATGATAGCAGACTATGGCATTCGAAGTTGAAAGGCTATGTGTACTGTTGGCTCAGCTAACTAAACCCATTCACCAATGGCACTAGCAAGGACACCTACGCTCTCCCAAAATAATAACTCAGTACCATTACCTAAATAAATACAGATACTACTAATTACAAACCTTGGACTCACATATATTCCATATTTATCGTACTAATTTTTTTAGCTAAATTAAACTAGGATATATATCTCATATATGACTGAAAAATGATTTCATGCTCTGCATAATGTTTAAGGCAAATTGTATTGTTGATAATTAATTAATTGTGCGATTTTGTGTAAATTTTATTATATATATGTGGATATAATAATTTACAATAAATTATACTATTTTTAAATTATAAATTATGAATTGTTTAATTTGTGATTTAGATTTCATGCAATATAGAAAAAATTGGTCTAGTAAGCGTGTAAAGTAATTGTTGTATAAATATACTATTCTTTTATCAATAATAACAATATCGGCTGTATTTGCATGTTGAAAATTAAAATTAATATTGAATAAATAATTTTCCCTATGTAGAATAGAATGAAACCAGACAATAGAAATTTTTCATAAATTAAAAATATTTTTATGTTTCTAAATAAAAATTTATTACTATTAAGTAATAATAATTAAAATCAATATTGTCAAAATTGAACTAATAATTGAACCGAAAAAGACAATGTTGAAGGTTAAATGGTTTATCACTAATCTAAATAAATCAATACATTTCAATTGAAACCAAACCTTGTCAATTAATATTTTTTATCATATTATTTATTAAGTAAATTTAACATTATTACAAGTATATAACATAATAATGCTTATATTTTAGCAAAAAAAATAATGCTTATATAATATTATAATATAGAAATAAGAAGATTTATACAAAAATAATGATATTTAGTTTTAAACACTAATTACAAAACATGATACTATTTTATCTTAAAAATTTAAAAATAAAACAAGTTAAAGTATACTTAGATCAGTTCTAGCTAAATTTTGCTATTTTTTTAATTTTTTATCAGTTTGACTAGTTGTTAACCATTTTTTTTTTCGGTTTAGTTCTTTAAAATATTTCTGACCGATTCTAAATGCTAGTTCACCAGTTTGACTGATTCAATTCAATTCTTTGAATATTGATTAAAATATAACAAATATTACTTATTTTAAATTTTTTGTGAAGATCATGAGTATATTCATAGCAAAGATGGGATACTAAAAGCAAAAGATAGATTACTCTCAATTAATTTGCTTAATATATAAAGAAAAAAAATCAAATTATCAACAACTTACTCAAAAGATGAGAGCCCTTGATCTCATTAATTAGTCATTTTAATTTTATGTCTTCCAAGTTATCAAAAGGCCCTTATATTCTTATATAATTCAACTGGTTGCCCATAAAAGGATAACCACAGTCGCTGCCTTGTATTGTACGCTCCTCTAGCTTTTTACCGATATTTGAACCAACATGTAGCAGTAGCCATCAAGATTTTGATATTCTACAAAAGTATTCCTATACATTTTCATCATATTTGAATTTGACACATATTTCCTCATTTTTCAATAAAAAATTTTATATTTTTAAAATTTGTAATAAGTGTTAAAGTAGCAATGTTTTTAACCCATCATACTAAGGGGTAGCAATGAAGAAAGGTTGTTAATAATATATATATTTTTATTATTTAAGAATAAAAGGATATTTTTCATTTGCAATAACACTTTCTGCATACCAAATGGAGCTATAATGTATTTTTTTAATTTAAATATATATTCAAAAACTTAAACACAATGTGTGATCCAAGGGAAGGGTATCATCACCTAATATAATATATATATGTGATAAAATTCTAACAAACTATATTTTTTATGAGTCATAAACACTATAACTCATTCTCTTGTGCAATGCATATATAGAACCCACACTAATTAAAATAAAAAGTCACTCTATCTTTAAAAAAGAATTTTTCATTCACGAGAGGAGGAATTTTCTTAAGAGCTAATAGGCATCTAAAAGGTGACATGGACGTAAAACTGCAATAAATTTACGATTCACTTTTTACATGCCAAATGGAACTATAATGTATTTTTAAAATATGCTTGTTTAATTTAATATATATTAAAAAAATTAAACACAATGAAAGCATCATGCACCAAATACGAATAAATGTATATTATATAAAAATTCTAACAATCAGCTTTTTTCATGAATCATGAGCAATGTGATTTATTCCCCTTTACAATGCATAAAACTCACACAAGATATAATAAACATTTTGTCTATCTTTAAAAAGAATTATTCGTTCATGAGGATATTTTTGTAAGAGTAAATGGCATCCCTCGTCTGCCACGTGTTGCCATTTTTTTTTTCTTTGAAATCTTATTGATGAAAATATACACCTTCTAAAGTCATCTAGTTATGCATTTATGTAGTTAATTTTTTTTAAAGAAAAACGAAATGCTACATAATGGAAATTGGATTCATGTAATTATATAGTTATACAATAACAAATAAAATAAATATTATAAAATTAAAATTGCATAAGTACATGACTATATAATTCTGAAAAATGTATTTTTTCAATTCCACCATGATGTACAAATATCATTGATGAGTAAGTAATTTTGTAAATACTTTTTAAAATTTAAGGCTTACCCTAATTTTAGTGAGCCCCCATCCAACTCATATAAAATTTTGTTTTTAAATATGTCTTTTTTTTTTAAGTTTGATAGCGCCAGATATCCCAGTTCAATATCGCAGAGTCAGACTAATCCGGACTCGAGACCAGGTAAACCCATTTCTAGGGGAAGCATCTACCACATTCTCCTTGGCGAATTTACCACTAGCTGCGTTTCCAGAACTCGAACCCAAAATTTTGATTAAGCTATGATGACCAGTGTTCCAATTGACCTAAGCATTCGGTGGGTTTAAATGTGTCTTTTAATCATTAAGTGTTGATTTAAAAAAAAAAAAAACCATGGCAGTACCCTCTTTGAGTTAATGGCCTTGTTAAAAGGTGACGTGGACGTGAAACTGCAATTAATTGGATTAATCAAGAGAAGGTGAAGATAGGAAAGAAGAGATCCAAAAAAAAA
The DNA here is from genome assembly GCA_026686845.1 of Adenanthera pavonina. NCBI lineage: Eukaryota > Viridiplantae > Streptophyta > Magnoliopsida > Fabales > Fabaceae > Adenanthera > Adenanthera pavonina. The sequence goes on along the minus strand of JAIVEN010000029.1, from coordinate 1,350,490 downwards.
TCTGAGAAGGAAGACTGCGTACTCCACTTCGCCTCAATCTCATCCCGAAGTTCAGTTTTTCACCTACTCCCCAAACTGCTTTCTCTCCATCCTTCATATTTTGAGGATTAGTCTGCAGATTTCACTAAATTTGTTTGTTTAGTTTGAAGGAGGGATTGAAATGACGAGGAGGAAGATCGCGATAAAGAAGATCGAGAACGTTGCTGCGAGGCAGGTGGCTTTCTCCAAGAGAAGGAAAGGTCTCTTCAAGAAGGCTATGGAGCTGTCCACTCTTTGTGATGCTGAGATTGCACTCTTGGTATTTTCTGCTTCTGGCAAACTCTTCGATTATGCTACTACAAGGTATCTTTTCTCTCTTTAATTTATTCTTTTCTGTTATTCTTTTTTTTTTTTAATGTGAGAACTGTATATTCAACCATCAGGATTCTGATGAAACCTAATCCATATATGTAGTAGTTGAATGTATGAGACAGACTTTAAATTATAGCAATGGATCTAGCAAACTTGGTAGTAATTGAAAGACTTCGGACCGAATATTCATTATTTCCAATAACTCCGTACGGTTTGAAGATGTAATTTTGTTAATAAAGCTTCTTAAGTTTCATAGGCTTTTGTTAATTTAGAAATGTTATTAGTCTTTTGTAAATAAGTTAACCATTCCATAAGAATTGCTTACCAAAATGTGCTTTGAGAGCTACAGAATTGAAGAGTCTGTACTAATGGAATTTACAAACTTGTAGAAGTGAAAATATTCAATCACATCTCCAGAGATGTGCAGACTTTTCATGTGGGAATTCAGGAAGCCGTTCTCTTGCAATTAACTAACAATTTTACAGTTTCATGCCTATATATGATGCTTGTTTCAAGTTGTATGAGGACTTTTTAATCTCAAAACCTTATCTTCTCTGAGCCTTTTACGACATAACGCCTTAAGTTGTTTTTGATAAAATTCTTCTAACAATCCGTTCAAAAAGGTTGATTTAACATTCATGTGATAAACTATCCAATTTTGTGGAGAAGACAATGAGCTTCATCATTTTCTATTTCACACTTTTGACTGTAGCCTTTGGCGACCATTATTGACTTCAATTACCTTTAGACTTTGTGAAAGTGCGCACGGCTAACTGCCATGCATGAATTGTTCTTCATAATAGCATTGATTTCTTTATCTATCACTTCTTTCCACTTCCTGTACATCCTTATACCCTATATAGGAAGAGTAAATACATTAATTCAAATAAGTTTCCAATAGTGTGTATATAGAATTGAACAAAAATAACTGCAAATTATAGATAATAATTCATTTTATTAATTCCTTAAATTGATTTCATCTAATTGCATCACTTAAGGCCATTAATGATTCAATACTTAGAGAGTGATGCTAAAATCTTTTCCATTACATCAATTCATGCGTTTGGTTGCGTCAATATCCATTACCTAGGTAAACCTACCACAAATCATATAATCCTCGTTGTCTCAAAAAACCTAGTGAATCCTCATTACATTGATGTAATCTAGGTTAAAAGTCACGAATGCCCCCTTCTCCTTTATTCATCCTTTTTGCATCACCACCATCCTTCATCCTTCTCCATCTACACCATTTTAGTAATACATGTCGAAAGTAAAATTTGGTTAGGGGCATTTCAATCTTTTTAATATTATTTTGTTTAGTTCAAGAATTTATAACGTGGTTTATATGACGTACCAAACTAAGCTTAGTAATAGTCATTATATTATACGACATTGTATTTCTTACATTAATTGTTACTTCTGTAAGTAACCAAACCCGCCTGTCAAAATATTATCTATGTTATGGTACCGAAATATACTAAAAAAAAGTGAACTAATGTGAAAACAAATATTTTTGCTATTTGAAGCATGAGGCAGGTGATTGAAAGGAGAAACTCGTATTCAGATGCAAACCTTGACAAATCACACCACCCATCTCTTGATCTGCAGGTATGATAATGCTCCTCTTCACTCTACCCCTTAGATCAATTGCTGTTTTGATTCATCTTCATATACTCTTTATATTTCACAGTTTTATACTTTTATTGAGTAGTAACAATATAAAAATAATAAATATTATATATCTCAATCTTTGTAAAATAAATTCTCTCACCCTTTTCCTGTTTGGATACCAATACTAATATTTCTTTTATTTAATTATATATATACCTTTGCAATATAAGCTATTTCTTTTCATTTCTTTTTTATTTAAGGCTTCAGAAAAGTATTTCTTATTTATAAAATTACTTTTTCTGTTTTGTTGAATTTGTAATTTCATTCCATTCTGTGTGCTGCACAGGCCCTTGTTTCAAAATTCTTATAATTGTAGGCCTTGATATACTTTTTATTCTTCGTGTTAGTATTGTAATACCTTCGGTTTGGTTCTTCTAGTTTTAATTGAGTTAATATTATCCTTCAGTATTTATAAATAATTAAAAATTATTTTGTCTTCATTCTGTTGTAAACAGAAAATGAATACACTGTAGTTAACTTACATGAGTTTATTATAAAAGGAAAAAAGTAACTTAGTTCTCTGTTGAGTTAGTTATGCTTTAGTTTCGGAGCGCCAAATCTGAAGCTAAAAGACAAGGCCGTGTCTAGAAATTTCAGACTGTAGGCAGAATTATTGAAGAAGCATAGGGTAATATAACTAATTAATCTTTGTCTCATTTTTCGAGCATTCTACAAAATCAATTATCATAGTTTTATAATTAAATAATTGTAATATTTAACCCTCAGTAGTAGATAATATGCTTAATTCATTCAATATAGTTCATCTCATAGAAATAAAGCAATTTCAATTATGAAAAATTTCTTTAGCCAGTAGAAATCATTATAGGTATTGTTAATAATACTTTATGAGAAAAACATACAATTGGAAAATAATATAATTTAATACTATTATTGGAGTGTTAATTTCTTCTATTTACATTTCTCAATAGTATCAATTATGAAAATAATTCATGAAGCACCAACACTTACCATTACATTGAGGTATAAAGACTAAAGAGTGGCGTGGAAACTATTTTTGGGTGGGCCTAAGGGAATTGCCTAATGGATTGAAAGCTTCTACAGCCCTCCTAAAAGTTTGTCCGGAGGTTGAAGAATGAACATATTGGCACTCAACCTATGAAAACACAAGTTTTAAAAATAAAATGGAATGGTACGAAAAATAGAATTAGAAAACAAAGTAATTTTGAGGATACAACAGATGACTTTCATGTTTCAACTTGAGAAGAAATATAAAAATATATAGAAACTGTTAAATAATAACTATAAAAGAGTATAATAAAGATTATAAAAAGAAATAATAGATAAATCCTCCTCCATCAACACACGGAACGGCTGTTAGTCTATAAAATATCCCTTATTAATTGTAAGGAAGTTTGTTTTTTTTTTTTCTTTTTTTGTTGGTTATGTACTACACAGATATTACCCAAGTTTTGTTATCAATATATACATCAAAAACTCTAGGAAACAAATTATTCACACACTATAATAGTGCAGCTTTGGTCATACAATCACCCATGGTTTAGTTGTTATTTAATCTACTAAATACGCATGTCAAGGAGTCCATAACCCCTTAAGGTCTAAATAAGTAAAACCTTCAGTTTTGCGAAAGGTATATGGACCCTAGAATCCATTTCCCAAGCACAAACAAATCCAAATCAAACTTAATTAATTTGAGACACATTTACCACTTTCTTGTTCTAATATAGCTAGGAAATAATGAGCTCCATGAAATTCCCATTCCCTTAGGAATGACAAGTGTTAGCAAATTTTGGAAAGCAGTCAAGAAGCAATACACAGAAGGGCTAACTGGAAACGAATTGTGTATCTTTTGAGGAATAACTCTTGTACGTCTGGAGACTACTGCTAAATACAAGTTCAATGTTCAAAGACTGAATTGTTAGTTTACTGTGTTTTAGTTTGATGTATATAAACTGCAGTATCGGTACCTATATGTATCATTATTATGTATTTGATAAAAGCACTTTTAAAATACACACACACACACACACACATATATCGGTGCATTGCAGGTTAGGGCTTGAGAATTGCCATTCTAGAATATTATACTCATATTTGAAGAATTAATGTCCATAAATTGAACCATACATAGTATCAAAGAATTTGGAAACCGAATGGAAAAATCACACACACTTACAATTTTACTCTGTAATTACTTATAGGCTTCTAAAAATGTTGAGATTTCAAAGAAACGCTAGCTGATTTTTCAGTAATTGGACAGGTAGAAGGTGAATATTTTAAGCTAAATAAGAAAGTAAGTGAGAAGACTCGTGAGCTCAGGTATTGTTATGGTGCTGGAAATTTTGTGTAATAAGACATGCTACAATTTGATTTTGCTGATTCAAATTCATAATTCTACATCTAACAGGCAGCTCAATGGAGAAGAACTACAAGGATTGACCTTAAAAGATCTGAAGAAACTAGAAAATTTACTTAACACATGCTTGCATCGCATTTCAAAAGCGAAGGTTTGTCCTTCATATCCTTGAGCACTTTTACTATTGCTCTGGTTTAGCCTATCAATATTAGATAAGTAGAATGAATTGGTACTTATATTATATTCAAATGGAAAGAACAAGATATAAAATGACTCTATACGAGGAATAGTTGAAGTAGCACTGTTGAGAAGAAAAAGATAAAAAATCATTTAAGATGATTTTGATATGTATCTAAAAAAAATTGCTAGCAGAGCCAATGAAAAAGTTAATCAAATGGCTTTTAGCCTTGTAAAATAATGCAGATGGAGACCAAAAAGAACAGTTATCTCACTATTATTTTATTGTTTTCCTGTGCACATGGCTTCTTGTTTTTTCTCCATATATTCCTTTACTATTCAGCAGTTCATTGAATCCCATGCATGGCATGGATAATACTAATTATATTTAAAACAGATAGAAATGAATTCCATGTCTTTCAGGCTGAAGCATTTGAGCAGGAGATCGGTATTCTTAAGAAAAAGGTTAGAGTTATATGTTCGTTTATCAAAAGTACCTTTCACATTCAGTCTTCTCCTCTGGGTTATGATGAGAAGAATATGATCATATTTGGCCAGTATTCCTAAGAAATTTTAGTTTATGGAGTATTTGCAAACTTATAAGATATTTACATTTGCAGGCCCGCCCCAAAAACATGAAAATATATATGTACTGCCTATGAGTCCTATACGAGAGAAGAATACTTGTCTTTTCATACAAGTCATTCTCACATCGAATCTAAATTTCTGAAAATACGTAATACTTGTAGATTTCAATATGGTAACTTGAACTTTACACTAATTTATGCATTAACAATGTGTTTATTCTTAATATAAATGAAGGAAGCCAAACTCATGGAAGAAAACCAGAGACTAAATCAGGTTTTTAGATTCTTGTCATCAATTCTCTTGTTAATTTCTTTGTCTTCATAATGATTATGTATCATTTTGGATGTGTTCAAACTTACTGCAAATCCAGGAAGTCAAATTCCGGGAAGAAAACCTGAGATTGCAACAGGTAATTAATAGGTTTTCAGGTTCTTGTCTTTCTCTTGTTTCTCACTTGCCTAGAAAGTATCAAAGCGTGAAATGAAATTGTGTTAATAGGTTCAAAGTCTTGAGAATGACCACCAAGACCCGTCATTGGACACCACTCTCAGGATAAAGTAAGTTTTATAACATCCTTTTAAGTGAGAGTTGTTTTATTTAACTCACTGTTTTTTTTTTGGAGGATGGCAAACATGATTGTGGGCTTGATTTCCAGTTTCATTTTAGAGTAATTATTATTCCGGCCTCCTCAAAAATATTTATAATTCAGCTGTTCATATTAATATAGTTGATCTTGAGAATGAACTCTCTCTAATTTGAAACCCTAGTGGCTTACATGAATGATTTGCAGTACACATAAGCAATTTTATTAACGTGAGGCAAAAAAAACTCATGACAGGATTAGATTGAATTGATGTGTTTTTTCAAAAGGTTTGGACTAATTAGATATAGTAATTATCTTGTGATAATTAGGTTGATTGAATGTGTATCATTTAGAGACGATTTTATATTTTGCATTAAGAATTTCTCAAGTATCGTACTTAGACCCTTTAAAATTAACACAAGTTAATTTGTCACATGGTCTGGCTCATGTTCTGACATGCAAAGAGTTAAGAAAAAAATTATGGGGCGGAAAAAAGATATATATATATATATATATATTGATCGAGTATATACATGCCAGACAAAGATATAATATTTGGATTGTTGAGATTTGATCAGGACATTTATGATCAAACATGAATTTGTGCTGGTATCTTCTAGCAGCAGAAGATTTCAGCTCTATATTAAGATGAGTTTGTTTAATATATATATATATGTATAATGTTGTAATTCGAATGAAAAGAATAAAGAATTGTGAAAAGCTCAAGTTAATTTATCCCATGCCATAGTCATAGTGAGTAAGGAAAATCTAAGGATATATATAGAAAATAAGAAATTTAAACTAGGAGATGTAGGTCTTCTGAATTCTCTGTTTCTCTCGAATGATTGGCTCTCATGTTCATTTTTCTTTAATATTTTAATATCATCTGGCAAGTGTGTGTGTAGATACACCACTTAGGTTAAATATTCTTAAGGGATATCAAGAATATTTCTTTTTTTCATGAATGATGTCATAATGATAAATCGTTAGGAGCAACTGTTTTTTTGTTGTTGGTCTTTTTAATAAAAATTAAATTAAATATGATATTTTTTTCCCGAAGAAATAAGAACACAAAATGACACTATATATATATATATATATTCTGTGTTCTACATTATTTGTACTAATTGATAATTTGTTTATTATTTAGTCATTTGTTCATACTTCCCATACTAATGAGAGTTTGGCTTTCTATGTGATGCAGGTTGTCTTTATTTAAATAATAACAAAAAAAATTATGTATTGATGAGCAAGGAAACGTAATCTCCAGCATCCATTAACTCCTTGTCACCTGATTAAAACCATTTTTAAGTTCCATATGTATGGGGTGTTTTAAGTTCCATTTGAAAACAACTTTATTCTGTTATATGTATGTATGTATGTATGTATGTGTAAGGCTAAGGCCCAGCTGGAAGAGTTGTAATGGAATTCCCCCTCTCCCAAACTAATATATTTCTTTTTGCAACTTTCTCTAATTTTCCCCATTTTATTTTTTTTATAAATGATGTAATAATAATAATAATTATTATTATTATTATTTATAATTTAATTATTTTAGAGATTTTAATTGTGTGGTTGTGTACAGATATAATTAATCGGGACAAATCATCATAATTTAATATTAATATATAATAAATTTATACCAAGTTATGTATGTCCGTAAATCAGTGATGGTATAGCTAATTTTCCATGGAAAAACTTGTGTCTAATTCGATCTAACAATGCTTGTGACATAAAGGTTAACGCAGATGGTGACACCGCATTTAATGATCAGAAGGCTGACAATGACGTTTGAAAATTGATCGATCGCATAAACAGTAAAATTAAGTAACTAACTTAGAATGTATATGTAGAAATCTGAAAATGTTGATATTGATTTGAAAGTTCACAAGTCAAAATATCTTGGTCCTCCTCATCCTCAGGTCGCCCTTTTTTAAGTTTCTGCCATCTACCTACCACCTATCGTACTGGCAATTAGTTATTTAATAATTTAAATTTAAAATAATATATATAAATAAGAAGGAGAGAGACTAGGGTTAAAAACAAAAGGGGGAAATTTCATAAAAATCCTAAGTGTAAATAATAATTTCAAAAATGTTATAGAATTTGTTCTAGTTTCAATTTGGTATCTAGGTATTAAAATGGAATTATGCAATTGAATGAAAATGACAAATTTGCTTTCTCCATTGTACTGGAGAATTGGTCAACCACCATTGGAGACTGGTTAACTAGTACACATGTGTTAAATTGTTATGTGTATTTGTAACTCAAAATGGTATATCTGTGAGTCAAATTGGAAAGTTTGATGTAGGATGATGAACTGGTTGACCATCAATGAAAGCTAGTTAACCAATGCACATGTGTTAAATTGTTATGTGTATTTGTAACTCAAGGTGATACATTTGCAAGTCAAATTGAAAGATTTGATGTAGAATGGTGAATTGGTTAACCATCAATAGAGGCTGGTTGACCAGTGCATATGTGTTAAATTGTTATGTGTATTTGCAATTCTAAATAGTACATTTACAAGTCAAATTGGGAGCTTTGATATACGATGACGAACTGATCAATAACTATTGAAGATTGGTGCTTATGTGCTTAATAAAATAGAATTGCTTTTGGTTAATATAGTTAGTAGTTATTCATGATGGATACAATTTTGATTTGATAAAATGGACTTGCTTTTGTGCAACTTTTGTTTTTTTAATTTTTGGAAGTGGTACAACTTATGTGTACATTGACATGTGAAATGGTTGTATTGGTTGACTATTGGATACTCACATTAATTGTTGACCAATACTTCCTCCATCAGTAGGGGTATATTTGCAATTGACAAAGGTGAATTTACAGGTGCAAAACATGCATTTGCAGAAATAATTGGTCAATTACCAAGTGGTGCTTAAGTATCCCTTGGAATTTTATCACACCATCTAAATCACATGTAACAATCGTGCATTTACTATTTAAATAAGTGCGTTTACAATTTTAGTTGGTATATTTACAAGTTTAACTAAGAGCTTTGATATTAGAGGTTAACTGGTTGACCACCAATTAAGATTGATAAATTAGTGCACATGTGAGCTTTTATATTGGAGGTTAACTGGTCAACCATCAATTAAGACTGGTAGATCAGTGCATATGCATCAAATCATTATATGTATTTGTAACTCCAAGTGGTACATTTGCCAATCAAATTAGAAGTTTTAATGTAAGATGATGAACTAGTCGATCACCCATAGAGATTGGTTGACCAGTACATATATGTCAAATTATTATATATATTTGCAACTTAAGGTGATACATTTGCTAGTTAAATTGGAAGTTTTGATGTAGAATGGTGAACTGGTCAACCACTAATGGAGACTAGTGAACCAATGCACATGTATCAAATTATTTAGCACCAGATTTGAAAAATACTTGTAAATAATCCAAAGTCACTTGTAAATACATGATATGTATATGTAAATACATGATTATCACTTATAAACAAGGTATTAAAAATTAGACCAGCCATTTAACCGGGTGAAGCACTGGTTCAAGGTTCAGTGGTTAGATCAGGGTTGAACCGGTTATAAATAAATTAATATATCTTAAATAATATGAATGAAAAATATAAAAGATATCCATCAATAATAATAAAATTAATATTTAAATTAAGATAAAAATAATTGTTTGATTCAATAATTAACCAACATTCACCATAAATATCATATGTTTACAAATTTTATACTTTTTTTAAATTAACAAAAAATGGGGAAAAAAGTAAAATAAAGAAAATAAAACTTCATATTATCATGTAATGAAAATAGAAATATGAAGAAAAAAAAAAGATATACAAATTACATCACTTGTTGAGATTTTGGTTGAGATTAGTATGCTTTAATATAATTTGATTATTTTATATGGAGATAAGTAGTATAAAGGTCTTTGAGTTTAAGTTAATTATAAAAGTTTAATTTAATATATGTATATATATTAAATATTTCACATATAAAATAATAACTATTTTGCAGCTCCCATGGTGGAGTGGGAGGGTCATGAGTTGGTTGCTGGAGTTTAATTTAATATATTTATATATATTAAAAATTGAATATATATACTAACAACAACCTTCAGCTTGATGGTGAAGAATTGACGCGGAAACTTAAGGTCGCAAGTTTAAGCATGAATTGTTTAGTTTTTTTCCAAAACGGTTCATTTCCCTTGGTCCAAGAACCGCCGGTCCAATCCGATTTTTAACCAAGTTTGACCGGTTCTCATACAATCCATTTCAGACCATATTTTGGACAGAACTAGTGTCCAATTCGCTGGTTCACCAACCAGACCAACTGATCCAATTTTTAATACACTGCTTATAAGTGACATTACATCAATTGAAATGTCTATAACACGTGTAACTAGTAAATGGTCAAATAACACTTGCAAATATACAACTTTAACTTGTAAATACATGATTATCACATGTAAATGACTTGATATTAATTATGGTAAATGGACAACCCCTATGACTTATAAATAATCCCATGGAAATTATACATTTTAAGTATCTCAAAGTTTACATTATTTAGAAAAAAATACTAAGGAGCTGTCTTGTATATTATCAGAAGTGGAATTGTCATCAAGACATGTATTCATATTGAACCAATCAAATCTATTACAAAGTCTCATAAAATTAGTACATTCCACAATTCCCAACACTGTCAACACCTAAACAAAATGATTGAACTTTTTAATATATCTCTTAAGAGTTCCATTTATGAAGTCTTACAAAATGTGTACATTCATAGTGAACCACCACTACATTTCCAGCTGTTGGTTCTATGCCAATAGGGAACTCCATAACATAATTTGGCCACGAGGGAATTCTTCCAGCACACACTATAGTCCTGTGATTAATATTCTTTGACTCTTTATATGCTTGAGCAACCTTTCCACAATAACAGCTTTGGAGTTATCAACACCAGAAACAGCCACTAAGCTGCTAGAAACACCCTTTCCTCAACTTATAAGCACCAGAAATAGCCATGAAGCTACCAACACCAGAAACAGCCATTAAGCTGCCAATAACAAAGTCTTGAAGCCACAAAAGAGCAACTGTGAAATATTAAATATAATCACACAAAAAAAAAATCTGGGCAATTCAAAATGAAAATAAGGGAGAGGGCTTGGAGAGATGCTAAATAGACTAATCCTATGCAAACAAAAAGTATGTTCAGCACAAACTTAAATCCCACACAAGAGCTATGATGATACAAAAAGTATGTTCAGCTTTAGTCCTTTGTAGTTTTTTTTTTCTAGAATGAGATATCTATTAAAGAAACAAAAAATAAAATTAGTAAACATGGTAAGTGAATCTACAATACGTTGTAGATTGATATTACAATAGTATGGATGCCATATTGCTTAATATCATAATCTTCATAAGCAAAGACATTAAGAAATTTCAGGCCAAAAAAAAAATTCTTACATGACATCTCCTCATGATTCTGCCTTTGTTCCATGGTAAGCCTCCTTTATTTGCTTTTGAAATTCTCATTTTTCTCAACTTATCTCTCTCATCAGGTTCTTTATCATGATCAGTGCAAGTGAGGGGTCAAACTAGTATTGAAACATAATAAGGAAGACAAAAATATTAAATTTGTGCTGACAACATATCATTACCCACGAGTTCTCAGATTTTGAAATAGGGAACTTTGTCAAACTATATCTCAGGAGTTCAAAGTGGAACATCAGATCAGTGTAGCTGGTGAAGGAGAACTCCTTGTTATGCTTTTAATTTCTATAGTGATCCTTAATACCCATAATTGCACATACTCTAAAAGTTTGCCAGAGCAAAGCTTTGTCGACAGTTTCCGGGCTTTATCCAACTATCCCAATTTCAAATAAAATGGCAAATAATCACAATTCACAAGCAAGATATAAGTAAGGCACTCGACAAGGAACCCTAGTAATCCACCAGTCTACTAACATGATAGGGAAAACCAACCAATAATTGTCTACATACATCAAGATAGAAACAAAAACAAGAGAGAAACTATGAATTAAGCTTTAATTTCTCAGATAAACGACTATAACCCAGAAAAACACATGAAGCAAATAATCCAAGTAGAACCCAAATGATAAAAAATAATATATAAGACACTGAATTGAAGAAATTAACTGAATAGAGCTTAACCAAAAGCAAACTTACAATAGAACTACAAAGAGACAACTTAAGAATTACTGTAGGAGGAGACAAGAGGCGAAGCCGTTGGTGCTGTTGGAGTGGAGAGAGTTAGGCTCCGTTTGCTTTAGAGTTTTTTAAGGGGAGGGGAGGGAATTGAATCCCCTCCCCTTGTTTGGCTAAAATATTGGAGGGGATTGGAGGGACCCCCACTCCCCATTTTAAATTCCCCCAAATTGAAATTTTTTGGAGGGGAGAGAGTATTTATTACTCAATCCCCTCCAATTCCTTCCTGAACCAAACAAGATTTCATTAAAATCCCTTAAATGTCCTTCCCTCTGATTCCACCAAACAAGGAAATTTTAAAATCCCTCCAATCCCTTCCCCTCCAATTTCCTTCATTAAAATCCCTCTAATCTCCTCCCCTCAGTTGAACCAAACAGATCCTTATGGGAGGAAACAGAGGAAGGGGGAGAGACGTGGACCCATTTCTTCTTCTTCCACTTACGGACGGGGCTAGTGAAGGCAATAGGAGTGCCGTAGCGGGAGGATGCTCAACCCAATCTAGAGAAGGTGGTTCGAACCCTGAAGCCGGCAAGGGATCTGGAGTTGGTGAGCTCAAGTGATATTAGCCGCGAGGGATCGAGCGAGCTTCACTACTTAGGGTTAGGGCTCATTCAAAGTTCTTGGAGAAGGGGAACATGAAGGATGGAGAGGTAGGAGGAGAGGAGGAGGGTGGAGAGGACGAAGGAAAGATGACGGCAAGGTTGTGGTGGGAGGAGGCGGCGAAAGACGAGGAGGGCAGAGTGCGAGAGATCGAGTGAAAGAGAGAGGGCGTCAGATTAGGGCATTTTCGACTTTTCCCTTGATTTGCATAATTCCATTTCAGTACCTGCCACCTTTTTATCATTTGATCAAGTTGAATAATCCTTCTGGACATAACTTTATTTCCTGATAATTAGATGGAATTTTCCCTGAAAATAAAAAGTTATAGAATCATCCTATTAATTTCATATGCTGACAAATTTATATAATTAGCGGGCCCATGTATTAAAGTATGAAAAATGAGTCCTATTATTTGCAACTCATAAATATATTAATTTATTATAAATTTTATATTATTTATATTAATAAATATTTTCTTAGTCATATAGAATAAGGTGATAAATATAATTTTTTTGTTTCATATAATAAAATAATATGATTTTATTTACAATTTTATTTATTATTAATTTAATATTTATTATTATAAATTATGTTGATTAATAATATTTAATAGAAATCAAATAGATATACTATAGGAGAAATGTTGTGTGTGTGTATATATATTTTGCTTTTATACAATAGATTTTTTTCTAATATTTTTATGAGAAAGACTTCAGTAAACTGTGAAAACTTAAATATATAAAAGTTATTGGATAAATTAAATTAGTACCAGGGAAAAAGTAGGTCATGAAGATAGCGGACTATGGGCATTGGAAGCAGAAAGGCTATGTGTACTATTGGCTCAGCTAACTAAACCCATTCACCAATGGCACTAGCAAGGACACCTACGCTCTCCCAAAAAAAGAACTCAGCACCATACCTAAATAAATACTACTGCTAATCATAAAACTTGTACCCACATATATTCTATATCTATCGTACTAATTTTTTAAGCTAAATGAAACTATAACATATATAATATATATGACTAAAAATGATTTCATGCGCTGCATAATGTTTAAGGCAAATTGTATTGTTTATAACTAATAAATTATGTGATTTTGTGTAAATTTTATTATATATATATGTGGATATAATAATTTACAATAAATTATACTATTTTTAAATTATAATTTTTTTTATTTTATTATTTAGATTTCATGTTATATAAAAAAAATTGGGTCTAGTAGACATGTAAAGAATTTGTTGTATACATATATTATTCTTTTATCAATAATAACAATCTCGGCTGGATTTGCATATTGAAAATTAAAATTAATAATGAATAAATAATTTTTCCTATGTAGAATAGAATAAAACCAAAAAATTAGAAAAAATTCATAAATTAAAAATATTTTATGTTTCTAAATAAACAATTATTACTATTAAGTAATGATTAAAATCAATATTATCAAAATCAGACTAATTCTTAAACTGAAAAAGGCACTATTTAAGGTTTAATAATTCAAAGACCAAATTGATTAAATCGATAATAATATAATTAATATATTTTTAATTTTATATGTTATATATTACTTCATCTAATTTTTAATATAAAATCCTTTTAACCGAATCACGTGAATTAAGAATGAAATTTAAAGTTAATTAACTATCTCAATTTCTCCTAAAATTTTAATATTTTTCCAAAATTACCTTTATTTAATCTTTTTCTCTCTCTTTGAACATATTAAATAGGGATATTTTTTGAAAATGTATAATAAATACTACCTTAGTAAAGGATCTTTTATTTAGGATAAGAGTAAAATGCTATATATTTAGAATTGAAAAGAGTATATAGAAAATAGAAAAATTACTACTAATAAATTTTATAATTTAATATTAAAATATAAATAAATTAATATTCATCCAGAATCTTATTTTGAATTCACAATAATCAATTAATAATTTTTTATCATATTAAGTAAATTTATCATTATTATTAAGTATGTATCATAATAATACTTATATAATATTATAATATAGAAAGAATAAAATTTATAATAAAATACTAATTACTTAACATAATAATATTTTATCTTAAAACTTAAAAAGTAAAACAAGTTAAAGTATAATTAAACAAGTTTTGGCAAGTTTTCTCAATTTTTGATCAGTTTGACTGGATTTTAACCAATTTTCTTCTTGGCTAGTTTTTTAAAATATTTCCAACTTATTGTAGCACTAGTTTATTGGTTTGTCAATTGATTCAATTCAATTTTTAGAATATTAATTAAAATATAATAAATATTACTTATTTTAATTCTTCTTGTATAGACTATGGCCCTGTTTGGATCTGTTTCTGTAACTCCGTTCCAGCCCAAAACTCATTCTTCCAGTTTTTTGTTACTGTTTGGTTGTTAAATTCAACCCTGCCGTGAATTCTGGAGAAAACGGAGTTGAAGGGGAAGCAATCCATTTGCTGCTTTTCAGTTTGGGTTCTTCAGTTTTACCAGTATTTATTTTCAAGTCAGATAAAAATATATCAATAAAAATGAGAAAAAATAGAAAAATTAGGAAAATAAAATTTCCATAAAATTTATCCTATCTATTGATCAAAATATCCCTTCAAAATTCTAACTTTTATAAATCATGATCTGTAAGAAAATGTTATATCAGATATATTATGTTCTCAATTAAATAAATGTAGATTTAATTTGAGTCCAAGGAAATTAAATTAACCATGAGATAGAGTTTAAACTCAATTTAGAGAAAAATTATGAGTTTTGTCAAAACCAATTTTCAAATAAATTATCCAAACATAAACACGTTAGTCAAAAACTAATTTTTATCATAACTACATTATGAAACCAATTCTATCAAAACTCATTCTTTACTAACTGAAATCCAAACAGCCCTATAGGTATTTCTCATTTATAGTAAAGACGGGGTACCAAAGGCAAAATGTAACTTTAACTAAATTTACTTCATAAAAAAAATCAAATCACCAGCTACTTAGTCAAATGTCGAAAGCCTCTATGATTTCATTTAGTCATTTTAATTTTAATCTCTTCCAACTTCCAAGTTATCAAAACGCCGTTACATTCTTACATAATTCAACAGTTTGCCCATAAAAGGAAAACCACAGTCGCTGCCGTGTATTGTACGTTCGTCTAGCTTTTACCCTTATTTGAACCAACATGTAGTAGTAGCCATCAAGATTTTGATATTCTACAAAAGTATTCCTATACATTTACATCATATTTGAATTTGACACATATTTCCTCATTTTTCAATAAAAATTTTTATATTTTTAAAATTTGTAATAAGTGTTAAGTAGCAACGTTTTTAACCCATCATACTAGGGATAGCAATGAAGTAACGTTGTTAATAATATATATATTTTTATTATTTAAGAATAAAAAGATATTTTTCATTTGCAATAGCACTTTTTTACATACCAATTGAAGTTATAATATATTTTTTAAACTACTTTTTTAATTTAAATATATATTCAAAAAATTAAACATAATGTGTGATTCAAGGGAAGGATATGACCACCTAATATATAATATATATATATATATATAATAAAAATTCGAACAAACTATATTTTTTGAGTCATAAACCATATATCTCATTTTATTGTACAATGCGCACACACACATGTATATAGAACCTAAACTATGAAAAAAAAAATTGACTCCATCATTAAAAAAGAATTATACATTCACGAGAGGAGGAATTTTCTTACGAGTTAATGGGCATCTAAAAAGGTGACGTGGACGTAAAACTGCAATAAATTTACTCAAGAGAAGAAGGTGAAGATAGGAAAGAAGACAGTGGTAAAAAAAAAAGGACAGGGAAGAAGACCCATAAGAATTTGAGAAGGGAGCCTGTGTACTCCACTTCGAATCAATCCCATACCAAAGTTCAGTTTTTCACCTACTCTCCAAAACGCTTTCTCTCAATCTTTCATATTTTCAGTCATCTATATGAGCTTATTGCTCTCATCTATTTTTAATTTCTGTTTCCTTTGATCTGCGCAACTTGTTCTTCCTATTCTTTAATATTCATTTTATACTTTATGGTTCTCTTTTTCATTCGATTGTCATAGACTTTCCTACATGTTTATTTAATTATATATTAATTTTGAGTATTAATCTGCAGATTTCACTAAATTTGTTTGTAAGGAGGCTAGGGATTGAAATGGCGAGAAGGAAGATCGCGATAAAGAAGATCGAGAACGCTGCTGCGAGGCAGGTGGCTTTCTCCAAGAGAAAGAAAGGTCTCTTCAAGAAGGCTATGGAGCTGTCAACTCTTTGTGATGCTGAGATTGCACTCTTGGTATTTTCTGCTTCTGGCAAACTCTTCGATTATGCTTCTAGAAGGTATCTTTTCTTTTTCTTTTTTTAATGCGAGAACTTTATATTCAATAATCAGGAATCTAACCGGTCGAGAATTTTTGAAACTTAATCTATATATGTAGGAGTTGAATGTATGAGACAGACTTTAAATTATAGGAATGGATCTAGCAAACTTGTTATTAGTTAACAGACTTTGTACAGAATATTCATTCTGAATAACTACGTACGGTTTGAAGATGTAATTTTGTTAACAAAGCTGCTTCAGTTTCATAGGCTTTTGTTAATTTAGAAATGTTATTAGTCTTTTGTAAATAAATGAACTATTGCATAAGAATCGTTTACTAATGTGCTTTGAGCTACAGAATTTGCAAATTTGTAGAAGTGAAAATATCCAATTCACATCTCTAGAGATGTGCAGACTTTTCGTGTGGGAATTGAGGAAGCCATTTTGTTGCAAGTAATTACCAATTTTACAGTTTCATCCCTATATTCTATTTCAGACTTTTGATTGTAGCCCTTGGCCACCATTATTGCTTTTTAATATCTCTCCACTTTTCCCTTGTACGTTTTTTCTTTGTAAATCCATTTGATTTCATTTACCTTTTCACTTTGTGGAAGTGCGGCTAACTCCCATGAATTGTTCTTTATAATAGCTGTGATTTCTTTATCTATCACTTCTTGCCACTTCCTGCTTTTGACCACATCCTTATACCCTATACAGGAAGAGTGAGTACATTAATTCAAATAAGTTTCCAATAGTGTGTATATAGAATCGAAGTAATCGTTGAACAAAAATAACTACAAATTATAGATAATAATTCATTTTATTAATTTCTTAAATTGCTTTCAACTAATTGCATCGCTTAGGGCCTTTAATGACTCAAAACACAGTGATGCTATCAACATCCATTACCTAGGTAAACCTACCACAAATCATATAATTCTCACTGTCTCAAAAATCCTAGTGAATCCTCATTACATTGATGGTTAAAAGTCACGAATGCCCCCTTCTCCTTAATTCATCCTTCTTGCCACACCACCATCCTTCATCCTTCTCCATCTACACCATTTTAGTAATAAATGTCGAAACTAAAAATTGATTAGGGCATTTCAATCTTTTTAATATTATTTTGTTTAGTTTAAAAATTTATAAAGTGGTCTATATGATGTACCAAACAAAGCTTAGTAATAGTCATTATATTATACCACATTGTATTTCTTACATTAATTGTTACTTCTGTAAGTAACCAAGCCCCCCTGTCAAAATATTATGTATGTTATGGTACCGAAATATACTAAAAAAAATGAACTAATATGAAAACAAATAATTTTGCTATTTGAAGCATGAGGCAGGTGATTGAAAGGAGAAACTCGTATTCAGATGTAAACCTTGACAAATCACACAACCCATCACTTGATCTGCAGGTATGATAATGCTCCTCTTCACTCTACCCCTTTGATCAATTGCTCTTTTGATTCATCTTCATATACTCTTTATCCTTCACAGTTGTATACTTTTATTGACTAGTAACAATATAAAAATAATAAATATTATATATCTCAATCTTTGTAAAATAAATTCTCTCACCCTTTTCCTGTTTGGATACCAGTACTAATATTTATTTTATTTAATTATATATATACCTTTGCAATATAAGCTATTTCTTTTCATTTCTTTTCTATTAAAGCCTTCAGAAAATGTATTTCTTATTTATAAAATTACTTTTTCTGTTTCATTGAATTTGTTATTTCATTTCATTCTGTGTGCTGAACAGGCCCTTGTTTCAAAATTCTTATAATTTTAGGCATTGATATGCTTTTTGTTCTTCGTGTTAGTACTGTAAGACCTTCAGTTTGGTTCTTCTGGTTTTAATTGAGTCAATATTATCCTTCAATATTTAGAAATAACAAAATATTATTTTGTCTTCATTCTGTTATAAACAAAAAATTAATACACTGTAGTTAACTTACATAAGTTTATTATAAAAGGAAAAAAGAAACTTAATTCTCTTTGTTGAGTTAGTTATGCTTTAGTTTCGGAGCTCCAAATCTGAAGCTAAAAGACAAGGCCGTGTCTAGAAATTTCAGACTTTAGGCAGAATTATTGAAGAAGCATATGGTAATATAACTAATCAATCTTTATCTCATTTTTCGAGCATTCTACAATATCAATTACCGTAGCTTTATAATCAAATAATTGTAATATTTAACCCTCAGTAGATAATATGCTTAATTCGTTCAATATAGTTAATCTCGTATAGGAATAAAGCAATTTCAATTATGAAAAATTTCTTTAGCCAGTAGAAACCATTATAGGTATTGTTAATATTACTTTATGAGAAAAAACATACAATTACAAGAAAAATATAATTTAATGCTTTTATTGGAGTGTTAATTTCTTCTATTTACATTTCTCAATAGTATCAATTATGAAAATAATTCATGAAACACTAACACTAACCATTACATTGTGGTATAAAGACTAAAGAGTGGAATGAAAACTATTTTTTGGTGGGCCTAAGGGAATTGCCTAATGGATTGAAAGCTTCTACAGCCCTCCTAAAAGTTTGTCTGGAGGTTGAAGAATGAACATATATTGGCACTCAACCTATGAAAACACAAGTTTTAAAAATAGAATGGAATAGTACGAAAAATAGAAGTAGAAAACAAAGTAATTTTGAGGATACAACAGATGACTTTCATGTTTCAACTTGAGAAGAAATATAAAAATATATAGAAATTGTTAAATAATAATTATAAAAGAGTATAATAAAGATTATAAAAAGAAATAAAAGATAAATCATCCTCCTCCAACACACCAAACGGCTGTTAGTCTATAAAATATTCCTCTATGGAAGTTTCTTTTTTTTTCTTTTTTAATCGGTTGTGTGCTTCCTCATATATGCAGCAAAAACTCTAGGAAACCAAATTATTCACACACTATGAATAGTGCAGCTTTGGTTATACAATCACCCATGGTTTAGTTGTAAATTAATCTACTAAATACGTACGTCAAGGAGTCCAAAACCGCTTATGTTCTAAATAAGTAAAACTCACAGTTTTGCGAAAGGTATATGGACCCTAGAATCCTTTTCCCAAACCTAAAGAAATCCAAATCAAACTCAATTAATTTGAGACACATTTACCACTTTCTTGTTCTAATATAGGAAATTATGAGCTACCAAGAAATTCTCATTCCCTTCGGAATGACGAGTGTTGGCAAAGTTTGGGATGTAGTCAAGAAGCAGTAGACAGAAGGGCTAACTAGAAACAAATTGTATATCTTTTGAGGATTAACTCTTGTACGTCTAGAGACTACAGCTAAATACAAGTTCAATGTTCAAAGACTGAATTGGTAGTTTGCTGTGTTTTTGTTTGACGTATGTAAATTGCAGTATCAGTACCTATATGTATCATTATTATGTATTTGATAAGAATACTTTTAAAATATACGCACACACATATATATATCGGTGCGTTGCAGGTTAGGGCTTGAGTATTGCCATTCTGGAATATTATACTCATGTGAGGAAATAATGTCCGTAAATTGTACCAGACACAGTATCAAAGAATTTGGAAACCGAGTGGAGAAATTGCACACACTTACAACTCTACTCTGTAATTACTTATAGGCTTCTAGAAATGTTGAGATTTCAAAGAAATGCTAGCTGATTTTTAGGTAATTGGACAGGTAGAAGGTGAATATTTTAAGCTAAACAAGGAACTAAGTGAAAAGACTCGTGAACTTAGGTATTGTTATGGTGCTGGAAATTTTGTGAAAGAAGACATGCTACAATTTGATTTTGCTGATTCAAATACGTAATTCTACATCTAACAGGCAGCTCAATGGAGAAGAACTACAAGGATTGACCTTAAAAGATCTGAAGAAACTAGAAAATTTACTTAACACATGCTTGCATCACATTTCAAAAGCAAAGGTTTGTCCTTCATATCTTTGAGCACTTTTACTATTGCTCTGGTTCAGCCTATCAATATTAGATAAGTAGAATGAATTGGTACTTATATTCAAATGGAAAGAACAAGATATAAAATGACTCTATACGAGGAATATTTGAAGTAGCACCCGTTGAGAAAATAAATGTAGAAAATCGTTTAAAATGATTTGGATATATATCTAAAAAAAATTGCTAGCGAAGCGAATGAAAAAGTTAATCAAATGACTTTTAGCCTTGCAAAATAATGCAGAAGGGGACCAAAAAGGACAGTTATCTCACTATTATTTTATTGTTCTCCCGTGCACATGGCTTCTTGTTTTTTCTCCATATATTCCTTTACTATTGAGCAGTTCATTAAATCCCATGCATGGCATGGATAATACTAGTTATATTTAAAACGGATAGAAATGAATTCCATGTCTTTCAGGCTGAAGCATTTGAGCAGGAGATCGTTATTCTTAAGAAAAAGGTTAGAGTTATATGTTCGTTTATCAAAAGTATCTTTCACATTCAGTCTTCTCCTCTGGGTTATGATGAGAAGAATATGATCATATATGGGCCGGTATTCCTAAGAAATTTTAGTTTATGGAGTATTTGCAAACTTATAAGATATTTACATTTGCAGGCCCTCCCCAAAAACATGAAAATATATATGTACTGCATATGGGTCCTATACGAGAGAAGAATACATGTCTTTTCATACAAGTCATTCTCACATCGCATCTAAATTTCTAAAAATACATAATACTTGTAGATTTCAATATTGTAACTTGAACTTTACACTAATTTATGCTTTAACAATGTGTTCATTCTTAATATAAATGAAGGAAGCCAAACTCATGGAAGAAAACCAGAGACTAAATCAGGTTTTTAGATTCTTGTCATCAATTCTCTTGTTAATTTCTTTGTCTTCATAATGATTATGTCTCATTTTGGATGTGTTCAAACTTAATGCAAATCCAGGAAGTCAAATTCAGGGAAGAAAACCTGAGATTGCAACAGGTAATTAATAGGTTTTTAGGTTCTTGTCTTTCTCTTGTATCTCACTTGTCTAGAAAGTATCAAAGCGTTAAATGAAATTGTGTTAATAGGTTCAAAGGCTTGAGAATGACCACCAAAACCAGTCACTGGACACCAATCTCATAATAAAGTAAGTTCTATAACCTCCTTTTAAGTGAGAGATGTTTTGTTTACTCACTGTTTTTGGAGGATAACAAAAATGATTGTGGGCTTGATTTCCAGTTTCATTTTAGAGTAATTATTATTTCAGCCTCCCTAAAAAATTTTTACTATTCAGGTGTTCATATTAATATTAATATAGTTGCTCATGAGAATGAACTGTCTCTAATGTGAAACCCTAGTGGCTTACATGAATGATTTGCAATACACATATGGATACTACTATACATTTTGAGGTGGAAATAATACTGGTCCACATGAGCAATTTTATTAACATGAGGTAACAAAACTCATGACAGGATTAGATCAAATTGACGAGATTTGTCAAAACGTTTGGACTAATTAGATACAGTAATTATCTTGTGAAAATTAGCTTGGTTGATTAGGTTTGTATCATTATGACATGAATCAGGGATATATTTGTGCTAAGACTAGGTCATTACCCAAAAGTAATACACTGTATGATAGGAATACAGTGTCAAATGAGTTAGAGCCGCTACATCAGCATCCGAGTGTAGTGTTAAATGAGCAATGATTCCCACTTAATTTTGGATGGATGTAGGTAAAGAAGTTAGCTCTGGAGAGTAAGATTAAGTTCAGTTCTTGAAATATTGATACTTTAACAGGTAAATCTATGGAGGTAGTGGATACTTTGATTCGAAGGAGAACAAACATTTTGTGTCCTCAAGAAGCTAAATGGGTGGGAGAAAAGACTAAGGAGCTAGACACTGCTAGTTTTATACTTTGGTATGTAGGGAAGGTCAAAGCAAGAAATGAAGTTGGTTTTATTATGGACAAAGATTGGAAAAAAAATGTGGTAAGAATCTGAAGGGTTGGAGATAAGATCTTTTCCTTAAAATTGACTATTGGACATATACCTTCAATGGTATTAGTATTTACGCAACTCAAGTAGGGTCGGAATCACATATTAAGGAAAAATTTTAGGAAAATTTGGAGGGCTTGGTTTGAGTTATCCCACCGGAGGAAAAGATCTTCATTAGGGGGGACCTTAATGGTCATGTGGGAAAAGAAACAAGATAATACATGGGTGCTCATGGCAATTATGGTTTTGAAGATGTAAACAAGGAGAGGCATTCCATTCTTGATTTTTCAATGGCTTATAACCTCATGATTGTAAACACTTGTTTCATGAAACAGGAGGAGCATTTAATCACATATAAGAGTTGAGTTCAAAAGTAACAAATTGATTGTTTTTTTTGTATGAAACTCAGATAGAAGAGCTTGTAAAGACTGCAAAGTAATCCCTGATGAAAATTTAACTTCACAACATAGGGTCTTTGTCCTTGATGTGCTAGTTAAGAACCATAAATTGAAAAGTCGAAAAACCTTAAATCCTAGGATCAAGTGGTGGCAACTAAAAGATGAGAAACAATTGACTTTTATGAGAAAAGTATTGGAGGAAGGTAATTGAAACTATCAAGAAAATGCTAACATCTTATGGAATTAGATGGTTAAAAAGATCAAGGACACCTCTAAAGCAGTACTGCGTGAATCTAAAGGTTTTGAATCTAAAGAAAAATAATCTTGGTGATGGAATGAGAGTATGCTGGAAAATGTCAAATATAAAAAGGAGTGTTTCGAAATCAAATATAAGAAAGAGTGTTTCAAAGCCTTGTATTTGTGCAATAATGATGAAAATTGGAAATGTTATTGGTTGGTTAGAAAGGAGACTAAGAAAGCAGTGAGCGAGACTCGATCGTAAGCTTTTGAGGAATTTTATCAAGATTTAGGAACGAAGAATGATGAATGTAAGATTTACAAAATTGCCAAGTAAGATGCAGTAAGGATGAGGAAGGAAAAATTTTGGTTACAAATGGTGATATCAAAGAAATATGGGAGAGTTACTTTTATAAGTTTTTCGATGATGGATTAGGTATGACTATTGATACAGAAAGATTAATAACTCATGAAGATGATTAGAATCTGAACTTCTATCATATGATTCGATTTGGAGAGGTAAAAGAAGCTTTTAAGAGAATGAATAATGATAAAACTATTGGTTCTGATGGTATTTCTATTGAAGTTTGGAAATGCTTAGAAGAGAAGCGGGTTTTATGATTCACTAATTTATTTAACGAGATTTTAAGGTCCAAGAAAATGCCAGAAGAATAGAGAAAAAGCACTCTACTGCCTATATACAAGTATAAGGGAGATATTTAGAATTATACAAATTATCGGGAAATAAAACTCACGAGTCACACTATGAAACTTTGAGAAAGAGTAATTGAGTATAGACTAAAAAAAGAGTCTTGTATTTCGGAAAACTAATTTTGATTTATACTAAGCTATTTATTTATTAAGGGAATTGATTGAAAAATACTAGAGTAAAGAGAGAGACTTGCATATGGTTTTCATTAATTTGAAAAAAGCTTATGATAGAGTATCAAGAGATGTACAATAGAGAAGAAAGGTGTTTGTGTGACTTATATTCGAGTTATGAAGGATATGTAAGAGCGGGCAACAATAAGCGTGAGAACTCCTGGAGGTGAGACAAATAACTTTTTTATAAGGATAGATTTACATCAAGAATCTTCCTTGAGTCCATACTTGTTTGATTTGATTTTGGATGTTATAACAGAACATATACCGGAGGAAATTCCAAAGTGCATGCTCTTCATGGATGATATAGTCTAAATTAAAAATTCAAAAAAAGAGATTAACTCTGAACTTATGTTATGGAGACACACTTTGGAATCAAAAGGTTTCTGTTTAAGTAGAAGTAAAACAAAATATATTCATTGTAAATTTAACAAGAGGCCAGTTAGAAATGATTTAGAGGTAAAATCAGAGAGCAAATTATTCCAAAAGTGTCAAAGTTCCGATATTTGAGGTTGATTTTACAAAGTGATAATAAAATTGGTGGAGATGTTATGCATAGGATATAAGTTGGGTGATTAAAGTGAAGAAAAGTATTAGGAGTTATTTGTGACCACAAGGTACCTACTAAGTTTAAGGGGAAATTTTATCAAACAGCTATAAGGTCAATGATGCTATATATGGTTGTGAATGTTGAGCTTTGAAAGGAGAATAAGAGAATGAGATGGCAGTAGCTAAGATGAAAATGTTGAGATGGATATGTGGTCGTACAAAATTTAAATAAGATATGAAATGATTGTATACAAAAGAAAGTCGAAGTAGCATCTTTTGAGAAGAGAATAGTGGAAAATCATATAAGGTGGTTTGGGCATATATATATATATATATATAAGGAAGAGGGTAAGAGGAGCTAGTTTGGAGAATCTTATCAAAAGGTATAGAGAAAGACCAAAAAAGACATTAAAAAAAGTTATAAGGAATAACCTCTTAATAAATGATTTATCTGAGAAGACGATGCTTGATAGAGTCCATTGGCATTGTATGATTTATGTAGCCGGTCTCGTATTAGGTGGATAAGGTTAATATTGTTATTATTGTTAATTGAGTTTGTATCATTCTAAGACATGTTATATTTTACATTAAGGATTTCTCAAGTATTTGACTTGGCCCTTAAAGTTAACACAAGTTAATTTGTCTCATGGTCTGGCTCGTGTTCTGACGTGCAAGAGTTAAGAAAAAAAAATTATATGGCACAAAAATTTATATTTTTTGATGAGTATAAACATACCAGACAAAGATATAATATTTGGATTGTTGAGATTTGATCAGGACATTTATGATCAAACATGAATTGTGCTGGTATCTTCTAGCAGTAGAAGATGTCAGCTCTATATTAAGATGAGTTTGTTTGATATAGATATATATAGATATATAATGTTGTAATTCGAATGAAAAGACTAAAGAATTGTGAAAAGCTCAAGTTAATTTATCCCATGCCATAATCATAGTGAGTGAGGAAAATCTAAGAATATATATATAGATATTAAGAAAGTTAAACTAAGAGATGTAGGTCTTCTGAATTCTCTGTTTCTCCCACAATGTTGGCTCTCATGTTCATTTTTCTTTAATATTTTAATATCATCTGGCAAGTGTGTGTGTGTCGACACACCACTTAGGTTAAATATTGTTAAGGGATATCAAGAATATTTCTTTTTTTCATGAATGATGTCATAATGATAAATCATTAGGAGCAACTGTTTTTTTTCTTGTTGGTCTTTTTAATAAAAATTAAATTAAATATGATATTTTTTCCCGAAGAAATAAGAACACAAAATGACACTATATATATATATATATTCTGTGTTCTACATTATTTGTACTAATTGATAATTTGTTTATTATTTAGTCATTTGTTCATACTTCCCATACTAATGAGAGTTTGGCTTTCTATGTGATGCAGGTTGTCTTTATTTAAATAATAACAAAAAAAAATTATATATGGACGAGCAAGAAATCGTAATCTCCAGCATAGCATCTATGAACTCCTTGTCACTTGATTGAAACGTTTTTTAAGTTCCATTTGTATGTGGTGTTCTGATTTGAAAATAACTTTCTTCTGTTAAATATATGTAAGTCTAAGCCCCAGCTGTAAGAGTTGTACTGGAATTATCTCTCTCAAGCTAGTTTCTTTTGGCAATTTCACAAAATAATAATAATAGTAATAGCAATTAATAATAATAATAATAGTAATTAATTACTATTACTATTATTATTGTTATTATTATTATTATTAGCAGCTAATTCTTAATACTGTTTATATGGAAAAAGGTAAAATTTATTTTGATGATATTTATATTTTGAAGGGATTAATTTTCAGATATTAATTGTTTCAATATTATCTTTGATATTTAAAATAAAAAGAATACAAATAAAATAAAATAAAATGGGAGAAAACTAGAGAAATTATGGAATAAGTTACAATTTAATTATGTGGTTGTATACAGCTACAATTAATCATGACAAATCAGCATCAATTATTATTAATATATAATAAAATTTATATATTGTTTGTAAATTAGTGATAGTGTAGCTAATTTTTGCATGGAAAAACTTATCTAATTCGTTTAATAATATAATCTTTCGAGAGAATTGTGAAAACATATCAAAACAAAAAAATTTGAAAAATAGGATCAAAAGTTCATTCTGTACTCATGGTAGATTAGAATTTTTCAAAGTAAAATTAGAAATTTTCCAAGTTTGCATAGAATTTTTTTATATTAAGTGAGAATAGAAAAAGTTTTTATTCTAATTTGAAAATTCTCTAGGTTTATTTTAAAAAAATTTAATCTGCTTTGCAAACACAGTTAATTTTGATATAACTTTCTAAATATTTTTTCATTTCGATATTTGTTTTCTTTTGGATAAATCGATCTAATAATATGTATTACCCTCATATAAAGGTTAAAATAGGTGGGTTGCATTGAATGATGAAAAGGTTGACAAGACGTTTGAAAATTGATCGATCCCATAAAAAGTAAAATTAACTAACTAAGTAAGTATACGCAGAAATCTGAAAATGTTGATATTGACTTGAAAGTTCACAAGTCAAAATATATTTGTCCTCCTCATGCTCGGGTCACCAATTTAAACTTAAAATAATATATCTAAATAAAAAGAGAGAGATTGGAGGTTAAAAATAAGAAGAGTTAGAGAACCATCCCATTAAGTTCGTATGCCAACAAATTCTTATAATTAGTGGGCCCATCTATTAAAGTATGAAAAATGAGTCCAATTGTTTACAACTCATAAACATACTACTTACATGCTATAAATTTTATATTATTTTTATTGATATATACTTTTTTATGTTATATTATAAGATATTTTTTTTATTTCATATTATAAGGTTACATGGTTATATTTATCAACTTTGTTTCTTATTAATGTAATGTTTAGTATTATAAATTGTCTTGATTAATAATATTTATTTGGGTAAAATAGGAATTTTTGATTTTTTTAGAAATTTAAAAATATTATATATTTTTCTTAATACATTTAAAATTTTACTTATTATCTTATAATATGGGATTATATCAGTATATTATATGAGAAATGTTGTGTGTATGTATATTTGGTTTTTATACAATAGTTTTTTTTCTAATATTTTTATGAGAAGGACTTTAATAAAATTGTGAATACTCAATTATATAAAAGGTATTGGATAAATTAAATTAGTACGAGGGAAAAAGAGGGTCATGATGATAGCAGACCATGGGCATTGGAAGCAGGAAGGCTATGTGTACTATTGGCTCAGCTAACTAAACGCATTCACCTGTGGCAATTTTAAGGACACCTACGGTCCCCCAAAATAATAACTCAACACCACACCTGAATAAGTACTCTCTCTTTCTCAATTTATAATTTAAATCTTTTTATAAGCATCAATAAAATTATTAAATAATAAAAATTATAATAAAATTTAATATTATTTTATTAAAATAACCTTAACTTAAATGTTAAGAAATAATTTATAGTTCACCTTCTATTATTGTTAATTAAGAATGAAAGGGTAAAAAATATAACTAATGCTTAATTGATAATTTAAAATAACAGATAATTTGAGAGATTTAAAATACTCTGTAGCAAGGTATAAAATAGGAGGGATGGACTACTACAACTAATTACAAACCTTGTGCTCACATATATTTTATATCTATCGTGCTAATTTTTTTTTTTACTGAATGAAACTAAGATTTAATATATATATATATATATATGACAAAAAAATGATTTCATGCTTTGCATAATGTTTAAGGCAAATTGTATTGTTTATAACTAAGAAATTGTGTGATTTTGTGTAAATTTTATTATATATATATATATGTAAATATAATAATTTAAAATTAATTAAAGTATTTTTAAATTATAAACTTTGAATTGTTTAATTTATTATTTAGATTTCATGTAATAAAAAAATTGGGTCTAGTAAACATGTAAAGAAATTGTTGCATAAATATATAATTCTTTTATCAATAATAACAATATCGGCTGGATTTGCATATTGAAAATTGAAATTAACAATGAATAAATAATTTTTCCTATGTAGAAAAGAATGAAACCAAAAAAATAGAAAAATTTTATATATTAAAAATATTTTTATGTTTCTAAATAAATAATTAATACTATTAAGTAATAATGGTTAAAATTAATGCCATCAAAATGAGACCACTTATTGAATTGAAAAAGACAGAATTCAAGATTTAATAGTTCAATTGTGATCATACACAAATTAAACTGATAATATTAAGATTTATATTTTGAATTTTGTCTGTTATATATTATATAGAAAATATAAAAATTAATACTAATAAGTTTTATAACTTAATATTAAAATTTAAATAAATTAATATTCATTTGTAATCTTATTTTAAATTCAAAATAGTTAACTAATAATTTTTTATCATATTATTTGTTAAATAAATTTATCATTATTAATAAGTATGTATCATAATAATGCTTATATAATATTATAATATAGAAAGAAGAAAATTTACACAAAAATAATGATATTTAGTACTAAATACTAATTATTAATCATAATGTTATTTTATTAATCATAAAAGTAAAAAATAAAACATGTTAAAGTATATCTACTTGGTTTTGGCCGGTTTTTTCAATTTTTAACCAGTTTTACTAGTTATTAACCAATTTTCTTTTTGATTAGTTATTTAAAATATTTTTAACAAATTTTAGTATTAGTACACTGATTTGATCAATTCAATTCAATTATTAGAATATTGATTAAAATATAACAGATATTGCTCATTTTAATTCTTTTTGTGAAGACCATAAGTATTTCTCATTTATTGCAAATATGAGGTACTAAAAGGAAAAAGATAGGTTATTCTCAATTAAGTTTCCTTCTTATATAAAGGCTAAAAATCAAATGCGAAATTACAAATTAGAACCAAAATGGGGAATTAATGACAAACAAGAATTTATTATGCATTTAATTATATTAAAAGACCAAATGTTTTTAAATAAAATTAAAAAAATTGTGAGATTATCATAATGCTCCTAAAACTCCCCTCCACCTATCCCACCATTGCCAGTAGTCAGTCAACGGTGATCAATGCTTGTTGGCGACCGATTCAACATTGTTGATCGATCAATTCTCATAGTTAATGATCGCTAGTGATCGATCAACGATCACCGGTGACCAGTCAATGAGCACCAACGATCGGACATTTGCTGCTGGCAATTGGTTAAAGGCCACGAGTGATAGTTTGGCTTTAAATGGTTTACAACTTTTTTTTACAGATTTTACAACTTATTTGCTCTAAATTTGTAACTTAGTTTTCAAATTTTTACTTTGCAATTTCTGTTTCGAAATTTGCAACTTACCTATTTTGAATTTACAACCCGTTTTCTAAATTTTAACTTTTAATTGTTAAAAGTGTTTTGCAACTTTTTTTTTGAGAATTTACAATTTACTTACTCTGAATTTACAATACATTTTTAAAATTTTTATAATGAATATTATTTCAGTAGTTTGCAACTCTTTTATTTTAAATTTGCAACTCATTATCTAAATTTTAACTTTGAATTGTTGAAGTGTTTTACAACTTTTTTTTTCCATAATTTACAACTTTTTTTCTAAATTTTTATAATGAATTATTCTAATGGTTTGCAAATTCTTTTTTAGATTTTGCAACTCTCTTACCTTTAATTTGCAACTCATTCTCCAAATTTTAACTTTGAACTATTTAGGTGCTTTACAACTTTTTTTTTTTCAAAATTTATAACTTACTTACTCAAAATTTGTAACTTATTCTCCAAATTTTAACTTTGAACTATTTAGGTGCTTTACAACTTTTTTTTTCAAAATTTGCAACTTACTTACTCTAAATTTCTAATTCATTTTTCAAATTTTTACAATAAATTATTCCAATGGTTTATAACTTCTTTTTCATATTTTACAACTCTTTTACTCTAAATTTGCAATTCATTCATCAAATTTCACTTTGAATTATTCAAGTGCTTATTCTAAATTTATAACTTTATTTTTAAATATTTACTATTGGAATAATTGAAAACATTTAGAAGTTAAAAATAAATTTTTTTTTAGTAAAAATTTGGAGAACGACATATAAGTTTAGAGTAAGTAAGCTGCAAAATTTGAAAAAGATGTTACAAAGTGCTAGAATAATTCATAATAAAAATTAGTAAAATGAATTGTAAATTCAAAGTGAAAAAGTTACAAAGCACCTGAATAATTCAAAGTAAAATTTTGTAAAATAAATTGTAAATTTAGAATAAGAGAATTGTAAAATTTGAAAAGAAAATAACTAGAATAATTCATTATAAAAATTTGAAAAATGAGTTGCAATTTAAAATAAGTAAGTTGCAAATTTTAAAAAGTTGTGAAGCGCTTAAATAATTCAAAGTTAAAATTTGAAAAATGAATTATAAATTCAAAATAAGTAAGTTATAAATTATAAAAAAAAATTATAAACTTGAACAATTTAAAGTTAAATTTTGGTGAATGAGTTAGGGTAAGAGAGGTATAAAATTTGGAAAAAAAATTGCAAACTACTGGATCAAAATAAATTGTAAATTTAGAGTAAACAAGTTGAAAATTCTGAAAAAAAGTTATAAAATATTTGAATAATTTAAAGTTAAAATTTGAAAAATCAATTGCAAATTCAGAATAAGTAAATTGTAAATTTTAAAATAGAAATTACAAAATAAAAATTTGAAAACTAAATTACAAATTTAGAACAAACAAGTTGTAAAATATGAAAAAACAAGTTGTAAACTATTTATTGCCGGTGATAGTGGATCGATCACCTGCGACTAGTGATTGTGGCCACCGGCTAGTTAATCATGGGTCAATGGTGTTGACAAATCGCCAGTGGCTATTGACCAACTACCGACGATGGTAGGGTAGGTCGATGGGAGTTTTAAGAGTATTTAGATCATTTTACAATTTTTTAATTTTATTTAAAATATTTAGTTCTTTAATATAATTAAATGAACAATAGGTCATAATTTTTAATCAATTTCTCATTTTGATCCTAATATGTAATTGCCCCAAAATCAAATCGTCAACTCCTTACTCAAAAGGCGAAATCCTCTATGACTTCATTTAATCATTTTAATTTTAATCTCTTCCAAGTTATCAAAAGGCCCTTATATTCTTATATACTAATTCAACTTTTTGCCCACAAAAGGAAAACCACAGTCACTGCCGGGTAGTGTACGTTCCTCTAGCTTTTACCCATATTTGAACCAACATGGATGGAGGTGTAGCCATCAAGATTTTGATATTCTACATAGGTATTCCTATACATTTACATCGTATTTGAATTTGACACATATTTCCTCATTTTTCAAATTCTTTTTTATATTTTTAAAATTTGTAATAAGTGTTAAGTAACAACGTTTTTAACCCATGATACTTAGGGTTATCAATGAAGGCACGTTATTAATAATATATATTTTTATTATTTAAGAATAAAAGATATTTTTCATTTGCAATAGCACTTTCTGCATACCAAATGAAGCTGTAATGTATTTTTTGAATTCTGCCTTTTAATTTAAATATGTATTCAAAAAATTAAACATAATGTGTGATTCATCATCACCTAATGTATATATATAATAAAAATTCTAATAAATTATATTTTTTATGAGTCTTAAATACTATAACTCATTTCTCCACGCACTATATGTATATAGAACTCATACTAATTAAAATAAATATTTGCTCTGTCTTTAAAAAAGAATTATTCATTCACGAGGAGGAATTTTCTTAAGAGTTAATGGGTATCTAAAAGGTAACGTGGACGTAAAACTGCAATTAATTTAATTACTCAAGAGAAGAGGGTGAAGATAGGAAAGAAGAACCAAAAGAATTTGAGAAGGAAGCCTCTGTGTACTCCACTTCGAATCAATCTCATACCAAAGTTCAGTTTTTCACCTACTCTCCAAAAGGCTTTCTCTCAATCTTTCATAGTTTCAGTCATCTATCTGAGCTTATTGCTTTCATCTAGTTTTAATTTCTGTTTCCTTTGATCTGCACAACTTGTTCTTCCTATTCTTTAATATTCATTTGGTACTTTATGGTTCTCTTTTTCATTCGATACTCATAGACTTTCCTACATATTTATTTAATTATTTATTATTTTTGAGTATTAATCTGCAGATTTCACTAAATTTGTTTGTTTAGTTTGAAGGAATGACGAGGAGGAAGATCGCGATAAAGAAGATCGAGAACGTTGCTGCGAGGCAGGTGGCTTTCTCCAAGAGAAGGAAAGGTCTCTTCAAGAAGGCTGTGGAGCTGTCCACTCTTTGTGATGCTGAGATTGCACTCTTGGTATTTTCTGCTTCTGGCAAACTCTTCGATTATGCTACTACAAGGTATCTTTTCTCTCTCTAATTTATTCTTTTCTTTTTCTTTTGTTTTTTTTTAATGTAAGAACGGTATATTCAACCATCAGGATTCTGATGAAACCTAATCCATATATGTAGTAGTTGAATGTATGAGACAGACTTTAAATTATAGCAATGGATCTAGCAAACTTGGTAGTAATTGAAAGACTTCGGACCGAATATTCATTATTCCGAATAACTCCGTACGGTTTGAAGATGTAATTTTGTTAATAAAGCTTCTTAAGTTTCATAGGCTTTTGTTAATTTAGAAATGTTATTAGTCTTTTGTAAATAAGTGAACCATTCCATAAGAGTCGTTTACTAAGATGCTTTGAGCTAATTTGCAAACTTGTAGAAGTGAAAATATTCAATTCACATCTCTAGAGATGTGCAGACTTTTCATGTGGGAATTCAGGAAGCCGTTTTCTTGCAAGTAATTGGCAATTTTACAGTTTCATGCCTATATATGATGCTTGCTTCAAGTTGTGTAAGGACTTTTTAACCTCAAAATCTTATCTTCTGAGCCTTTTACAACATAAGCCCTTAAGTTGTTTCTGATAAAATTCTTCTAACAATCCATTCAAAAAGGTTGATTAATTTATCATTAATTTTGTAGAGAAGCCATGGACACTTCATCTTCTATTTCACACTTTTGATTGTAGCCCTTGGCCACCATTATTGCTTTCTAATATCACTCCGCATTTCCTTTGTACGTACCTTTTTTTATTTGTAAATTCATTTAACTTCAATTGCCTTTTGACTTTGTGGAAGTGCAGCTAACTCCGATGAATTGTTCTTTATAATAGTTTTGATTTCTTTTTCTATCATTTCTTGCCACTTCCTGCTTTTGACCACATCCTTATACCCTATACAGGAAGAGTGAGTACATTAATTTAAATAAGTTTCCAATAGTGTGTATATAGAATCGAAGTAATTGTTGAACAAAATAACTACAAATTATAGATAATAATTCATTTTATTAATTTCTTAAATTGATTTCAACTAATTGCATCGCTTAAGGCCTTTAATGACTCAAAACAGAGCGATGCTACCAACATCCATTACCTAGGTAAACCTACCACAAATCATATAGTAATTCTCACTGTCTCAAAAATCCTAGTGAATCCTCATTAGATTGATTGTTAAAAGTCACGAATGCCCCCTTCTCCTTAATTCATCCTTCTTGCAACACCACCATCCTTCATCCTTCTCCATCTACACTTTTTTTGTAATAAATGTCGAAACTAAAAATGGTTAGGGCATTTCAATCTTTTTAATTTTACTTTGTTTTGTTTAAAAAATTATAAAGTGGTTTATATGATGTACCAAACAAAGTTTAGTAATAGTCATTATATTATACTACATTGGATTTCTTTACATTGTTACTTCTGTAACTAACCAAACCCGGCCTTTGTACTTTCAAAATATTATACATGTTATGGTGGTACCGAAATATACTAAAAAAAATATGAACTAATATGAAAACAAATAATTTTGCTATTTGAAGCATGAGGCAGGTGATTGAAAGGAGAAACTTGTATTCAGATGTAAACCTCGACAAATCACACCACCCATCTCTTGATCTGCAGGTATGATAATGCTCCTCTTCACTCTACCCCTTTGATCAATTGCTGTTTTGATTCATCTTCATATACTCTTTATACTTCATAGTTTTATACTTTTACTGAGTAGTAACAATATAAAAATAATAAATATTATATATCTCAATTTTTGCAAAATAAATTATCTCACCCTTTTCCTGTTTGGATACCAATACTAATATTTCTTTTATTTAATGATATATATACCTTTGCAATAAAAGCTATTTCTTTTCATTTATTTTTTATTTAAGACTTCAGAAGGGGGAATTACATTTTGGGACCAATATCTCAAATTAATTATAAAGCAGAATTTTTTACTACTTGTTCTTCCAATTTTGCAACTCAGTCTCCCATTTTTACTACTGATTTTTAGTTAAAAGTCCTTCTTTGTGATTAATTTGAGATGCTGGTCCCAAGTTGTGATTCCCCCTATTTCTTATTTATAAAATTACTTTTTCTGTTTCATTGAATTTGTTATTTCATTTCATTCTGTGTGCTGAACAGGCCCTTGTTTCAAAATTCTTATAATTTTAGGCATTGATATGCTTTTTGTTCTTCGTGTTAGTATTGTAATACCTTCAGTTTGGTTCTTCTGGTTTTAATTGAGTCAATATTATCCTTCAGTATTTGTAACTAACTAAATATTATTTTGTCTTCATTCTGTTATAAACAAAAAATTAATACAGTGTAGTTAACATACATAAGTTTATTAGAAAAGGGAAAAAGAAACTTAATTCTCTTTGTTGAGTTAGTTATGCTTTAGTTTCGGAGCTCCAAATCTGAAGCTAAAAGACAAGGCCGTGTCTAGAAATTTCAGACTTTAGGCAGAATTATTGAAGAAGCAAATGGTAATATAACTAATCAGTCTTTATCTCATTTTTCGAGCATTCTACATAATCAATTACCCTAGCTTTATAATCAAATAATTGTAATATTTAACCCTCAGTAGATAATATGCTTAATTCGTTCAATATAGTTAATCCCGTATAGGAATAAAGCAATTTCAATTATTAAAAATTTCTTTAGCCAGTAGAAACCATTATAGGTATTGTTAATATTACTTTATGAGAAAAATATACAATTACAAGAAAAATATAATATAATGCTTTTATTGGAGTGTTAATTTCTTCTATTTACATTTCTCAATAGTATCAATTATGAAAATAATTCATGAAACACTAACACTAACCATTACATTGTGGTATAAAGACTAGAGAGTGGAATGAAAACTATTTTTTAGTGGGCCCAAGGGAATTGCCTAATGGATTGAAAGCTTCTACAGCCCTCCTAAAAGTTTGTCTGGAGGTTGAAGAATGAACATATATTGGCACTCAACCTATGAAAACACAAGTTTTAAAAATAGAATGGAATAGTACGAAAAATAGAAGTAGAAAACAAAGTAATTTTGAGGATACAACAGATGACTTTCATGTTTCAACTTGAGAAGAAATATAAAAATATATAGAAACTGTTAAATAATAATTATAAAAGAGTATAATAAAGATTATAAAAAGAAATAAAAGATAAATCATCCTCCTCCAACACACCAAACGGCTGTTAGTCTATAAAATATTCCTCTATGGAAGTTTCTTTTTTTTTCTTTTTTAATCGGTTGTGTGCTTCCTCATATATGCAGCAAAAACTCTAGGAAACCAAATTATTCACACACTATGAATAGTGCAGCTTTGGTTATACAATCACCCATGGTTTAGTTGTAAATTAATCTACTAAATACGTACGTCAAGGAGTCCAAAACCGCTTATGTTCTAAATAAGTAAAACTCACAGTTTTACGAAAGGTATATGGACCCTAGAATCCTTTTCCCAAACCTAAAGAAATCCAAATCAAACTCAATTAATTTGAGACACATTTACCACTTTCTTGTTCTAATATAGGAAATTATGAGCTACCAAGAAATTCTCATTCCCTTCGGAATGACGAGTGTTGGCAAAGTTTGGGATGTAGTCAAGAAGCAGTAGACAGAAGGGCTAACTAGAAACAAATTGTATATCTTTTGAGGATTAACTCTTGTACGTCTAGAGACTACAGCTAAATACAAGTTCAATGTTCAAAGACTGAATTGGTAGTTTGCTGTGTTTTTGTTTGACGTATGTAAATTGCAGTATCAGTACCTATATGTATCATTATTATGTATTTGATAAGAATACTTTTAAAATATATATATACACACATATATATCGGTGTGTTGCAGGTTAGGGCTTGAGTATTGCCATTCTAGAATATTATACTCATATGTGAAGAAATAATGTCCATAAATTGTACCAGACACAGTATCAAAGAATTTGGAAACCTAGTGGAGAAATTACACACACTTACAATTCTACTCTGTAATTACTTATAGGCTTCTAGAAATGTTGAGATTTCAAAGAAATGCTAGCTGATTTTTCAGTAATTGGACAGGTAGAAGGTGAATATTTTAAGCTAAACAAGGAACTAAGTGAGAAGACTCGTGAACTGAGGTGTTGTTATCATGCTTGAAATTTTGTGTAATAAGACATGCTATAATTTGATTTTGCTGGTTCAAATACATAATTCTACATCTAACAGGCAGCTCAATGGAGAAGAACTACAAGGATTGACCTTAAAAGATCTGAAGAAACTAGAAAATTTACTTAACACATGCTTGCATCGCATTTCAAAAGCGAAGGTTTGTCCTTCATATCCTTGAGCACTTTTACTATTGCTCTGGTTTAGCCTATCAATATTACATAAGTAGAATGAATTGGTACTTATATTATATTCAAATGGAAAGAACAAGATATAAAATGACTTTATACGAGGAATAGTTGAAGTAG
Organism: Adenanthera pavonina; assembly: GCA_026686845.1. NCBI lineage: Eukaryota > Viridiplantae > Streptophyta > Magnoliopsida > Fabales > Fabaceae > Adenanthera > Adenanthera pavonina. The sequence goes on along the minus strand of JAIVEN010000029.1, from coordinate 1,312,793 downwards.
CACCTATTGAGAAGAAAAAGGTAGAAAATCATTTAAGATGATTTGGATTATATACAACAACAACATTAGCTTTATCCCACTAAGTGAGGTCAGTTACATGGATCATACGACGCCAATGTGCTCTATCAAACACCATCTCCTCAGACAAATCATTTCTCAAAAGGTCATTCCTTAACACTTCCCTTAGTGTCCTTTTTGGTCTTCCTCTACTCCTTTTGATCGGAATTCAGGCCATTTGATCAACTCTCTTCACTGGCTCCTCTTGCCCTTTTCTTTGTACATGCTCAAACCACCTTAAATGATTTTTCACCATTTTCTTCTCGATAGGTGCTACCCCAACTTTCCTTCATATATATTCATTTCGTATCTTATCCAATTTTATATGACTACACATTCATCTCAACATTCTCATTTCTGCTACCCCATCTTATGCTCTTATTGTCCTTTCAAAGCCCAACATTCACTACCATATAGCATTGCTGGCCTTATAGCTGTTCTGTAAAATTTTCCTTTAAGCTTAGTAGGTACCTTGTGGTCACAAATAACTCATGTTGCTTTCCTTTACTTTAACCACCCAGCTTGTATCCTATACATAACATCCCCATCAATTTCACCATTATTTTGTAAAATCGACCCGAAATATCTAAACTTTGACACTTCATGAATGATTTGTTCCCCAATTTTTACCTCTGAATCATTTCTAATTAGTCTCTTATTAAATTTACAATGCATATATTCCGTCTTACTTCTACTCAGACAGAAACCTTTTAATTCCAAAGTATGTCTCCATAATTCAAGTTTAGAGTTGACCTCTTCTCTTGAGTCCTCAATTAAAACTATATCATTCACGAAGAGCATGCACTTTGGAATTTCTTCCTGTATATGTTCTGTGAGAACATCCAAAACCAGATCAAATAGGTATGGACTCAAGGAAGATCCTTGATATAAACCTATTGTTATAGGGAAGTTCTTTGTCTCATCTCCAAGGGTTCTCACACTTGTTGTTACCCCCTCATATATATCCTTTACGACTCGAATATAGGCCACACGGACACCTTTCTTCTCCATTGCTTTCCACAATACATCTCTTGGTACTCTATCATAGGCTTTTTCCAAATCAATGAAAACCATATGCAAGTCTCTCTTTTTACTTCGGTATCTTTCAATCAAACCCCTTAATAAATAACTAGCCTCTGTTGTAGACCGTCCTGGTATAAATCCAAATTGGTTTTCCAAAATACGAGACTCTTTTCTGAGTCTATGCTTAATCACTCTTTCCCAAAGTTTTATGGTGTGACTCATGAGTTTTATCCCCCTATAATTACCACAATTATGAATATTCCCCTTGTTCTTGTATATGGGCACTAGAGTGTTCTTTCTCCATTTCTCTGGCATTTTCTTATACCTTAAAATCTCGTTAAATAACTTAGTGAGCCACCAAACCCCATTCTCTCCTTAGTACTTTTAAACTTCGATAGGAATACCATCGGGACCAATGTCTTTACCATTATCTATTCTCTTAAGAGCTTCTTTTACCTCTCAAACCTAAATCCTATGATAGAAATTCAAATTGAGATTATCTTCATGGGTTGTTAATCCTTCAGTATCAATAGTCATATCAAATCCATTAATGAAAAGTTTATAAAAGTAGCTCTCCCATCTTTCTTTGATATCATCATCTAAAACTAAAATTTTTCCTTCTTCATCCTTAATGTATCTTACTTGGTCCAAATCTCTTGACTTTCTTTCTCTTCTCTTGGCAATTTTGTAAATCTTATGCTCACCATTCTTCGATCCTAAATCTTGGTAGAATTCCTCAAAAGCTTTAGATCTAGCCTTGCTCACTACTTTCTTAGTCTCCTTTTTAGCCAACCGATAACATTTCCAATTTTCATCGTTATTGCATATGATTTGGATATATATCTAAAAAAAAATTCCTATCGAAGCCAATAAAAAAGCTAATCAAACAGCTTTTAGCCTTGAAAAATAATGCAGAGGGAGACAAAAAAGAACAGTTATCTCACTATTATTTTATTGTTCTCCTGTGCACATGGCTTCTTGTTTTTTCTCCATATATTCCTTTACTATTCAGCAGTTCATTGAATCCCATGCATGGCATGGATAATACTAATTATATTTATAATAGATAGAAATGAATTCCATGTCTTTCAGGCTGAAGCATTTGAGCAGGATATCAGTATTCTTAAGAAAAAGGTTAGAGTTATATATTTGTTTATCAAAAGTATCTTTCACATTCAGTCTTCTCCTCTGGGGTTATGATGAGAAGTATATGATCATATTTGGGCCAGTATTCCTAAGAAATTTTAGTTTATGGAGTATTTGCAAACTTATAAGATATTTACATTTGTAGGCTCGAACCAAAAACATGAAAATATATATGTACTGCCTATGAGTCCTATACGAGAGAAGAATACTTGTCTTTTCATACAAGTCATTCTCACATCGAATCTAAATTTCTGAAAATACGTAATACTTGTAGATTTCAATATGGTAACTTGAACTTTACACTAATTTATGCATTAACAATGTGTTTATTCTTAATATAAATGAAGGAAGCCAAACTCATGGAAGAAAACCAGAGACTAAATCAGGTTTTTAGATTCTTGTCATTGATTCTCATGTTAATTTCTTGGCCTTCATAATGATTATGTCTCATTTTGGATGTGTTCAAACTTAATGCAAATCCAGGAAGTCAAATTCAGGGAAGAAAACTTGAGATTGCAACAGGTAATTAATAGGTTTTTAGGTTCCTGTCTTTCTCTTGTTTCTCATTTGTCTAGAAAGTATCAAAGCGTGAAATGAAATTGTATTAATAGGTTCAAAGTCTTGAGAATGACCACCAAGACCAGTCATTGGACACCACTCTCAGAATAAAGTAAGTCCTATAACCTCCTTTTAAGTGAGAGATGTTTTATTTACTCACTGTTTTTGTTTTTTGTATTTGGAGGACAACAAAAATGATTGTGGGCTTGATTTCCAGTTTCATTTTAGAGTAATTATTATTTCAGCCTCCCTAAAAAATATTTACTATTCAGGTGGTCATATTAATATAGTTGCTCATGAGAATGAACTGTCTCTAATGTGAAACCCTGGTGGCTTACATGAATGATTTGTAATACACATATGGATACTACTAAACATTTTGAGGTGGAAATAATATTGGTCCACATGAGCAATTTTATTAACATGAGGTAACAAAATTCATGACAGGATTAGACCAAATTGACGAGATTTGTCAAAACGTTTGGACTAATTAGATACAGTAATTATCTTGTGAAAATTAGCTTGGTTGATTAAGTTTGTATCATTATGACTTAAATTAGGGACATATTTGTGCTAAAACTAGGTCATTACCCAGAAGTAACACACTATATGGCATGTATGGCAGGAATACAGTGTCAAATGAGTTAGAGCCGCTACATCGGCACTCGGGTGTAGTGTTAAATGAGCAAGGATTCCCACTTAATTTTTTATGGATGTGGGTAAAGAAGTTAGCCCTTGAGAGTAAGATTAGTTTCAGTTCTTGGAATATTGGTATTTTAACAGGTAAATCTATGGAGGTGGTGGATGTTATGATTTGAAGGACAATTAACATCTTGTGTCCTCAAGAAACTAAATGGGTGGGAGAAAAGGTTAAGGAGCTAGACACTGCTGATTTTAAACTTTGGTATGTAGGGAAAGTCAAAGAAAGGAATAAAGTTGGTATTATTGTGGACAAATATTGGAAAAATAATGTTGTAGGAGTTAGAAGATTTGTAGATAGGATTTTATCCTTAAAATTGACTATTGGACACAATATCTTCAATGGTATTAGTGATTACGTACCTCAAGTAGGGTCGAAAACACATATTAAGGAAAAATTTTAGGAAAATTTGGAGGGTTTGGTTTGAGATATTTCACGGGAGAAAAAAATTTTCATTGGGAGGGGACCTTAATGGTCATGTGGGAAAAGAAACAAGGTAATACATGGGAACTCATGGCGGTTATTGTTTTGAAGATGTAAACAAGGAGAGACATTCCATTCTTGATTTTTTAATAGCTTATAACCTCATGATTGTAAACACTTATTTCAAGAAACAGGAGGAGTATTTAATCACATATAAGAGTGGATTTCAAAGGTCACAAATTGATTTTTTTTTTGTAAGGAACTCAGATAGAAGAGCTTGTAAAGACTGCAAAGTAATCCCTAGTGAGAGCTTAACTTTACATTATAGGGTTTTAGTCCTTGATGTACTAGGTAAGAACCGTAAACTAAAAAGTTGAAAAGCCTTAAATATATCCTAGGATCAAGTGGTAGCAACTAAAATGTGAGAAACAATTGATTTTTTTGAGAAAAGTATTGGAGGAAGGTAATCGGAAATCACAAGAAAGTGCTAACATCTTGTGGAATGAGATGGCTAAAAGGATCAGGGATACCGCCAAAGCAGTCATGGGTGAATCCAAAGGTTTTGAATCTACAGAAAAATAATCTACGTAGTGAAACAAGAGTGTGCATGAAAAGGTCAAATATAGGAAAGAGTGTTTTAAAGTCTTGCATTTGTGCAATAACGATGAAAATTGGAAATGTTATCGGTTGGTTAAAAAAGAGATTAAGAAAGCAATGAGCAATGCTCGATCTAAAGCTTTTGAGAAATTTTATCAGGATTTAGGAACGAAGAACAGTGAACGTAAAATTTACAAAATTGCCAAGTGAAGGGAAAGAAAGTCAGGAGATTTGGATCAAGTAAGATGCATTAAGGATGAGAAAGGAAAAATCTTGGTTACAAATGATGATATCAAAGAAAGATGGGAGAGCTACTTTTGTAAGCTTTTCATTGATGAAGTAGGTGTGACTATTGATACAGAAGGATTAATAACTCATGAAGATGATTTGAATTTGAACTTCTATTGTAGGATTTGGTTTGGAGAGGTAAAAGAAGATCTTAAGAGAATGAATAATGGTAAAGCTATTGATTCTGATGGTATTCCTATTAAAGTTTGGAAGTGCTTAGAAGAGAAGTGGGTTTTATGACTCACTAAGTTATTTAATGAGATTTTAAGGTCCAAGAAAATGCCAGAAGAATGGAGAAAAAGTACTCTGCTGCTTATATACAAGAATAAGGGAGATATTCAGAATTGTGTAAATTATCAGAGAATAAAACTCATGAGTCACACTATAAAACTTTGAGAAAGAGAGATTGAGTATAGACTAAGAAGAGAGTCTTATATTTCAGAAAATCAATTTGGATTTATACTAAGTTATTTATTTATTAAGTGGCTTGATTGAAAAATACTAAAGAGAAAGACTTGCATATGTTTTTCATTGATTTGGAAAAAATTTATGATAGAGTATTAAGAGATGTGTTGTGGAAAACAATGGAGAAGAAATGTGTTTGTGTGATTTACATTCGAGTTATAAATGATATGTATGAGGGGGCAACAATAAGTGTAAGAACTCCTGGAGGTGAAAAAAAGGACTTTTCTGTAAGGGTAGATTTACCTCAAAAATCTTCCTTGAGTCCATACTTGTTTGATTTGGTTTTAGATGTTATAATAGAACATATACCGGAGGAAATTTCAAAGTGTATGCTCTTCACGGATGATATAGTCTTAATTGAAAATTCAAAAGAAGAGATTAATTCTGAACTTAAGTTATGGAGACATACATTGAAATCAAAAAGTTTCTGTTTGAGTAGAAGTAAGACGGAATATATGCATTGCAAATTTAATAAGAGGCCAATTAAAAATGATTTAGAGGTAAAATTAGAGAGCAAATCATTCCAAAAGTGTCAAAGTTCAGATATCTAGGGTTGATTTTACAAAGTGATAGTGCAATTGATGGAGATGTTATACATAGGATATAAGTTGGGTGGTTAAAGTGGAAAAAAAATATCAAGAGTTATTTGTGGCCATAAGGTACTTACTAAGTTTAGGGGGAAATTTTATCAAATAGCTATAAGGCCGACGATGCTGTATGGTTGTGAATGTTGGATTATAAAGGACCAAGAAAAGAATAAGATGGGAGTAGCTAAGATGAGAATGTTGGGATGGATATGTGGTTGTACAAAATTTAGATAAAATATGAAATGATTGTATATGAAGGAAAGTCGGAGTAGTATTTATTGAGAAGAAAATAGTGGCAAATCATTTAAAGTGATTTGGGCATGTATAAAAAAGAGGATAAGAGGAACCAGTTTGGAGATATGTTCAAATGGCTTAAAGCTTTATCAAAAGATGTAGAGGAAGAATAAAAAGAACACTAAAAAAAGTTATAAGGAATAACCTCTTGATAAATGATTTATCTGAGAAAATGATATTTGATAAAATTCATTGATATCGTATGATCCATGTAGCCGATCTCTTATTCGTTGGATAAGGTTAATATTATTATTATTATTGTTAATTGAGTTTGTATCATTCAGAGACATGTTATATTTTACATTAAGGATTTCTCAAGTATTGGACTTGGGCCCTTTAAAGTTAACACAAGTTAATTTGTCGCATGGTCTGGCTCATGTTCTGACATGCAAAAGTTAAGGAAAAAAAATTATTTGGCACAAAAATATATATATTTTGATGAGTATAAACATACCAGACAAAGATATAATATTTGGATTGTTGAGATTTGATCAGGACATTCATGATCAAACATGAATTGTGCTAGTATCTTCTAGCATCAGAAGATCTGGACTCTATATTAAGATGAGTTTGTTTAATATAGATATATATATATATATATAGTGTTATAATTCGAATGAAAAGAATAAAGAATTGTGAAAAGGTCAAGTTAATCCCATGCCATAATCATAGTGAGTAAGGAAAATCTAAGAATATATATAGAAATTAAGAAAGTTAAACTAAGAGATGTAGGTCTTCTGAATTCTCTGTTTCTCCCAGAATGTTGGCTCTCATGTTCATTTTTCTTTAATATTTTAATATCATCTGGCAAATGTTCATTTTTCTTTAATATTTTAATATCATCTGGCAAGTGTGTGTGTGTGTCGACACACCACTTAGGTTAAATATTCTTAAGGGATATCAAGAATATTTCTTTTTTTCATAAACGATGTCATAATGATAAATCATTAGGAGCAATAGCTTTTTTTTGTTGGTCTTTTTATTAAAAATTAAATTAAATGTGATATTTTTTCCGAAGAAATAAAAACACAAAATGACACTATATATATACATTATTTGCACTAATTAATAATTTGTTTATTATTTAGTCATTCCTTCATACTTCCTGTACTAATGAGAGTTTGGCTTTCTGTGTGTTGCAGGTTCTCTTTATTTAAATAATAACCAAAAAAAAAATATTTGTATGGACGAGCACGAAAACGTAATCTCCAGCATCGATGAACTCCTTGTGACTTGATTGATACCTTTTTTAAGTTCCATTTGTATGTGGTGTTTTGATTTGAAAACAACTTTCTTCTGTTAAATATATGTAAGTCTAAGGCCCAGCTGTAAGAGTTGTACTGGAATTCTCTCTCTCAAGCTAGTTCTTTTGGCTAATTCACAAGATAATAATAATAGTAATAGTAATTAATAATAATAATAATAATTTATTATTATTATTATTAGCAGCTAATTCTTAATACTGTTTATATGGAAAAGGTTTGGTGGGAAAGGGTAAAATTTATTTTGATGATATCTATATTTTGAAGGAATTAGTTTTTAGCTGTTGATTCGATATTACCTTTGATATTTAAAAAAAATACAAATTAAATAAAATAAAATGGGAGAAAAGTAAAACTAGAGAAATTATGGAATAAGTTATAATTTAATTATTTTAGAGATTTTAATTATGTGGTTGTGTACAGCTACAATTAATCATGACAAATCATCATCAATTAATATTAATGTATAATAAAATTTATATATTGTTTGTAAATTAGTGATAATGTAGCTAATTTTTGCATGGAAAAAACATATCTAATTCGTCTAATAATATAATCTTTCGAGAGAATTGTAAAAAAATATCAAAATAAAAAAATTTGAAAAATAGGATCTAAAGTTCATTTTGTACTCATGGTAAATTAGAATTTTTTAAAATAAAATTAGAAAATTTCCAAGTTTGCATAGAATTTTTTTATATTAAATGAGAATAGAAAAATTTTCTATTCTAATTTAAAAAAATTTTAGATTTATTTTAAAGAATTTTAACCTGCTTTGCAAACAGGGTTAATTTTGATCTCACTTTCTAAATATTTTTCATTTCCGTATTTGTTTCCAAATTTCTCTATTTTTCTTTTGGATAAATCAATCTAATATGTAGTATTTATTACCCTTATATAAAGGTTAAAACAGATGGGTAGCATTGAATGATGAAAAGGTTGACAATGACGTTTGAAAATTGATCGATCCCATAAATAGTAAAATTAAGTTGACTAACAAAGTATGTATACGCAGAAATCTGAAAATGTTGACATTGACTTGAAAGTTCAGAAGTCAAAATATCTTTGTCCTCCTCATCCTCGGGTCACCAATTTAAACTTAAAATAATATATCTAAATAAAAAGAGAGAGATTGGAGGTTAAAAATATTAAGAGTTAGAGAATCATCCCATTAATTTCGTATGCCAACAAATTCTTATAATTAGTGGGCCCATCTATTAAAGTATGAAAAATGAGTCCCATTGTTTACAACTCATTAACATATTACTTACATGTTATAAATTTTATATTATTTATATTGATATGTACTCTTTTTATCTTATATTATAAAATAATAAATATAATTTTTTTTATTTCACATTATAAGGTAACATGATTATATTTATCAACTTTATTTTTTATTAATGTAACATTTTATTAATGTAACATTTAGTATTATAAATTGTGTTGATTAATGATATTTATTTAGGTAAAATAGAAATTTTTGATTTTTTTAAAAATTTAAAAATATTATATATTTTTCTTAATACACTTAAAATTTTACTTATTATCTTATAATATGGGATTAGGTCAGTATATTATATGAGAAATGTTGTGTGTATATATATTTCGTTTTTATACAATAGTTTTTTTTTCTAATATTTTTATGAGAAGGACTTTAATAAAATTGTGAAAACTCAATTATATAAAAGGTATTGGATAAATTAAATTAGTACGAGGGAAAAAGAGGGTCATGATGATAGCAGACCATGGGCATTGGAAGCAGGAAGGCTATGTGTACTATTGGCTCAGCTAACTAAACGCATTCACCAGTGGCAATTGCAAGCACACCTACGCTCCCCCAAGATAATAACTCAACAACACACCTGAATAAGTACTCTCTCTTCCTCAATTTATAATTTAAATCTTTTTTACAAACATCAATAAATTATTAAATAATAAAAATTATAATAAAATTTAATATTATTTTATTAAAATAACCTTAACTTAAATGTTAAGAAATAATTTATATTTCACCGTCCATTATTGTTAATTAAGAATGAAAGAGTAAAAAATATAACGAATGCTTAATTGATAATTTTAAATAACAGATAATATGAGAGATTTAAAATAATCTGTAACAAGGTATAAAATAGGAGGGAGGGACTACTACAACTAATTACAAACCTTGTGCTCACATATATTTTATATCTATCGTGCTAATTTTTTTTTTCTGAATGAAACTAAGATTTAATATATATATATATATATATGACAAAAAAATGATTTCATGCTTTGCATAATGTTTAAGGCAAATTGTATTGTTTATAACTAATAAATTGTGTGATTTTGTGTAAATTTTATTATTTATATATATATGTAAATATAATAATTTAAAATTAATTAAAGTATTTTTAAATTATAAACTATGAATTGTTTAATTTATTATTTAGATTTCATGTAGTATAAGAAAAAATTTGGGTCTAGTAAACATGTGAAGAAATTGTTGCATAAATATATATTTTTATCAATAATAACAATATCGGCTGGATTTGCATATTGAAAATTGAAATTAACAATGAATAAATAATTTTTCCTATGTAGTATAGAATGAAACCAAAAAAATAGAAAAATTTCATAAATTAAGAATATCTTTATGTTTCTAAATAAACAATTAATACAATTAAGTAATAATGATTAAAATCAATACCATCAAAATCAGACCATTTATTGAATCCAAAAAAGTACAATTTAAAATTTAATGTTTCAACCGTGATCATACAATGATTAAACTATAATATTAAAATTCATATTTTAAATTTTTTCTGTTATATATTATATAGAAAATATAAAAACTACTACTAATAAGTTTTATAACTTAATATTAAAATATGAATAAATTAATATTCATGCATAATTTTATTTTATATTCAAAATAGTTAATTAATAATTTTTTATTATATTATTTGTTAGATAAATTTATCATTATTAATAAGTATGTATCATAATAATTCTTATATAATATTATAATATAGAAAAAAGAAAATTTATACAAAAATAATGATATTTTGTACTAAATACTAATTATTAATAATAATGTTATTTTATCTTAAAAATTAAAAAATAAAACATATTAAAGTATCCTTAGTCTAGTTATAGTTGGTTTTGGCCGGTTTTTTCAATTTTCAATCGGTTTGGCTGGTTTTTAACTAATTTTCTCTTTGGCTAGTTCTTTAAAATATTTTTAACGGATTCTAGTACTAGTTTATCAATTTGATCAATTCAATTCTTAGAACACTGATTAAAATATAACAGATATTGCTTATTTTAATTCTTTTTGTGAAAACCATGAGTATTTCTCATTTATTGCAAACTTAAGGTACTAAAAGGCAAAAGATAAATTATTCTCAATCAAGTTTTCTTCATATATAAAGGCTAAAAATCAAAGGCGGAATTATGAATTAGGACCAAAATGGGGAATTAATGACAAAGTAAGGATTTATTATGCATTTAATTATATTAAAAGACCAAATGTTTTTAAATAAAATTAAAAAATTGTGAGATTATCATAATGCTTTTAAAACTCCCCTCCACCTACCCTACTATTGCCAGCAGTCGGTCAACGACGATCAATGCTCATTGGCGGTCGGTTCTCACGGTCAACAGTCGTTGGCGATCGATCAACAATCACCTGTGACCAGTCAATGGGCACCTACGATCGGTCATTTGCTACCAGTGATCGGTTAAGGGCCACGAGCAATAGATCAGCTTTAAATGGTTTACAATTTCTTTTTACAGATTTTGCAACTTATTTGCTTCAAATTTGCAACTTAGTTTTCAAATTTTTACATTGCAATTTCTATTTCAAAATTTGCAACTTACTTATTATGAATTTGTAACCCATTTTCTAGATTTTAACTTTTAATTGTTAAAGTGTTTTACAACTTCTTTTTTGAAAATTTGCAATTTACTTACTCTAAATTTGCAATACATTTTCCAAATTTTTATAATGAATTATTTCAGTAGTTTACAACTTCTTTTTCATATTTTGTAACTTTTTTTATTTCAAATTTACAACTCGTTCTCTAAATTTTAACTTTAAATTGTTCAAGTGCTTAACAACTTTTTTTTTTAGAATTTGCAACTCATTTTTCCAAATTTTTATAATGAATTATTCTAGTGGTTTGCAAATTCTTTTTTAGATTTTGCAACTCTCTTATAAATTTGCAACTCATTCTCCAAATTTTAACTTTGAACTATTCAGGTGCTTTACAACTTTTTTTTTTTCAAAATTTGTAACTTGCTTACTCTAAATTTCCAACACATTTTCCAAATTTTTGTAATAAATTATTCCAATGGTTTACAACTTCTTTTTTAAATTTTGCAACTCTTATATTCTAAATTTGCAATTCATTTATCAAATTTTACTTTGAATTATTCAAGTGCTTATTCTAAATTTACAACTTTATTTTTAAACTTTTACTATTGGAATAACTAAAAACATTCAGAAGTTAAAAATAAATTTTTTTGTAGTAAAAATTTGGAGAACGACATATAAGTTCAGAGTAAGTAAGTTGCAAAATTTAAAAAAGATGTTACAAAGTGCTAGAATGATTCATAGTAAAAATTAGTAAAATAAATTATAAATTCAGAGTAAAGAAGTTACAAAGCACTTGAATAATTCAAAGTAAAATTTTGTAAAATAAATTGTAAATTTAGAGTAAGAAAGTTGTAAAATTTGAAAAAGAAACAACTGGAATAATTTATTGTAAAAATTTAGAAAATGAGTTGCAATTTTAAGTGAGTAGGTTACAAATTCTAAAAAGAAGTTGTAGAGCGCTTAAACAATTCAAAGTTAAAATTTGGAAAACGAATTATAAATTCAAAATAAGTAAGTTATAAATTATAAAAAAGAAGTTATAAAGTACTTGAACAATTTAAAGTTAAAATTTGGTGAACGAGTTAGGGTAAGAGAGTTATAAAATTTGAAAAAGAAATTACAAACCATTGGATCAAAATAAATTACAAATTTAGAGTAAACAAGTTCCAAATTCTGAAAAAGAAGTTATAAAATATTTGAATAATTCAAAGTTAAAATTTGAAAAATCAATTGTAAATTCAGAATAAGTAAGTTGTAAATTTTGGAATAGAAATTACAAAGTAAAAATTTGAAAACTAAATTACAAATTTAGAATAAGCAAGTTACGAGATATGGAAAAACAGGCTGTAAACCATTTATCGCTGGTGATAGTGGACCGATCACCTGCAACTAGTGATTGTGGTCACCGGCCGGTTAACTGTGGGTCAACGGTGTTGACAAATCGCCAGTGGCCATTGACCAACTACCGACGATGGGTGGGAAGGTGGATGGGAGTTTTAAGAGTATTTAGATAATCTCACAATTTTTTAATTTTATTTAAAATATTTGGTCCTTTAATATAATTAAATGAACAATAGATCATAATTTTTAATTAATTTCTCTTTTTGATCATAATATGTAATTCCCCCAGAATCAAATCGTCAACTCCTTACTCACAAGGCGAAATCCTCTATGACTTCATTTAATCATTTTAATTTTAATCTCTTCCAAGTTATCAAAAGGCCCTTATATATATTTTATAACAAATGAAAGCTAACGAAAAAACAGAAACAAAACAAAACACTAAATAAACTTGTCCAGTTGATCAGGAGGGATCAGATAGAAACCAGGGGGTGCTCCAAGAGCACGTTTTGTAAGACAGTCTGCAATCAAGTTCTTTTCTCTGGGAATCCACTGTAATTCAACATGCCACTCTCTCTGTAAATAACTCTTGATCTCCATAATTAATGAGCTATCAGCATGAAGGCTATCACAAGAACTCTGAATCAGTCTTAAAACTTCAGTAGAATCCGACTTCAACACTACATGCTTTTCTCCACTATCCCACAGACGTCGGAATCCCAAGAGACATCCCCATAATTCCGTTGATAATGCATCACCTTCATACAGCCGGAGGTAAGCAGCATCTGTGATACGTTTACTAATGTCCTCAATAATGATTCCATAGCCAGTGGTCTCATAAGATGCCGAGAAGGCCCCATTGACATAAGCAATAAGCGTAGCCTCGATATTCTCATGTTCTTCTTGTACGACTCTCGTAATGCCTCTTATTTTAGAAAGCCGCTGCTGTGTTTGTGCTTCTTTCATACTTGCCAAGATAGCTCTTGCTTTGATAATAACCGTCTCTACATTAGGTTCATACACCTCAAAGATTCGTTCATTACGTCTCTTCCAAAGGAGCCAGCAAAGGACAACAAACATGGAGCTCCATTGCCTACTTTCTATGCCAACTGGGTGCTGGAGATTCAAAGCACACCAATCTTCCAATGAGCTGGAGAAGAATCTATGCGTATAAGAAGGCTTAATAAGACTTAACCACATGCTTCGAGTGTTGGCACAGTCTCTTACCACATGAAGGCAATCCTTTTCCTTCGAATCGCACCAAGTACACATAGCCGAAGCACTCAAACTCTGATTTGAGCGGGACTTGTTAGTCAGCAGCCTGTCATGAAGAGTGAGCTAGAAGAAGTATTTGCATCACTGAGGAACCAGCATTTTCCAAATTCTCGACCAAACTGGATTTGTAGGAGATGGATCATTCCTAAGCATCTTATACACAGACTTTACAGTGAAATTACCACTTCTTTCTAGCTTCCATCTCATGGTGTCTGTGCCGTCGTGCCCAGTACAGTGCTCCATCCCTTTCTCAACATGGGTCCAGTTATTCTTTAGACCACACTAGAAGCGTGAACCGGGCCTTTTGTTATCAACTTTAGGAATCAAGTTATTCCCACATTTATATTTACTACGAATAACTTAGGCCCATAATGAATCCTTATCTTTTATTAAATTCCACCCTGCTTTCATGAGAAATGCTTGGTTTTGTAGTTTGGTATAACGGATACCCAAGCCTCCCTGAGCTTTCTCCTGACAGACGCCCTCCCAGGCAACAAGATGAATTCTCCTCCGTTCTTCGGTGGATCCCCAAAGAAATCCACGGGCTTTCTTATCAATCTCCTTACAAGTGCTAATCGGGAGGCTCACCGTCTATATAGGGTATAAGGGAATAGCAGAGACAATGGAAGAAACCAGAGTGCTTCTACCGGCAAAAGAAATAGAATTAGTATTCCAACTCGAAAATCTTTGCTTCACCTTATCTACTGCATACTAGTAGGTATCTCTCGTAACTCTGTCATGATGAAGGAGGACTCCCAAATATTTTCCAAGATCGCCAATAATAGTGAATCTAAGAAGGTCACTAAGTTGTGAGGCTCTATTGTGATTAACATTCTTGGAGAAAAAAACCCTTGTCTTAGATTAGCTCACTTTCTGACCAGATACTTGACAGAAAATATCAAGACATCTTTTGATTACATCTACTTGGTCAACTGCTGCAAAGGCCCTTATATTCTTATATACTAATTCAACTATTTGCCCACAAAAAGAAAACCACAGTCACTGCCGAGTAGTGTATGTTCCTTGTAACACCCCTCATGACTTTGTTTTAGCATTGTGTGCAGAACTAGAGGAAACAGGATGGAGGAAGGCTCAAATGGAGGAAAAATTGAGTTCCACACCGCGGTTTGAAGCAGGGCTGCCCTGGCGAGAGTAAGTCCAGTGCCATTGTTCAGTTGAAACACAGTGGGGTTGCGGTGGACTTATCTGATGCTGCGGCAAGAGTCAAGGATTTCATTTAAATCAGAAATATTTTGGACGAACAGAAAGAAAGAAAGGAAAGGGAGCGACGGAGAATAACGGAGAAGCTGTGCTGGGGTTTGAGTTTTCCGGCCATTAGGAGTAATTTTCGGACCTTGGAAGCTTGGTTTCACATTGATAAGTGATCTCCACTCCTCCTTCTCCATTTTTTTTGGGTTTAAATTTGGGATTTTTCGGTTATATGTCAGGATTTCCGGTTTGGGCTGAAATCCACCGATTGAAATGGATGAAATGGGATTAAAGAAGTGTGTTTTGGTGTTCTTGTTGCTTGGGTTCGAGTTTTGAAGGGAGTATATATAATTTAAGCTTAACCTTAGTTACTTTTGGTTAGAGCTCTTGGGAATCCGAAGTGTATGAGATTGTTTGGTGCTTGAACGATTCCTAGGAGCTTAATGATACATGAAAGAGGTGTTGAAACCTTGAGTTAGGCCTAAAGTAGTTGAATTGTGATTTTGAATTGAATGGTATATGGTGTTAATTGAGGTATTATGGTGTTGTAAATGTTGTTTAGCTACTCGAAGAAGACTAGTTGTGGGATTGACATTCAAGAAAGCTTGTGGAACCCGTGTATGTGTGATAACAACAATTGAGGTAACCGGGTGTTTGTTTGTTTTGTATTGTTTATATTGTATGATAGTACGTGTATTTGTGTATATATGCATGTTTCTTTCATACTACAATATAGATGTGTTTGTGTGTACTATTTTTTATATATTGTGGTATGCACACAGCTAGATGATGATTATGATTATAATGATGATTACATATGTGATGATGACATTGATATGATATGACATGATGCATAGCATGACATTGAGATCATGATGATTATTATATGATGATACATGAGCATCATCATATGGCATTGTGAGATTGTGATATATGGCGGATTGAGTGGCGATGATGTGATGACAATATGATATATGATGATATATATGTTAGGGAGGATAAGGATGGAATATATATATATATGTTAGGGAGGATAAGAATGAGATCCCTGTGGCTAAATCTCCTCCTATGGCTAGGAGGGGAAAGGCGCGCAGTGAACTGCACATTCCCTAAATCGCTGCTAATTCGTGGTGGGGAAAGCGAAAGGAGAGCCACTGTCCAAACATTAGTGTTACCTTTGGCCGGGTACACTAATTGGAGGTGAGTTTGGTGATGTCCTATAATTAGTCTTCACCGACTGTTGGAAGGGAATTACCTATATGAAATGTCCTGTTATGACGATAGCCCATGGTTCTAGCTGTATGCGAGGGAGTCATGCATTCCATTCATTTCACATTGCATTCATGAGTTGTATGAGTTATATATGTATATATGTGTGTGTGTGTGTGTGGTTGTCCCCGGTTACTAAGACATTGTCTCATACCTCTCTTTCATGAACTAACCTTTCAGGCGACGGTTCTAGCACTAGTCCGGAGAAGATGAGGGAGTAGCATCGGACGTGAGAATACTAGGTCTATGTAGTTTATGTGTAATTTGGATATGTAATTTATGCCAAGTAAGATAGAATATTTTGTAATGGATGGATGTTGTATGTATGATTATGTATGTGGAATTATGTTGTATGTGCTATGTATGCTAGATAGTGGTATATGTGTGACTTAGGGTTTTGAGGTGTCAGTGTGGTAATGTTTGTGAGCCCATGGGTGGAATTGGGTCTTATTAGTGTGTTTTGGGGCAAGTAACCCAAATTGTCAAATGGGGTTCAAGGGGGTCAAATCTCAGAGGAACGGTTCTTTTGAGGTGAAATCTCTTTGGACAAGTTGTTTGAGTGACTTTAGACCTATTTGAATGGTCCCGAGTGGTTGAATTGCCTTTGATGGCAAATGAGAGTTATGAGTTATGAGTTTTGGTCAAAAAGTGGCCAAAACGGTGTCAGATGTCTAGAATCTCCATACGGAGTTGGATTGAAGTGAAAGTGGTGTCTATGGATAGATTGAGACTAGATTGACTTGTAAGAGTTGAAATAAGATCAATCAGAAGTTGGAGCATAAAGTTATGCGCATTAGAAATTCGCTCTAGTGTTGAAAATTTGCTGGTAGAAAAAACTAGTAGGGGGCACTGTGGTGCCAGGAAGCAGGCCACGGTGCCAAAGAGACCAGTAGCAAATGAAAAATAGGGGAGGTCTGGAGCCGTGGCGGTACTGTAGCGGCCCCAACTCAGATTTTGATGTTGTTTGGCTTTTTTCCATTGCTCTGAAATTTTGGTAGATTGTTTGAGATGTTTGGGTTGTATTTGGTTAGATTTTAAAGTTTGTGGTCGAGTCCGGAGGTGATTGGAGGTAGGGTGTTACATTCCTCTAGTTTTTACCCATATCTGAACCAACATGGAGGTGTAGCCATCAAGATTTTGATATTCTACATAGGTATTCCTATACATTTACATCATATTTGAATTTGACACATATTTCCTCCTTTTTCAATAAAATTTTTTATATTTTTAATATTTGTAAAAAGTGTTAAGTAACGTTTTTAACCCATGATACTTAGGGTTAGCAATGAAGGCACGTTGTTAATAATATATATTTTTATTATTTAAGGATAAAAGATATTTTTCATTTGCTATAGCATTTTCTGTATACCAAATGGAGCTGTAATGTATTTTTTGAATTCTATTTTTTAATTTATAGATGTATTCAAAAAATTAAATACAATGTGTGATCCAAGTAAGAATATCATCACCTAATATATAAATATATATATAATAAAAATTCTAACAAACTGCACCTTTTCATGAGTGATAAACACTATAAGTCATTTTTCCACTCAATGTGTATATAGAACTCACACTAGTTAAAATAAAAATTTGCTTTATCTTTTAAAAAAGAATTATTCATTCACGAGAGGAATTTTCTTATGAGTTAATGGGCATCTTAAAGGTGACGTGGATGTAAAATTACAATTAATTTAAGAAAAAAAATAATTTAGTACTCACAAGAAAAAATATTTTTCTTTATGGACCCAATTTAGAAATTCAATACTCACATAAATTGAATTTTTAATTGAGTCTCAACTGATACATTTGTAAATATTTTTTTATACAAATTTTAAAATGTCTTTTTTTTTATTTAATTAGTCAAGAGAAGAGAAGAGGGTGAAGATAGGAAAGAAGAACCAAATGAATTTGAGAAGGAAGCCTCTGTACTCTACTTCGAATCAATCTCATACCAAAGTTCAGATTTTCACCTGCTCTCCAAAACGCTTTCTCTCAGTCTTTAATAGTTTCAGTCATCTATCTGAGCTTATTGCTTTCATCTAGTTTTAATATCTGTTTCCTTTGATCTGCACAACTTGTTCTTCCTATTCTTTAATATTCATTTGATACTTTATGGTTCTCTTTTTCATTCGATACTCGTAGACTTTCCTACATATTTATTTAATTATTTATTATTTTTGAGTATTAATCTGCAGATTTCACTAAATTTGTTTGTTTAGTTTGAAGGAGGCTAGGGATTGAAATGACGAGGAGGAAGATCGCGATAAAGAAGATCGAGAAAGTTGCTGCGAGGCAGGTGGCTTTCTCCAAGAGAAGGAAAGGTCTCTTCAAGAAGGCTATGGAGCTGTCCACTCTTTGTGATGCTGAGATTGCACTCTTGGTATTTTCTGCTTCTGGCAAACTCTTTGATTATGCTACTACAAGGTATCTTTTCTCTCTCTAATTTATTCTTTTCTTTTTCTTTTTTTAATGCGAGAACTTTGTATTCAATAATCAGGATTCTAACAGGTCGAGAATTTTTGAAACCTAATCTATATATCTGCAGGAGTTGAATGTATGAGACAGACTTTAAATTATAGGAATGGATCTAGCAAACTTGTTATTAGTTAACAGACTTTGTACAGAATATTCATTCTGAATAACTACGTACGGTTTGAAGATGTAATTTTGTTAACAAAGCTGCTTAAGTTTCATAGGCTTTTGTTAATTTAGAAATGTTATTAGTCTTTTGTAA
This sequence comes from Adenanthera pavonina, assembly GCA_026686845.1. Lineage (NCBI taxonomy): Eukaryota > Viridiplantae > Streptophyta > Magnoliopsida > Fabales > Fabaceae > Adenanthera > Adenanthera pavonina. The sequence goes on along the minus strand of JAIVEN010000029.1, from coordinate 1,293,706 downwards.
ATAAGTGAACCATTCCATAAGAATCGTTTACTAAGGTGCTTTGAGCTAATTTGCAAACTTGTAGAAGTGAAAATAGTCAATTTACATCTCTGGAGATGTGCAGACTTTTCATGTGGGAATTCAGGAAGCCGTTTTCTTGCAAGTAATTGGCAATTTTACAGTTTCATGCCTATATTCTATTTCAGACTTTTGATTGTAGCCCTTGGCCACCATTATTGCTTTTTAATATCTCCCCACTTTTCCCTTGTACGTTTTTTCTTTGTAAATCCATTTGATTTCAATTACCTTTTGACTTGGTGGAAGTGCGGCTAACTCCCATGAATTGTTCTTTATAATAGTTTTGATTTCTTTATCTATCACTTCTTGCCACTTCCTTATACCCTATATTGGAAGATTGAGTACATTAATCCAAATAGTTTCCAATAGTGTGTACGTAGAATCGAAGTAAGTTGAACAAAAATAACTACAAATTGTAGATAATGATTCATTTTATTAATTTCCTAAATTGATTTCAGCTAATTGCATCCCTTAAAGCCTTTAATGACTCAAAACTCAGAGAGTGATGCTAAAAGCTTTTACATTACATCAATTCATGCATTTGGTTGCCTCAATATCCATTATCTAGGTAACAACAACATCAACAATAGTCTTATCCCATTAATGTGAGGTCAGATCCATTATCTAGGTAAACCTACAAAAAATTATCTAATCCTCATTGCCTCACAAAACCCCCTTCTTGGTTACCATCAATTCATTACATTGATGGTTAAAAGTCACGAATGCCCCCTTCTCCATAATTCATCCTTCTTGCCACACCACTATCCTTCATCCTTCTCCATCTACACCATTTTTGCAATAAATGTCGAAACTAAAAATTGATTAGGGCATTTCAATCTTTTTAATATTATTTTGTTTAGTTTAAAAATTTATAAAGTGGTCTATATGATGTACCAAACAAAGCTTAGTAATAGTCATTATATTATACCACATTGTATTTCTTACATTTATTGTTACTTCTGTAAGTAACCAAGCCCCCCTGTCAAAATATTATGTATGTTATGGTACCGAAATATACTAAAAAAAATATGAACTAATATGAAAACAAATAATTTTGCTATTTGAAGCATGAGGCAGGTGATTGAAAGGAGAAACTTGTATTCAGATGTAAACCTCGACAAATCACACCACCCATCTCTTGATCTGCAGGTATGATAATGCTCCTCTTCACTCTACCCCTTTGATCAATTGCTGTTTTGATTCATCTTCATATACTCTTTATCCTACATAGTTTTATACTTTTATTGAGTAGTAACAATATAAAAATAATAAATATTATATATCTCAATCTTTGTAAAATAAATTCTCTCACCCTTTTCCTGTTTGGATACCAGTACTAATATTTCTTTTATTTAATTATATATATACCTTTGCCATATAAGCTATTTCTTTTCATTTCTTTTCGATTAAAGGCTTCAGAAAATGTATTTCTTAATTATAGAATTACTTTTGCTATTTCATTGAATTTATTATTTCATTCCATTCTGCTGAACAGGCCCTTGTTTCAAAATTCTAATAATTTTAGGCATTGATATACTTTTTGTTCTTCGTGTTAGTATTATAATACCTTCAGTTTGGTTCTTTCTCGTTTTAATTGAGTCAATATTATCCTTCAGTATTTATAAATAATTAAAAATAAAAATTATTTTGTCATCATTGTCTTATAAACAGAAAATGAATACACTGCAGTTAACTTACAGAAGTTTGTTATAAAAGGAAAAAAGAAACTTAATTCTTTTTGTATATGTTGAGTTAGTTATGGTTTAGTTTCGGAGCTCCAAATCTGAAGCTAAAAGACAAGGCGGTGTCCAGAAATTGTAGACTTTAGACAAAATTATTAAAGAAGTATAGGATAATATAACTAATCAATCTTTATCTCATTTTTACAGCATTTTGAATTACAAAATCAATTATCATAGTTTTATTTATAAATAATTATAATATTTAAGTCTCAGTAGATAAAATGCTTAATTCATTCAATATATCTTTTAAAATAGTTAATCCTGTATAGTAATAAAACAATTTCAATTTTCAAAAATTTCTTTCACCAATAGAAACCATTATAGGTATTGTTAATAATACTTTATATTATTGCAGTGTTAATTTCTTCTATTTACATTTCTCAATAGTATCAATTATGAAAATATTTCATGAAGCACTAACACTAACCATTGCAATGTGGTATAAAGAGTGGAACGAAAAATATTTTTGGTGGGCCTAAGGCCTAAGGCAATTGTCTAATGGATTGAAAGCTTCTACAGCCCTCCTAAAAGTTTGTCTGGAGGGTGAAGAATAAGCATATTGGCACTCGATCTATGAAAACACAAGTTTTAAAAATGGAATGGAATGAAATAAAAAATATTATTAAAAAACAAAGTAGTTTTAAGGATACAACAGAATACGTTTCTAGTCGAGAAAAAATCTAAAAATATATAGAAACTGTTAAATAATAATTAAGAGTATAATAAAGATGATAAAAAGAAATAAAAAATAAATCTTCCTCCTTCAACACGCCAAACGGCTGTTAGTCTATAAAATATCCCTCATTGTAAGGAAGTTTTTTTCTTTTCTTTTTTTTGGTTATGTACCTTACAGATATTACCCAAGTTTTGTTATCTATATATTCATGAAAAACTCAAGGAAACCACATTATTCACACACTATGAATAGTGCAGCTTTGGTCGTACAGTCACTCAAGGTCTAGTTGTTAATTAATCAACTAATTACGTAAGTCAAGGAGGACATTACTCCTTAAGGTCTAAATAAGTAAAATTCAGTTCTGCGAAAGGTATATGGACCCTAGAATCCTTTTCCCAAACCTAAACAAATCCAAATCAAACTTAATTAATTTGAGACACATTTACCACTTTGTCGTTCTAATATAGGAAATTATGAGCTCCATGAAATTCTCATTCCCTTTGGAATGACAAGTGTTGGCAAATTTTGGGATGTAGTCATGAAGCAGTACACAGAAGGGCTAACTGGAAACAAATTGTATATCTTTTGATGATTAACTCTTGTACGTTTAGAGACTACAGCTAAATACAAGTTCAATGTTCAAAGACTGAATTGTTAGTTTACCGTGTTTTAGTTTGATGTATACAAATTGCAGATCAGTACCTATATGTATGATTATTAATTATGTATTTTACAAGAGTACTTTTAAAATACAAACACACATATATCGGTGCATTGCAGATTAGGGCTTGAGTATTTCCATTCAAGAATATTATACTCATATGTGAAGAATTAATTGTCCATAAATTGTACCATACACAATATCAAAGAATTTGGAAACCGAATGGAGAAATCACACACACCTACACTTCTATTCTGTATGAAATTAATTATAGGCTTTTAGAATTAAATGTTGAGATTTCTAAGAAACGCTAGTTGATTTTACGGTAATTGGACAAGTAGAAGGTGAATATTTTAAGCTAAACAAGGAACTGAGTGAGAAGACTCATGAACTGAGGTATTGTTATGGTGCTCGAAATTTTGTGTAATAAGACATGTAACAAGATGATTTTGTTGATTCAAATACGTGGTTCTACATCTAACACAAGATGATTTTGTTGATTCAAATACGTAGTTCTACATCTAACAGGCTGCTCAATGGAGAAGAACTACAAGGATTGACCTTAAAAGATCTGAAGAAACTAGAAGATTTACTTAACACATGCTTGCATCGCATTTCAAAAGCGAAGGTTTGTCCTTCCTATCCTTGAGCACTTTTTTTGGTGCTCTGGTTTAGCCGATCAATATTATATAAGTAGAATGAATTGGTACTATGACTAGAAATAATGAAAAGTTGGTGTAGCAGCCATCAAGAAGAAAATAGTAGAAAATTGTTTAAAATTTTTTGGATGTGTACCAAAAAAAAATTGCTAGCAGAGCTAATGAGAAAGTTAATCAAATGGTTTTTACTTTTACAAAATGATTTAGAGGGAGACTAAAAAGAACACTTAAAAATGTTATCCTACAATTATTTTATTGTTTTCTTGTGCACATGGCTTCTTTTTTTCGCCATATATTCCTTTACTATTCAGAAGTTCATAGAATCCCATGCATGGCATGGATAATACTAATTATAATTAAAACAGATAGAAATAAATTCCATGTCTTTCAAGCTGAAGCATTTGAGCAAGAGATCAGTATTCTTAAGAAAAATGTTAGAGTTATATGTTCGGTTATCAAAAGTATCTTTCACATTCAATCTTCTCCTCTGGAGTTATGATGAGAAGTATATGTGTAACACCCCTCATGGCTTTGTTTTGGCATTGTGTGCAGAACCGGAGGAAAGCAGGACAGAGAAAGGTTCAAGTTGAGTTTGAAAGAGCTCCACGTCGTGGCGAGAAGTAGGGCTAGCATGGCGAGATCAACTCCAGTGACGTTTTCTGGCTGAAACATGGTAAAGCTGCGGCGAAATGCCCTGAAGTCGCGGCGGGAGTTGAGAATCTGGTTTAAATCAGAAACATTTCGGACAAACAGAAAGAAAGAAATAAAAGGGAACGACGGAGAAGAACGCGAGAGCTGTGCTAGGGTTCGAGATTTCCGGGCTTTGGAAGTGATTTTCGGACCTCAAGAGCTTGAATTTACGTGGGTAAGTGATCTCTACTCCTCCCTCTCCATTTTCTTCGGTTTAAATTTAGGGTTTTTCGATTATATGTTGGGATTTCCGGTTTGGGATGAAATCCACCAATTGAAATGGATGAAATGGAGTTAGAAAAGTGTGTTTTGGTGTTCTTGTTGATTGGGTATGAGTTTCGAATGGTTTATGCATGATTTGAGCTTAACCCTAGATTGTTTTTTGTTAGGGCTCTTGGGAATTCGAAGTGTATGTGATTGTTTGGTGTTTGAATGGTTCCTAGGAGCTTAATGATGCATGAAATGAGTGTTGGAATCTTGGGTTAGGCTAAAGTGGTTGAATTGTGATGTTTGGTTTATTGGTATATGTGGTTAATTGAGAAATTGTGATATTGTGAAGGTTGTTTGGTTAACCGAGAGGGATTCAAGCGTGTTGGACAACTCGAGAAGTTCATAAAATTCGCGCGTGTAGTATTGACACTTGAGGTAACTGGGTGTTTGTTTATATTGTATTGTTTGTATTATGTGACATCCGGGTGCTGATGAGGGTTGGGAAGTGATTGCCGGTGCAAGAAAAGGGGGTAAGATAAAGTGATGAGGCACGGATAAGGAAAGGCTTCTTATAGGCTTCTAAGTAGGAGGGCCATATGAATGAATCGAATGCATACTGAAATGAGAGAGATCCAGAGATTGTATAGGTATGGGACTATATGGTTAAAGGATAGTTTAAAGGAATTGATAGGTACTACCTATACCAACAAGGTGCACCTGCTTTTTCAGTAGCATATCCCTTAAGAACTCCTCTGTTAAGCGTGCTTGACTTGGAACAATTCTGGGATGGGTGACCTCCTGGGAAGGAGGTGTGTGGGTGAGGACAAAACACACTGAAAAGGTTTGTATTGATTTGTGGGGACAGTCATCAATCCCAAAGAAGCAGCCGGACGTTACAATATGATCATATTTTGGCCAGTATTGCAACGAAATTTTAGTTTATGGAGTATTTGCAAACTTATAAGATATTTACATTTGCAGGTTCCAAAAACATATATACTATATGAGAGAAGAATCCTTGTCTTTTCATACAAGTCATTCTCAAATTGTATCTAAATTTATAAAAATACAAAATACTTTTAGATTTCATTATGGTAACTTGAACTTTACGCTAATGTATGCTTTAACAATGTGTTAATCTTAATATAAATGAAGGAAGCCAAACTCATGGAAGAAAACCAGAGATTAAATCAGGTTTTGAGATTCTTGTCATTAATTCTGTCGTTAATTTCTTTGTCTTCATAATGTTTATGTCTCATTTTGGATGTGTTCAAACTGAATGCCAATCCAGGAAGTCAAATTCTTGGAAGAAAACCTGAGATTGCAACAGGTAATAGGTTTTCAGGTTATTGTCTTTCTCTTGTTTCTCACTTGTTTAGAAAAGTATCAAAGCATAAAATGAAATTGTGTTAAATAGGTTCAAAGGCTTGAGAACGAACACCAAGATCAGTCATTGGACACCACTCTCAGAATAAAGTAAGTTCTATAACCTCCTTTTAAGTGAGAGATGTTTTATTTACCCACAAATTATGTTTTTTGTTTTTGGAGGACAACAAACATGATTGTGGGCTTGATTTCCAGTTTCATTTTAGAGTTATTATTATTTTGGCCCCCCTCAAAAATATTTATTATTCAGTTGTTCATATTAATATAGTTGCTCATGAGAATGAACTGTCTCTAATGTGAAACCCTAGTGGCTTACATGAATGATTTGCAATACACATGTGGATACTACTAACATTTTGGGATAGAAATAATGTTGGTCCACATGAGCAATTTTATTAACGAGGAAACAACTCATTACAGGATTAGATTAAATTGATGAGTTTTTTTCAAAAGGTTTGGACTAATTAGATATAGTAATTATCTTGTGCAAATTAGGTTGATTGAACATGCATGTATCATTCAGAGACCATGTTATATTTTACATTAAGAATTTGTCAAGTATTGGACTTAGACCCTTTAAAATTAACACAAGTTAATTTGTCACATGGTCTGGCTCATGTTCTGACATGCAAGAGTTAAGAAAAAAAAATTTATTGGGCACAAAAAAATATATATATATATATATATATTGATCGAGTATATACGTACCAGACAAAGATATAATATTTGGATTGTTGAGATTTGATCAGGACATTTATGGTCAAACATGAATTGTCCTAGTATCTTCCAGCATTAGAAGATCTGGACTCTATATTGAGATGAGTTTGTTTTTAATATTTATAATGTTGTAATTCGAATGAAAGGAATAAAGAACTGTGAAAAGGTCAAGTTAATCGCATGCCATAATCATAGTGAGTAAGGAAAATCTAAGAATATATATAGAAAATGAGAAAGTTAAATTAAGAGATGTAGGTCTTCTGAATTCTCTGTTTCTCTCAGAATGTTGGCTCTCATGTTCATTTTTCTTTAATATTTTAATTTCTTCTGGCTAGTGTGTGTGTGTGTAGACACACCACTTTGGTTAAATATTGTTAAGGGATATCAAGAATATTTCTTTTTTTCATAAACGATGTCATAATGATAAATCATTTGGGGTAACTGCTTCTTCTTTTTTTGTTGTCTTTTTAATAAAAATCAAATTAAAAATGATATTTTTTCCGGAGAAATAAAAACACAAAATGGCACTATATATATTCTGTGTTCTACGTTATTTGCACTAATTAATAATTTGTTTATTATTTAGTCATTTGTTCATACTTCCTATACTAATGAGAGATTGGCTTTCTATGTGTTGTAGGTTGTCGTTATTTAAATAAAAACAAAAAAAATTATATATGGATGAGCAAGGAAACGTAATCTCCAGCATCCATTAAGTGCTTGTCACTTGATTAAAACCATTTTTAAGTTCCACATGTAAGTCTCTAAGGCCCAGCTGCAAGAGTTGTACTGGAATTCTCTCTCTCAAGCTAATTTCTTTTCGCAATTTCACTAAATAATAATAATAATAATAATAATAATAATAATATATTATTATTATTATTATTAACAACTATTTCTTAATACCGTGGAAAAAGTTGTGGAAAAAGGTATAACCTATTTCTGTGATTGTTATGCCTTGAATGGATTAATTGGATTAGCCTTTTGATGCTGGTTGGAAATTAACTTTGATACTGAAAAAAAAAAGAATACAAATAAAATAAAATAAAAACTTGAGAAATTACCGAATAATTTATAATTTGATTATTTTAGAGATTTTAATTGTGTGGTTGTATGCAGCTACAATTATTCGGAACAAATCATCATCAATTAATATTAAGTATATAATAAAGTTTAGAACAAGTTATATATATTTTTTGTAAAGCAGTGATAGTGTAGCCAATTTTCGCATGGAAAAATTTGTCTAATATACGCTTTATATATAAAGGTCAACACCGATGGCGACACCGCATTGAATGATGAAAAGGTTAACAATGACGTTTCAAAATTGACCGATCCCATAAAAAGTAAAAATTAAGTTAACTAACTAAGAATGTATATATGGAAATCTGAAAATGTTGATATTGACTTGAAAGATTACAAGTCAAAATATCTTTGTCCTCCTTGTCCTCGGGTCACCCTTTTCTAGGTTTCTGCCATCTACCTTCCACCTATCGCACTAGCCATAAGTTATTTAAGAATTTAAATTTAAAAGAATATATATAAATAAAGAGAGAGAGAGATTGGAGGTTAAAAATATAGAGTTATAGAATCATCTTATTAATTTCATATGCGACAAATTCGTATAACTAGTGGGCCCATGTATTATAGTATGAGGAAGGATCCTTATTTTTTATTCCCTCCAATTTTTGTAATTGAAGAAACAAAAATATAAAATCATATAGATAAAAAAATGATAAATTTATCTGAAATATAAAATAATTTTTAAAAATATTTTTATTTAATATTAATAAATTTTATATTATGAATTAATATAAATAAATTATATTACTAGTTTTTTAAAAAAAATATTATTTTAATTAGTGATATTTTTTTAAAAAAATTATTAAATATATAAGATAAATCTGTTATCTTTATGATATTTTAAAATATGAACATTTCTTTACTTCCGAGAGAGTACAACTCAAGAACATATTACTAATTTGCTATAAATTTTATATTATTTATATTAATCATATATTATAGGGGAAATGTCGTGCGTGTGTGTGTTTCGTTTTTATACAGTAGATTTTTTTCTAATATTTTTATGAGAAGGACTTTAATAAAATTGTGAAAACTCAATTATATAAAAGGTGTTGGATAAATTAAATTAGTACGAGGGAAAAAGAGGGTCATGATGATAGCAGACCATGGGCATTGGAAGCAGGAAGGCTATGTGTACTATTGGCTCAGCTAACTAAACCCATTCACCAATGGCAATAGCAAGCACACCTACGCTCTCCCAAAATAATAACTTAGCACCATACCTAAATAAATACTACTAGTTACAAACTTGTCTCACATATATTCTATATCTATCATACTAATTTTTTTTAGCCAAATGAAACTAAGATGTAAATATATGATATGACTGAAAAATGATTTCATGATCTGCATAATGTTTAACGCAAATTGTATTGTTCATCACTGATAAATTGTGTGATTTTGTGTAAATTTTATTATATATATGTGGATATAATAATTTACAATAAATTATACTCCCTTCAGTTCATATTATAAGATATTTTTTATGATAAATTTTTTATTTAAAATATAGGGTATTGGATATTTTTTCCCATTTTACCTACCTTTAATTTTTTCCTACTACTCATTTTAGATTAAAAAAAAAGTGATAATTAAGTATATTTAATAAGGATAAAATAGAACATATTGATATTTTTTTTATGAATTTAAGATGAAAAAGTGATTTTCTCAACATGCGTGTATTTGATATAAAATCTCTTATAATATAGATCAAAGAGAGTAATATTTTTAAATTATAAATTATGAATTGTTTAATTTATTATTTAGATTTCATGTAATATACCAAAAAATTGGGTCTAGTAAACATGTAAAGAAATTGTTGTATAAATATATTATTCTTTTATCAATAATAACAATATCGGCTGGATTTGCATATTGAAAATTAAAATTAATAATGAATAAATAATTTTTCCTATGTAGAATAGAATAAAATAAAAAAATAGAAAAATTTCATAAATTAAAAATATTTTATGTTTCTAAATCAACAATCATTACTATTAAGTAATAATGATTAAAATCAATGTTATCAAATTAAGACCAATTATTAAATAAAAAAAGACACTGTTTAAGGTTTAATGGTTCGATTATCAAACAAAGATTAAATAGATAATACTAAAATTAATATATTTTCAGTTTTCCACATTATATATTATATAGAAATATAAAAAGTACTATTAATAAGTTTTATAACAACAACAATAATATTAATATTATCCCATTAATGAGAGGTCAGCACTAATAAATTTTATAACATAATATTAAAATTTAAATAAATTGATATTCATCCACAATCTTATTTTAAATTCAAAATAGTTAATTACTAATTTTTTATTATATTATTTGTTAAATAGATTTATCATTATTAATAAGTATGTATTATAATAATACTTATATAATATTATAATATAGAAAGAAGAAAATTTATATAAAAATAATGATATTTAGTACTCAATACTAATTAATAAACATAATACTATTTTATCTTAAAAATTAAAAAACAAAACAAGTAAATTATAGTTAGACTCGTTCTTGACAGTTTTGGCCAATTTTCTCAATTTTTTTTTTTGGTTTGGCTATTTCTTAATCAATTCTCTTCTTGACTAGTTTTTCAAAATATTTCCATCTGATTCTAGCACTAATTCATTGGTTTGACCGATTCATTCAATTCTTATGACATTGATTAAAATATAATAAATATTACTTATTTTAATTCCTTCATGAAAACCATGAGTATTTTTCATTTATAGCAAAGGTGAGGTACTAAAGCCAAAAAATAAATGACTCTTAATTAGATTTGCTTCATATATAAAAAAATAAAAAATCATCAACTACTTATTCAAAAAAATTAAAGCCCCTATAATCTGATTTAGTCATTTTAATTTTAATCTCTTCCAAGTTATCAAAGCGCCCTTATATTCTTATATAATTCAACTGTTTGCCCAAAAATGGAAAACCTCAGTCGCTGCCGGGTATTGTACCTTCCTCTGGCTTTTACCCATAATTGAACCAACATGGAGCTGTAGCCATCAAGATTTTGATATTCTAGATATGTATTTCTATACATTTACATCATATTTGAATTTGACACATATTTCCTCATTTTTCAATAAAATTTTTTATATTTTTAAAATTTGTAATAAGCGTTAAGTAGCAATGTTTTAACCAATGATACCTAGAGTTAGCAATGAAGGCACGTTGTTAATAATATATCTTTTTATTTTTTAAGGATAAAAGAATATTTTTCATTTGGAATAGCACTTTTTTCATATCAAATGGAGTTATAATGTATTTTTTAAATTGTGTTTTTTTATTTAAATATATACTTAAAAAATTAAACACAATATTTGATCCAAGAAAAGGATATCACTACCTAATATATAATATATATATATATATATATGATAAAAACTCTAACAAACTATACCCATAAGTCATAAATACTATAATTCATTTTTCTGTATAATGTATATATAGAACCCACCCTAGTTAAAATAAAAATTCACTCTATCTTTAAAAAAGAATTATTCATTCACGAGGAGGAATTTTCTTAAGAGTTAATGGGCATCTAAAAGGTAACGTGGACGTAACTGCAATAAATTTACTCAAGAGAAGAAGGTGTTCAAGATAAGGAAAGAAGAGATCCAAAAAAAATTGAGAAGGAAGACTGTGTACTCCACTTCGCCTCAATCTCATACCAAAGTTCAGATTTTCACCTACTCTCCAAAACGCTTTCTCTCAATCTTTCATATTTTCAGTCACCTATTAATTGAGCTTATTGCTTTCATCACTTTTCAGATTCTTGCCGGCAAGAAACACTTTCTCACAACCCCACCTTCTCTCTGCATATTTCATTTTTAATTTCTGTTTTCGTTGATCTGCAAAACTTCTTTTTCCTAATCTGTAATATTGATTTCATACTTTATAGTTCCGTCTTTCGTTTGATACTCGTAGACTTTCCTGCATATTTATGTTTCTTTTTTCTTTTTTTCGAGGACTAATCTACAGATATCACTAAATTTGTTTGTTTCAGTTTGAAGGAGGGATTGAAATGGCGAGAAGGAAGATCGCGATAAAGAAGATCGAGAAGGCAGCTGCAAGGCAGGTGGCTTTCTCCAAAAGAAGGAAAGGTCTCTTCAAGAAGGCTGTGGAGCTGTCAACTCTTTGTGATGCTGAGATTGCACTCTTGGTATTTTCTGCTTCTGGCAAACTCTTCGATTATTCTAGTACAAGGTACTTTCTCTCTCTCTCTCTTATTTACCTTTTTATGCATATAATATCTGTATATATATATATATATATATATATTTAATAATCCGAATTCTAAGTAGGTTGAGAATTATTCTTAAATCCTAATATGTGTGTCTGTCTGTCAGAAAGTTGTGATAGCCAATGCCTTTGACCGGCTGATTCATTCTTAATTTCTCCTACATGGCTGTACATTCATGTCCACCTTAATTTTGGTAGAGTGAAATTTCACATGAACGATATAGTTCTGAAATGCAAAATTTAACCTAGAACCTGAATCATTAATATATATATATATATAGTTTGGCCCAATATTAATGTGTCTCTTTTGATTTGAATTGAACTGTACTGTGTCAGCTTTTATATATATGACTTGTTAGATTATCACTTAGTCAATTACCATGTATTGGAGCTAATAATGTGAATATTGAAAATAATAAATAATTTCGTTATAACAATTGCTTGTTTCACTTATATCTTCAACATTTTTACCATGTTTTGAGGTTAATGCTAAAACTGTAAGTGGATATTTTGAACATATATAGAAAAGTCAGCTTAACTTGCCATAGTCTTGGGAGGCTATGGAATTTGTTCAACGTTTAAGTGAATCATACTTTCGGTGATTCAAATCAAATATTCATTATTCTGATGATATTCACATTATTGATGCTAATTAAAAATTCAAACCGAGTACGTATACAATATAGTGGTTAAAAAATAACAAAAACAAACTATATATGTAGGAGTTGAATATATATGAGAAAAACTTTAAATCATAGGACATCGATCTAGCAAACTTGGTTGTGGTTGAGAGACTTAAAAACTTGGTATAGTAGTTGAGAGACATCAACTGAATATTCATTATTGTGTTGGATAACATATCTGTCGACTATTTGGCACACAAACATAAGTTCCATGGTCTGAAACAACAATGTACGGTTTGAAGATGTAATATTCTTAGATTTCATAAAGCTGCTTGACTTTCATAGGCTTTTGTTAATTTAGATGTCACTATTAGACTTTTATAAATAAATTAACTGTTCCATTAGAAATGTTAATTTAGAATTGAGAGTCGGTAATGATGAAGGTTAGGAAGTGCAAACTTGTAGGCGTACTGCAAATCCTATGCACATCTCAAGAGATGTGCCGACTTTATATCCTCTATCCATTCCAGATCTATTGTTGTTTTAGGTTTTCTATTTTATTTAGAAACTATTGTTGTTTTACATATGATTAGACTTTTATAAATAAATTAACTGTTCCATTAGAAATGTTAATTTAGAATTGAGAGTCGGTAATGATGAAGGTTAGGAAGTGCAAACTTGTAGGAGTACTGCAAATCCTATGCACATCTCTAGAGATGTGCCGACTTTATATCCTCTATCCATCCCAGACCTATTGTTGTTTTAGGTTTCTTACTTTATTTAAAAACTATTGTTGTTTTACATATGATTAATTTTTTTCAACTATACTCATTATTAATTCTATTTTTTCTTCTCTTTTATCTATTACTTACTCTTTTTTCATTTATTCAATTGGAAATCAAAATTCAGGACTCTTTGAATGGGGATATTTGAGTCATTGTATGATATTATTTTGCATTAATTAAAACTTAATTCATGTACCACAACCTTAGATAACGGAACAACATATGGGATAGAGGGAGTATCTCTTCTTGATATAGTCTAATTTTTTTTGGATAGTCTAAAGGGGTAAAATGATTCAAAATTTTAGGACTGTTGAGGCCATAACCGTCTTAGAAAGTATTTTCTAGGACAATTATAAACCCGTTCTAAAAATTCATACTTTCTATAACCGCCATTTCTACCACTATGTGAAAACTGTCCTGGAAAATCTATTTTAACTATCCTAAAATGTCTTTTATGTAGTAGTGTGAGTTGATCAAGTCCAAATTAAATAAAGATCAAAGTACTCCTTTGTCTGTCTAGGAATTGATCAATTAAATGTTATGATTTTGAATGAGCCTAGCTTGAATAGAGATTCAATTTAAACGGATTCTATTACACGTTATCATATATTTATCTCTAAATAAAAAATCCATATTTTATTTTTGGCCATAGAAATCCTTTAGAAGAAAGTAATTGGTATATCTAACTGCATATATTCCTCAACTAAAAAAAGTACATCATACCAAATTGTTAAATTCGACTAACATATATAAACAAGTTAAGTATGATTTCCATTGTTGGCCTGAACAAAATGACTTCCATTGACATGTATATTTTATGAATAATTTTAATTTATGAAATCAAAATTTATAAATCTTAGGATAAATGATAATTTACGCCAAATAAATCAGCTAAAAAATTAGTTTGCCATCTGTGAATACATAGTATCATTCAACCCCTTGTGATTCATAATCAATTTTGTTATGCCATTTCATTCAACAACTCCCCTCTTTTATTTTCATCTAAATTTTTTTCAAAATAATTATGTAAATATGAAAATGATGAATATTTTCTTGTTATAGTTTTTCACTTGCATATATATCTTTGAGCATTTTTCATAGTGTCATGATAGTATTATTAAGAAATTTAATTTTGATTCTAACAATGACCACTTCATAAGATTATGAATTGATTAGGAGGTAAGTGACAAATCCTCTCAACAATTGAATTGTTTATTGTTTTAGTATTTACGATATTAATCAAGCCCTAATATAAGGCGATTAATTCAGTGTGTTGAATAACAAAAGTCATAGCAGATTGACCGACTCATTAAAGATTGAGGAGGTAAACTAAATTTTTTCTTTGATTGCATCAAGAGGTAAACTAATTTTGGATCGAACTATCTTGACATAACCTGTATTTATTCCTGAAAAGTTAAGCCATTCATCTAGTTACATAATTTTCTTTGGGCAAAAATTAAACAATCACGGTCCCTAATTTTATTTATGTTAAAGCCAGCCAACAATCCATTCACAAGCTACATATATAACAAGAGTGATTAATTTTACTTCATAGCACTCTGCATTCACAAGCTCCATAATTATCACTATGAATCCTAAGATTCTCCTGTACAACATCAGAATTAATTTCCTGATTTAATAATTTTTCTATGATAATGCCATAATTGGTTAAACCAGTCCTTGATTTTTTTGTAAGTTGTGGAAGGTTCTAGTCTATCATTTGATGCATCTTCCTTCTTCTACCTGTTCCTTTCATCTGATGTATTTTCCAATTAATACTTATTACATTTGATAGGATATAATTCTTGATTATGGATTTAAGGAATAGTATGCTTAAACATAAATTACGGCCTGCAATATGTAAAAGTCAAGTTTACTTTTAATATTTTTCTTTATACTGAATTTTTTACTCCAACCATTCTTCTTAGTCTTTGGAAATTTCTTTTCCTAATTAGTTGATGAGAATAATGGCAAAAATAATGCATTCTGTAAGAGTAAACTTGTCATCACATAGATCTTTGTTACTTCTTTTAATAAATTTTAAATCCAAATGGCATGGAAAACACATGGATTTGCAGAAAAATGTTTAACTTCATGCCTAGAAAGAGTGTCAGTAGATTGCTTATTGGAATCCCAAGTGAATGCTATATCTCTCATGCACATGTAGAATAAAACTTCAGTTTTTCTTTTATAATCATCCAATTTCACCAGTCCAATCACTATTACTGTAGCCAACAAGCTTGAATTTGTTTGAAGAAGACTAAAACTAGACCTAAATCAATAGCCTCCTCGATGTATTAAAGAACTTTCTTGTTGCTACTTTAAATTGTGTTGTTAATCATTACAACATAAAACATAATGTCTAGCCTTGTACATGTTAATAATTCCTTAAATTTTTGACTAAGTTCTTGAATTGAGTAGCATTTAGCATTTACTTGTTCTATTTCTTCATACTTTGATGCTTGTTTCATGTTGTATGAGGATTTTTTAATGTCAAAATCTTATCTTCCGGTTGTTTACAACATAACCCTTAAGTTGTTTAAGATAAACTTCTTCTAACAATCCATTAAAAAAGGTTGATATTTAACATTCATGCGATAAACTATAAATCCAATTTTGTTTAGTCAAATTGTGGTTGTAGCCCTTCACCGTTATTGCTTTATAATATCTCTCCATTTTTCTTTTATTATTATTATTTTTTTCCATTGTGAATCCGTCTGACATCAATTTATTTCTTAAATTGGCATCTCAAGTTCTTCAATTAATTGTACAAGCTTAAGGAAAGCCATTGACATTCAACTTAATTAACGATTCAAAGTATTTTATTTTTTACTTCCAAAACATGAAGTAATGTGCAAACAAACATTTTTGGTGTTTGAAGCATGAGGCAGGTGATTGAAAGGAGAAACTCGTACTCAAATGTGAACCTTGACAAATCACACCAACCATCTCTTGATCTTGAGCTGCAGGTATGATGCTCCTCTTCACTCTTTATCCTTCGTAGTTTTATCCTTTTATTGATTAGTAATCATAAAAATATAATAAATATTATATATATCTCTTTTTGTTTACATAATTATTTGATTGGGCTAGATTGAAGAATTTTTTCCATTTACAAGGCTCAAACTTGAAATCCTACTTAAGAAGTGTTGAATTCATTGCCATTCAAATCAACCACTATTAGTTATATACATCTCTCATCTTAGCGTAACATGGATATGCACAAATACTACTTAATTATTACTATTTTTGTGACCACTAAAAAATTAGTACTATTTCATTTGATTGTATGTATACCTTTATTTGCAACATAAGCCATTTCTTTTTATTACTTTTTTGTTGAAGGCTTGAAAAAGAATTTCTTATTTACAGAATCACTTTTTCCGTTTCATTACTTTTTCCAGTTCATTCCATTTCGTATGCTTAACAAAAATCAAAGTTTTTATAATTTTAGGCTTTAATATACTTGAATCAAAATTGTAAAAGTTTCAGTTTGGCTATTCTAGTTTTAATTGAATCATATTGTTCTTCAGGATTTATAAATAAATACAATTAAAAATTATTTTGTCTTCATCCTGTTTTAATTGAAGACATTGTAGTTAACTTACATACTTGGATGGGATTAAATTGGCATGGACTTGCTAAATGACAAGTTTATTAAAATAATCTTTTTTAGATACTAAAGTAAAAGTTTGTCTAGACGTTGAATAATCAATAAGCATATACCCAATATGCATCTTTTTTGACCAGATACCTAATATGGATTTAAAACAAAAGTTTTAAAAAAAGAATGGAATGAAATGAAAAAAGAAAAAGTAGTTTTGAGGATACAAAATGACATTCGTATTTCTACTTTAAAAAATAATAAAATATATAAAAAATATTGAATAACAATTAATAGAGTCTATATAACAAAGATTATAAAATAGGCATCATTTATAAAATAGGAATCATTCTCCTTCAATGTAACACCCAACTATAACACACATTCACTCTTCACCAAAAATCCCAAATGAACTGGTCAAACCAAACCAGCACACCTCAAATTTAACTCTTGAAACATCAAAACCTTAAAAGAACACCAAAAGCATCAAAATAGGGCTGGGGCGATGGCCAACTACAGTGGCACCACAGCCTCAAAGAGGCAGTATAGATTGGTGCTATGGTGAGCTACAGCACCGCCATAGCCTAGGAGAGGCAGTAGCGAGTGGCGCTGTGGCATCCCTTGTTGATACCATATCAGCAAATTTCAAGTTTCTAGGGCAAAGTTCCGACAAACATAACTTTATGTTCCGATCTCCAATTAACTTAATTTCAACTCCTACAAGTTACTCTTATCCCATTCTAAAGACACTTGTTTCATCTCAATCTATCTCCATATGGAGATTTTGGACGCCCAACACTATTTTGGTCACTTTTTAGCCAAAACTCACAACAAATCTCTCCCAATTGCCATCCAAAGCAAATTAGGACCTAGGGACTATTCACATAGGTCCTAATTGACTCAACCAACTTGTCCAAAGAAGTTTTACCTTAAGGAACCACTCCTCCGAGATTTAACCCCTTTGAATGCCAGTTCTACTCAATGGGTTACATGCCCAAGACACACATACAAAGCTCAAAAACCCCTTTTGGGCTCACACACGACCATTCACCAACAACATCATTACAATCATCCATATCATCATACAACATTTATCATCATCAACATCATACAACCATCATCCTCAATATCATTGTTATCATATAAATTACAAACATGCTATCCTACTTGGCACAACATATGACATAGATAATACACACACCACCGATGACTTGAAGATTCCCAACGCCGGAGTGGCTACAACTCCCTTGTCTTCTCCAGACTAGTACTAGATCCTTTACCTGCAATATTAGTCATAGGAGGGGGTGTGAGCTCAGTAACCGAAAACACACACAAGCAACCTATATAATAATTTATACAATAATGCACATGGTGCTATGAATGAAAAATGTCGTAAAATGCATGTCTCCCTCATACACGACTAGAACCATGAGCTGACGTCATCATAGGATATTTCAAATAAGTGACTCCCTTCCAATAGTCGATGAAGTCTGATTCCAGAACATCACCATGGTTATCTTATACTAATGCACCCGGCCAAAGGTAACACTAATGTTTGGATCATGGCTCTCCTTTCCCTAAACCACTGCGAATTGGTGGTGATTTAGGGTAGGTGCAGCCACTGTCTCCTTGTTCTCCTAGCCATAGGAGAGGATTTAGTGATAGAGATCCCTTTTTTATTTCACCATATCATATATCATCATATCATATCATATCATATCAAATATCATCATCGCCACCCGATCCACCTTTTCTCACAATGACATGTGGTGATGATGTTCATGCCATATCATAATGCAATGATCATCATTATCATATTCATCAATGTCATGCTATGATATCACATAATGCCACATCAACATATATATATCACTATGTAATCATCATCATGTCATCATTATCATATACTATCTCATCTAATCATGTGTATACCACGATATCTAGAAAAACTATACACACACACATAACAATATTGTGGTATGAACGGAAACATGCACATATATATATATAGATACAGTAAACAAAACATACAAAACAAACACCCAGTTATATTAGGTTGTCAATACCATACACAAATTCCACAAGTTTCTCATTTGCCAACCCACGACTTGAACTCTGATCAATCAAACAACCTCTACAATACTATAATATTCCCAATTAACATGATATACAATTTGACAAAAATTCATAACTCAACCAATTATGCTTAACTCAAGGTTCCAACCATATTTTCAAGCATCAATGGGCTTCAAATACCCATTCAAATCATAACCCTTCCTATAGATTTCGGATTTCATGCTCCCTCTACAATTTCCAAACTAGGGTTCCTCATAAATTGCACATACTCCCTCTAAAACTCATATCCAAGCATTATTAACACTAAATAACACCTCATTAATCTCATTTCAACCATTTTAATTGGTAGATTTTGGCTAAAACCGGGAACCCAACATATAAACCGGAAAAATCATCTTAAAAATCGAAAAAAAAACAAAGAGGGAGGAGCAAGAATCACATATCAACTTGTAATTAAGCTCCTAGAGTCTAGAAATCACTCTCAAAGTCGGATTTCTTGAAGCCCTAGCATTACTCTTCATCTCTCCCTCCATTTCTCTCTCACTCAGTCGACTGAAATACTTCTAATTTAAACACATTCTCAGTCTGATGCCGCAGTGGGGGGTAATTTCGCTGTGGCGTGAAGCCCTTTTTATCCAAAAATTTTTTCAAAGTGCAACTCATTTGCCACGGCAACCCTATGTCTCGCCGTAATGTGGCCCTTCTCTATTTTAGATTCTAGCTTTTGTCCTGTTTGAAACTTCGATCCTAATTTCTCCGGTCCTGCACACATTATCAAGTACATTTTCCATTAGTTTGAGACCAAATTCAGTATAGTGTAATGAGGGTTGTTATTTTCAACACACCAAATGGCGGTTAGTCTCTTTTTTTTTTTGTTAAGGTAAATTAATGTTGGAAAATTTGGAACATAGTCTTGAAGTGATTGAGACTAGGGCTAAATAGAAACTACAGTGTAAGTTATTGATGTAATATAAGTTAGAGATGATCAGTATTGCCATTCTAGTATATTGACAAGTAAGGATGTGTCCATAATTATACCATTCACAGTATCATAAACCGAATAGAGAAATCATACACACACCCACAATTCTATTCAAAGAAATGCTAGCAAATTTGTTTTGGTAATTGGACAGGTAGAAGGTGAATATTTTAAGCTAGATAAGGAACTAAGAGAGAAGACTTGTGAACTGAGGTATTGTTATGGTGTTGGAAATTTTGTGTAATAAGATATGCAATAATGTGATTTTATTGATTCAAATATGTAGTTCTACATCTAACAGGCAACTTAATGGAGAAGAACTACAAGGATTGAACTTAAAAGATCTGAAGAAACTAGAAGATTTACTTAACACATGCTTGCATCGCATTTCAAAAGCGAAGGTTTGTTCTTTCCATCTTTGAGCACTTTTTTATTGGTCTAGCTATCAAATATCAATATATAAATATAATATATAAAAGTAGAATGGATTTGGTACTGTTATCTTACCTTTATTTTATTGTTCACCTGTACACATAGCTTATTTTTCCCCCTCCATATATTCCTTTACTATATATTCAGAAGTTCATTGAATCCAGTGCATGGCATGGATAATACTAATTATATTTAAAATAGATAAATTAATTCCATGTCTTCCAGGTTAAAGCATTTGAGCAGGAGATCAGTATTCTTAAAAAAAAGGTTAGAGTTATATTTTGGTTTATCAAAAGTATCTTTTACATTCAGTCTTTTCCTTTAGGTTAAAATGAGAAGCATTTGATCATGTTTAGGATCTGGTATTGTTAAGTAATTTTAGTTTTTGGAAAATTTGCAAACACATAAGATATTTAAATTTGAAGACCCCAAAAACATGGAAATATATGTATTATATGTATGGGTGCTAAACAAGAGAAGAATACTTGTCTTTTCATATAAGTCATTCTCAAATCTTATACAAGTTTCTAAAAGTACATACTACTTGTAGATTTCATTGTGGTAACTTGAATTTTATGTTGGTGGGATGTTTCTTTGAAATGTAAAGAAGATATTGGAAAGAAAATTGTGATCAAAGTTTTTAACATGTAGGTAACACTTTCCCTTAAAATTAATTCGCCCTCACTTACAGAAACTTTGGATGTAACTTGGGTTAATGATGAATTCCTTTTAGGATACAATAAAGACCCTTGAATATAGGTTGCACTCCCAAAACTCAAGTCTAGGCAACAGTGATGTTTACAAAGTGATATTTGTTTTTCTCTTCTGTACACTAAAGGTAAAGGAAAAAGAATTTGTGTTGTGTTAAATGCTAGTAGAAGTTTTTTTTATTTGTTTTTCTAGACAATGATATGGTATCTCTTATAGTAACACAACTCTAGGCACAATTCGCAAACCAATGATGTACATTGTGATGTTTCATCAACCAATATTTATTTCATTATAATGTTTCATGAACCTCCATAAACCAATACAGCTACTCATCAGTAATAATTAAAACTAACCTTTTATGAAAAGTAACATCCTACTATTAAGGACATGAGAAGTGACATCTTCATTTGTTAAAATCTTCTCACAATCCTCCATCATTTTCAAAACGAAAAAAATTCTTATCACTTTTGAAATCTCATGTTTTCAATAAAGGTGGCTTTAAGACTTCAACTTTTACTTATTAAGACATGGTTTCACTCATATGAAATAATAGTAGACAAATTTTGAATCAATTATCTCATTTAAACAAGTGTGCATGCCTTATGTATAATATCTTGGACCATTGTATGTCATGCTTTAGTTGCGACTTTTATTGTGGACATCTGTCTTATATCCTCTTCATGAGACACCAGAGTTAAGCCCTTAGATTCCAAGAAGTGACATCTTTTCACTCTAATATAGGCAAACTTTGTCAAGAGCACTACCATTATAGGTATTTTGGTAAATATATGCTTACGGGTCTACTAAAAGCTAAAGCTCAACTTTCCCTTATGAACACATGTTAATCAAGTACTTTCAACCTTAGGATGTAGTATAAAATATCAAGCACTTGCAATCACTTTTCCACCCTCAATGATCATGGTTTAATGGGCTTCAATGCCATCCCATTTGATGTTTTCAACATTATATCCCTTATCAATCCTTTCATCAAAGGATATGCAAGATTTAATTAAATCTTATATAATTAAAGGAGATTACTCCATATATAAAAATATACTCATAGCTGTGTTTTATTCAAGTATGTCAGGACTTCCTATAAAATTAGCTATAATTTAGGATTTGAAAGTGTATATTGATGATCAAAGTAGATGGATATCGGTGCCATTGGCTTAGGCCATATAGGAATTTCAAGTAACAAGTGTCATGTTGAAGTTCTACTTCAATTATAAGGATCCTAGATTTGTCCAAGACTTCATCAATTTAATGCATTAAATAGACATAACAATACTTTGTGCAATCTCCAATTATAGTCACAAAATACTTTTTGTCACCTCTAATAGGCTAACCATGCAAAACACAAACATCAAAATAAATCAAATCTAATGTTTTAGAACTTCTTTCTACTCAAGGAAAGGTTGTCTAGTTAATTATCTTAGTCAACATACAAGTATAGTGCAAGATTCATGGTTTGTAGTTTTTGGAATCAAGTCAAGATTCATCATTTCATTTAATTTACCAAAATTAACATGATCCAAATGATATATATGATAATGTTATAAATCACAAGAGTGAACAATATAAGTAGAATTGTAAATATTATTATTAATTTTAGCAATTTTACTCTACAATATACTCTCACAGAAATAACCCTTACCTACAAACATTTCACCTTTAGGGAGAACAAAGTTGTCTCTCTCAAAAATATACTTAAACCCAAATTAAGTAATGATATAGAAATTAAATTCTTTCTAACTTCTAGTACATAATATACATCTTTTAATGCAAGAATTTTTCTAGCCACAATCCTTTTACCTTTGACTTGGATACTTGAAGTATTTCCCATGTAGACTATGTTCCCATCTTCTTCCTTTAATGTCTTAAAGATATCTTTATTCTTGCACGCATGGCAAGTTGCACTAGAGTTCACCCACCATGATTCACCATTTTCAACCATGTAGATTTCAGAAATTATAGCCATAAGATTTTCCTTTCAGAAAGAATTGTTCTCCTTTTTCATATTGAAGAAATGACATTCTTTTTTGTAATGACTTTTTTTTTTATAAAAGAAACAATCTTTATTTTCCTTGTTCTTATGGCAATCTTGTGCGTAGGATTTGTCGTTATCCTTCCCTCTTTTCTTAGACGTCTTATGGGACTGCCCTTCCTCCACCACATGTACCATCTCATGATGAACATTGGTGTCTTTTGTATTATCTTGTTTTCTATACTCCTCTTCTGAGCCAACATGATTCCCTAACTACTCAATAGAGATATTCTCCTTTTTATGCTTGAGGCACTTTTTGAAGTCTTTCCATGAAGGAGAAAGTTTATCTATGATTGAGGGGACAATGATGGTTTCATCCATATGCGTATTATATTATTTGAAATTATTCCAAATATGTTCAATTTCTTTCATTTGTTCCACAATAGATTTTTCATCATCCATGTTATAGTTATTGAAATGACCGATAAGAAATTTCTAACTTGTTGTATCCTCTTGTATGTACCCTGTATCTAGTTTTTCCCTTAACTTATTTTGCAAAGATTGAGTCTGGATAAACATCAAAGAGTGTATTACCAAATCCGTTGAGGATGTGTCTAATGCATATATATGTAATCATCATAGTAAAAGTTGTGCACAAGGTCTTTGAAGTGTAAGCAACACTTTCCTTTATATTTCATTTGTCTCCCCCTATTCCAAAATTTGATAGTACAACTTAGGTTAATATTGAATTTCCTTTAGGATATAACAAGACCCTTGAGTATGGGTTGCACTCCCAAAACTCAAGTTAAGGTAACAATGGTGTTTACAAAATGGTGATTTGCTTTTATCTTTTGTGTACTAAAAGTACAAGCAAAATGAATTTTGCTATTTTTTTATATATAGATAATGAAGTAGTGCTTCTTAAAGTAATATAACTCTTCAATAATGTTAGTGAAGCCTATGATAACCCTAGGCCCATATAGCATTATTTATGATTTATACTATTGTAAATATTTGTTTTGTTTTTACTTTTATTCTAGGATCATATTTGATTTTATTTGTTCCTGAATCTTAGGCATTAATTTTAGGGATTTACTTTGATGATCATAAACCCTACTTCTTTTTATATATGCGCTACTGTATTGAGGAATGAAATCAGCTAAGTGAGCCTAAAATTTTTGCATGGTATCAGAGCAAGGCATGATGAATCCTAGACCATTGTAATTCGGCTCGTACAGAGCTACCTTCACCACTGACAGGAACAAAACCACAGTTCGGCCATTGAGGGACAGTTCACAGGAGATAACCAATACCTTCTCCAGCAATACTACCAATTCTAGAGGTGACGGTGCAACTCCTGCGACTTCACAACAAGCAGGAGGTATTGCATATTCGTCACAAGTGATGATCATTCACAAATTGAATGAAAGCAACTATCTTTTTTTTTGTTAGCACCCAGTATCCTGGGCCTGCCTCACTCAAACTATGAGGACTTCAACGGGGTCCAGACTAATCTGAATCGAGACATGATAAGCACCACAAGGGTGGACGCCCCTGGCCACTTGCATTGCTGTGTTCCCAAAACTCAAACTCGAGACCTCTGGTTAAGCTGGAACAACTCTTGCCAGTTGATGCAAGAGCTTGTGGTTGAAAGCAACTATCTTTAATAGTCTAGAAACGTTCTCATGTTCATCCAAGGTAGGGGAGAGAAAAATATATTACGGGTGATGCACGTATACCTAATATCACTGACCCAAAGTTCGATACCTATTATGTAGAAAGTAAATAGGTGATGAGTTGGCTTGTGAATTCAATACAACGTTATATCAGTGAGAATTATCTTGTAGTCTCCATTGCCAAGGAGATTTGGGATTTAGAAAAAAGGACATATGCTATAAGAGGCAACTATGCTGTGATCTTCATGGTGAAACAAATTCTTAGAGACACAAAATCGGGAGACAGAATTGTTACCCAATACTATAATTCTTTGGTTCGTCTTTGGCAACAGGTTGATCTCTATGAAACCCATTACTGGAAGTGCCAAGTTAATGAATAGTACTTCAAGCAGATAATTGATTGAGAAAGGACCTATGAATTCCTACTCGGGTGCACGATAAGTACAAAGAAGTTTGAGGGAGAATCATGGGGATGACACCACTGCCTAGCCTTAAGGACTCCTTTAAGATGATCAAATATGAGGAAAGTCACAAGGAATTGACATAAATTGTGACTACATCTCCAGCACCAATTACTAAAGGCTCAACAATGGTGGCTTGTGGAGAATAGTTTGCCAATCAGAAGGGAAAGAAACCTAGAAAATTTTGTGACTACTGCAACAAGAATGGGCACACAAAGGAGACATACTGGAAACTATATGGCAAGCCTCTAAATAATCAACAGAAATCTAGGAATGATACTAAAGCACTGCTGGCCAGTTCTAAGGTAGAAAATGGAGGTCTAAGTAAAAAAGAGTTATCTTTTTTGAGGAAGCTACTTGATAAGCACGAGGGGTAGTCCCCAAGTGATAAAACTACTCTTACAGTAACTCTAGCATGCTTAGGCACTCTACTAATAGCTGCTCTTAGAACTGTAGATCAAACTAGAAATATATGGATTGCGGACTCTAGTGCAACTGATCACATCTTTGGATTCAAAGTGTTATCTATAGAACTCAAGATTTGTTGTGAATATACATCGGTAAAAGTAGCCAATGGAACTTATGCCAAGGTACATGGTGTTGGTATAGTAAGAATTACAGGCAATATAATAATCAGAGACGTTTTGTATGTTTTAGAAATAGAGTGCAATCTACTTTCTGTTAAGCAAACTATTAGGCAAATAAGTTGCAGTGTTAATTTTTATATTGATCGTTGCATATTTCAAGATTTGGACTCAAGGAAGAAGATTGGCAGTGCTAAAGAGTGGGGATATCTCTACTACCTTGAAGGCAAAGGAAAATAAAGAAAGCACATCTACTGTTTACTCTACTTTCAATAATGATGTTCTTTTGTAGCATTATAGGTTAGACCACCCTAGTCACAATTATATGAAACTGTTGTTTCCGCAAATTATGAATAAAAGTGATTTTTCATTTGAAGTGTGTCCTCTTGCAAAAATTACAAAACATAGTTATTCTTCCCATCCATATCGATTTACTCATCTTTTTATAGTTGTCCATAGTGATGTTTAGGGTCTGTCAAAAATCCTAACAACTAATAAAGATAGATGGTTCATGACAATCATTGATGATCACACTCAACTTACTTGTGTGTTCCTAATGCTTGAAAAATTTGAGGTGTTTGAGATCTTTAAAAGATTCTTTGCATTTGTTCAAGATCAGTTTCAAACTACCATCAAAATTCTTAGGACAGATAATGCTAAGGAATATTTGAGTACTAATTTTTAGGACTTCCTTGAAAGTAGCAAGGTTCATCATCAAACTTCTTGTGTTAATACCCCACAGCATAATGGAATAGTAGAACATAAAAATATACACCTTAAGGTTGCTAGAGCTTTTATGATCACTCAAAATGTTCCTAAGTATTTATGGGGCAATGTAGTCTTAACCTCAGCCTATCTCATTAACTGAATGCCTTCAAAACCTTTGCAATTCCAAACTCCAATTCAAAAATTTCTGGAGTTATATCCAAACTCTCCTTTGGTTTCTACTATTCCTTAAAAGGTCTTTGGGTGTGTTGTCTTTGTGTATGATAACGAGAAGGGAAAATTATATGCTCAGGCAGTAAAATTCATTTTTCTAGGATACTTTTCCACTCAAAAGGGGTACAAATGTTTCTCTCTTGTTACTAAGAAATGGTATGTCACCATGGATGTCCAATTCCTTTAGAATCAGTCCTATTATCCCAATTAACCACTGAAGGGGAGGAGAGTAGTGATTGGTCAATTTGTGAACTACTTGGACAGTAGCAGGAACTGCAACCTGTTAATAGGGGTATTGGACAAAATTATGGACCACAAATAACACTACCCGAACCATCTTTGTTACTTGAACCAGAAAATACAGCCTCTACCACAACTGAACCTAAACCTATTTCTAAACTTGAGCCTCATCTTTCTACTTTTGAACCTACAAATGTCTGTCCTAATAATATCTGTATTGATTTGTCTAATCCAAAAAGATTTGAACCTCATCATATAATTGAGACAAGGGAAGATTAGCAGAAAGCACAAGATATTCAAGTGTATAGCAGAAGGAAAAAGAATTTACAGCAAGTAGAAGGTAGTAATGACAATCCCACTCTGAGGTAACATCAAAATTTTGAACCAAAAACAAATATTGATGATTTAGATCAACCTATTACATTGAGAAAGGGTAAAATTATGGGCACTCATAATCCCATTGGTAAGTATGTCTCTTACGAGAAGTTATCTCCTAATTTGAAAAATTTTGTTGCTAAAGTTTCTCAAGAAATAGTTCCAGCCAATTTTCATGAAGCTATAAATGACTCTAAATGGAGGAAGGCAATAAAGGAATAGATGAGAGCACTTGAGAAAAACAATACATGGAAATTAATTGATTTACCCAAGGGTAAAAGTACTGTGAGATGTAAATGGGTTTTTACAGTCAAATACAACCTTGATGGGAGTATGAACAGATATAAAGCAATACTAGTAGCAAAAGAGTTTACTCAAACTCATGATATTGATTACCAGGAGACCTTTGCCCCTATAGCTAAGCTCAACACTATTAAGGTTTTATTGTCCCTTGCTACCAATGTAGACTGGCCACAACATCAACTTCATGTGAAAAATGCGTTCCTTAATAGGGACTTGGAAGAAAAGGTATACATGGAGTTGCCATCAGGCCTAAAGACTAAAGCCAATTCATCCAAGGTATATAGCCTCCACAAGTCTCTTTATGGGATGAAACAATCACCTAGGGCTTGGTTTGAGAGATTTGTTTGTGCTATTAAGCGATTTGGCTATACACAATGTCAAATAGATCATACATTTTTTTATAGGCATTGTGATATAAAATTAACTATTCTAATAGTATATGTCAGTGATATTGTTGTGACTGGTAATGATACTGAGGAAATTCTTAAGTTAAAGAAGAACTTAGCTAATGAGTTTCAAGTTAAGGATTTGGGAAAGCTTGGAAATTTTCTTGGCATGGAAGTGGCTAGGTCTAATAGGTTATAAGTGCGTCTCAGAGAAACAAGTATGTTGGGAGCTAAATTGTCGAAGACACCTATGGATACTGCTAAGAAATTGAGATTGAAGCAAGATGGAGTTCCAGTTGACAAAGGGAGATATCAAAGGCTAGTTGGAAAATTAATTTATTTTTCCCACACTAGACCTAACATCAGCTTCTGAGTCAATGTTGTAAGTCAATTTATGAGTAATCCACAGGAGGACCACATGGAAGCAGTTTATAGAATTCTGAGGTACCTAAAACTTACTCCAGGTGAAGGGTTATTGTTTTCTAAAGGGAAAAATAGGGATGTCGAAGTCTATACAGATGCAAATTGTGCAGGCTCAGAAATAGATAGAAGATCTACTACCAACTATTGTACCTATGTATGGGGTAATCATGTAACCTGGAGAAGTAAGAAATATCTATTGTTGGCAAGAGTTCAGTAGAGTTAGAATTTAGAGCATTGGATCTTAGGATTTGTGAAGTTATATGGATTGAGAGATTGCTACAAGAGCTCGGTTTCAAGGTAACTAGACCTATGAAGACTTGGTGTGACAACAAAGCAACTATTGATATTACCTGGAATCTAGTGAATCATGATAGGGGAAAGCACATGGAGATAGGCAGACATTTCATCAAAGAGAAAATTGATTCAAGATAGGTTGATCTACACTATGTTTCATCTAATTCTCATGTTGCTGATATTAAGACAAAAGCTTTGCTTAGACTCAGATTTGATGGACTGAAGAGCAAGCTGGGAATGATTAATATCTATTCACCAGTTTAAGGGAGAGTGTCAGTGACCATAATAACCATAGGCCCATATAGCATTATTTATGATTTATACTGCTATAAATATTTGTTGTTTTTTACTTTTATTCTAGCATCAGATTGGATTTTACTTGTTCCTGATTTTTAGGCATTAGTTTAGGGATTTACTTCGATGATTGTAAACCCTAATGCTTCCTATATGTCCACTACTGTATTGAGGAATAAACTCAGTTCAGTGAGCCTAAAACTTGCACAAATAAAGATGCACAATTCATGAGCCAATTGTATATATATACATTGTGATATTGTTACATGAACTAATGTATATACATAGTAATGTTTCATAAACCTTCATGAAGCAACATAACTATTCATCAATAATAATTAATACTAACCTTTTTTTTAAGAGTAACATTTTTCTATTAAGGACATGACAAAAAAAATCTCACTTCATTTTGAAAATATCCTCACACTTTAAACTAATGTGTTTTAAAGATTTTATGTATAAATATTACATTTGCGCTGTATTAATGTCTAAGGCAATTTTCTTCTTCATTATTGGAACAATGTGAGTGTCATACATTGCATGTCTCCATGTACATCTCTCATAATTTTTAACAATGTGTTTATTTATAACATAAATGAAGGAAGCCAAACTCATGGAAGAAAACCAGAGACTGAATCAGGTTTTCAGATTCTGGTCATTAATTTTCTCGTTAATTTCTTCATCTTCGTAATCATTATGTCTCATTTTGGATGTGTTCAAACTTAATGCCAATCCAGGAAGTCAAATTCATGGAAGAAAACCAGAGATTTCAGCAGGTAATAGGTTTTCAGATTCTTTTCCTTCTCTTGTTTCTCACTTTTCTGGAAACAATATCAAACTGTGAAATGAAATTGTGTGTTAGTAGGTTCAAAATCTTGAGCATGACCACCAAGACCACTCATTGGACACCTCTCTCAGAATAAGGTAAATTCTACAGCCTCCTTTTTAGAGAGAAATGTTTTATTTCCTCACTGTTTTTTCGGAGATATTAATAAAGTTATAAGAAAGAACTTTCTCTAATGTGAAACAGTAGCGGCTAACATGAATGATTTGCAATACACATGGATGCTTGTAAACAAAACAATGATCATGGCGTTTTAGGTTTGAGTTACTAACATTTTAGGGGAGAAATTAATAATATTGGCCCACATGAGCAACTTCATTAACATGAGGTAACAAAACTCATGAAAGGATTAGACTAAATTGATGTATTTTTTTTCAAGAGGTTTGGACTAATTAGATAGTAATTAACTTGTGAAGATTAGGTTGATAGAATATGTATCTTTCAAAGACCAAGATACATTTTCCATAAGAATTTTTCTCAAGTATTGAACTTAGACCCTTTAAAATTAACAAAAGTTAGTCACATATGGTCCAGCTTATGTTCTGACATGCAATACTTAAAAAAGTATGGGGTATCAATATATATATATATATATTGCGTATATACACACATGCCAGACATGGGTATAGATGAGTTTAATTGATCTATATATGAACCCTAAACAAGCTAAGATTATCACTTTTCATTAGTTATTTTATTCATTGACTTGCAGGTTACTCTTTCCCTGAATCAAATTAAGGCTTCTGAAAGATAAGGCAAAGCGCTAGACTACTTATTAAGGATAATCTCTGTCCAATTGAGTACATATATGTGCTTGTGCGTACGTGTGTGTGTAGCTGTTTCAACTTAATGTTCTGCATGTGCAGTAGGAGAAACCAGTTTGTTCTGCTGAGTTATGCTGTTTGGTATTATTCATGAAGAAAAATAAAAATAATAGTAATCCATTTCCTATCAAATGTTCATATACTATGTAATATAATTTTACTGTTCTTGAAGGAGCTATTTTTCAGAGAAATGGAAAAAGAGAAAAAGAAGAGGCTTTCAAGAAATGAATTATTTTTTATTTCTAAGAAATTTGAATAATGTGTATCAAATATTTTACATAAGAATTTCTTCCTGATTCATCTATTCATGAAATTTCTTTCATGCCCATCAAAACTTGGTGTAAGTACTCTTTCCATCCTTTTCAATCAAAACTCTATTGGTCCATTTGATTCAATCATCATTCCCATCCCCATTTCACATTTTCATTTCTATTCATTCATATTGTCATTCTCATTCCACAAAATAATTCTGCAATCCAAATTCTATGAGAGGGCTGTTGAACATTAGAAAAGAACATCCAATTTATGAGCATGTCTATTTTTTGGCCAAACAATTTATGAGCATGTCTAGCAAGCCAATTTGCACACGTGTTGGCTTCACACAACACATGATCAAACTTGATGTTCCAGTCCTTCCTTAGAAGATGTCTGATTTCCTCTGCTTTAGGACACCCCATAACATTGTCTTTGATTTGATTGTAAAGTTAATGGCCTCCATAGAATCATATCCCTAGTAACAACAATTTTTCCAATACCCCTGTTCCAGCAAACTTTTAGACCTTCAACGATCCCAACCATCTTCACAGTGGTGCTGTTAACATATTTCAGCTTCTTCATGAAACCCTTTATACAGTTACCCTGCGAATCTCGAATAAGATGATGAAACATAGAAGCTCAAATAATTGCATAGTGCATAAATTAAATAATTACATGTGGCATATATTGTTAATTACATAAAATTAATGAGTGATGTTTCATTCTCGTCGTAATTGATCAATAGTGGAATTTATGTAGTCCTTGTGACAGATGTTCTTTCATACACTGTCCAATAATAAAAATTATGCGTTAAGTCCATCTTTTTCTCTTAAGATGAAGTAGCATGCAGGCCCGCCCGGTAATGGGAGCTGAAGGAAATGAAATAAAATGGTTATAGATTGGCTAAAGGGTTAAGTGCCCGTTTGATTTATCTTTTTGTAAAAACACTTTTAGAATAACCACAGTTTACAAAAATGAAGTTTGGATAAAAGTAGAGAGGTTTACTGAAAAGCTGTTTGGATGAAAAAGGAGAAAATGATGGTTAGAAAGTACAGTTTGGTTTCCAAAAAGGAGAACCAAACAGGCACTAAAGTGTTATTTCTACAGTTTCAAGTAATTTTCCCTCATATAATGCATAAAATAGTTTTAAATATAGAAAATTATTATATTTATATTTATTTTGTATTGAGGTAAAAAATTAATTTTAATTCCTTTACCCATAGGTTCATTAGAGAAATTTACATTTTTTTAATATTTTTTTACAAATATTTTATTCTTCTATTGCTTTCAATACACTAATTTTCTTAACGGAGTTGGTCTTAAAATGTTTCTATCAAATAATTGACAAATATCATGAATTACTCTTATTAATATCAAAACTCAAAAGCCACTAATTAGTGCAATATAATTTTATTAATAAATTGCACTAATTAATGGCAATGATAATCTTTACTATATATCTTTCTATCAAAGATATTTATATATTGAATTTTAATTAATTTTTGAGTAATTTAATAATTTTTTATTTTTGGTAATTTTTTTATTTTAGTATAAGCACTTACACTAGAGGATTTTTTTCACATGCATATTAAAAAGAAAAACGAAAAAGGAATGAGACTGAACAATGGGACAACGAACACAGATGCATATAACACATGACCGTTTATTTATTATTCATTAGTGGATCACTAAGAGAGTTTTGGACAAAGCACCATATATATGAAGGGACGATGTGAAGAGAAAAATAAAGAAGTTACAGTACTGACGCATATGAGTATAAGTTCTACCTCCTTTGTTTTTTTTTCTTTTTATTGCCGCTGTAAACTAAGTATCTATCTCGACCAAGTTGTCACTATAGCTTGTTGCGAGGTGGTGAAGGCAATAAAGTTGGTGGTGATGGTGGTCTAGTTAGCCGTGACTCTAGATTTAGGCCAGGAGTTTTTTTTTTTTTTTAGATAAGGCGAACGGTATTGATAAGCTTGAATACGTGTAGGTTTTTTTTAGGGAAAAAAAGTAGGTTTTATTATTAGTAAGGCCCTTAAGATAAGCGGATTTACACTTCGCCACGGTGTGAGTGCCTTTTCCCAAAAAATATTTTCAAATCTAGAGCTCGCTCATCGTGGCAGACCTGCTTCTCGCCATGGCATGGAGCTCATTTATCCTCCACTTGATTCTTTTCACCATCCTGACCCTCCAGTTCTGCACATAATACCAATGACACAAGATTATGTAGAAACAATATAATGAGGGTTGTTATAATTTATATATATATATATAGATCATGACATTATAATAAATTAAATATTCAAAAGCCAAAGTTTTATTAATGTATTTAAAGATGGATTTTTATATCGATCTTTTAATGTTATTTTTTCAATCCGTATAAGCGGATTTGGAAAATAAAAATATTAACGTCAAATATAAACATGTTTTTTTAAGAAGTGAAGTTGTTGTGTATTTAAAGATGGATTTTTATTTGGTTTTTTTAACATTGTTTTTTCAATCCAAATAAGCGGATCTAAAAAAAAATATTAACATCAAATATAAACCTGTAACAAATTGCATTATTAGTTGACATATAATTTGAGGTTTTGACCAAAAAAACAATAAATCTACATGGCTAGAAAATGAATATGTGTGACATATTTTAGTTCTACAAGAACTAATTTGCAGTTACACTTATTTTATCATTACAAGAAATTATATGACTATCAATATCAATTTTGTTTGGCGTTTTTTTTACATTAATTATGATTGAAATTTCATTTCAATTTAATTCTAATTGTAAGGATTGATGTAAAAGTACATTGTTATTATTCTCTAATTGAGTGACTCCCATAACGTTCTCTTCTTATGAAGACATGTCATTCCAGTTGTACACTATATTTCAGATACTAATTAATAACAGCACAAACTTACATAAGTTATCGAACTTGGAATGAAATTTCTATGAGAAGCAATTCCACATATAATATACCTTGTATTTTTTAAATTTTATGCATTTATGTTGTGGGGAAAGATTATTTGTTAATTAAGTGAAGGCAGCAACTGACCCTTTATAAAATTAACCCATAAGCCCTGAAAGTAATTTGCAAAAAAACACCATCATAATAAGATCATAAAGTGGGAAAGAATCACCATCATCAGCCCTCAAAGTAATTTGCCTAAAAAAAATCATCTCCCACAATTATACGCAAAAGGGAAAAGAAAGAGAGGGAGAGAGATTGTATTGAATGAGAAAGAAACTCACCGGTAGGATTGCAAATCCATTCCTATCACCGGTGTTGCAAATCCACTCCTTTCACCATCACTGACACCAAACACCGGCCACCACCATTATCGGACAACCTAGCCATTGTCACCACCACATAGCTGCGACAACCTCCCACTAGACACCGATCATTGGCATCGTTGCCCCATCAACATTGGTCATTATGTGTGTAATAACATACTTTCTCATATTATTTCCCATGTACTAAAGCATATTTAGAGTCTAACTGAACTATTTTAGAAGCTTGAATCATTATAGGGACCAAATTAGAGAAATATGAATTTTTGAAATTATTGTTCATTTGGCATCCTATTTTTCTAACTGAATTTTAAAAAATCATAACTAATTTCAAAATATTGTATGAACATGATTTAAGTCTCTAAAAATAGGTAAAATATTTATCTACATGGAAAAAATATACAATTGGAATTTTATCGTTCTAATCAATACAGTATTTTAACCAAAGTTTATTGTTTATATGGTCAAAGTAGATTTTCTAGGTTTTCTGGCTCATTTTCAAAAATTCATATCTCTTAATATACTTATCCAAATCACATGATCTATGGCTTCCTAGAAAGCTCTACTTGCTAGATTCTGAGAATATGTAAAAATCATATGAAATACTATATTTCGAATAGCATAACTCTATCTCAATCAAGACAACTCAAAATGGATAGTTTTGCTCATTAATTTCCAAAAATATTTTATATCATATATACATGGTTCAAACATGTCCAAAAGGTGTTCATAAATTTACAAGAGAACTTAGGGAATATGATGGCAGCTAAACATAGCCTCATAAAAGCACACATGATTTTATACAAAATAACAAGAAAGCAACTAACTCTAGTGGCTAAAAATTTAATCATCCATAATCTTCTTGTTGCCTCTTGTTTTCTTGGTGGTCTTGCCATCACTTGCACTTAGCATTTGGATATTTGGCAAATGAAATTATGAAAAATCCTAGTAGCTAGCCCATTTCATGCAATTATGTCATTTAAATCACATAAAGTTCACATTTAATCACATTAAACATCATAATACCATATTGTTAAATAAAAATTTTAGTAGAGTTTTTCTTCAGAAAATAAACATCTCAGAGAATAAATCCCTTCATTTTACAGCTAAAACTAGTCACAAAAGATTACAACAACAATATGGCAACAAAATTTCATCATAGAAATATTATGAAAGAACATAAAGTAATAAAATGAACTTAAATACCATGGTGTATACTTTTGGCTTCTCCTTTTGAGCTCAATGCTTCCACTCACTTCCTTAGACTTCCTCAAATCCTAAAGTATCATCAAAAACTAATTTAATCAACTAAATCAAAGGGTTACCCTAAAAAGTCTCAAGTAAACCCTAAAAATGAATATAGTTTATCTTTGACTTTTTCATGATTCCAACACTTGTTCTTAAAATTTTCCACTTTGAGAAATTTATTTTTGACGTCAAATCCATGAAAATCCCACTTCTTCTTACACTTCTAAGCTGGCCGAAACAGGGGTAAGAAGAGGAAAGAGAGGATTTTTCAAAAACTTGTTCCAAAAATTCCTAAACTTGCTTCTCTTGCATTTTATCATGCTTTCTTTGAAATTTTATGCAAGAAAACATTCGTTCCCTCTCCCCTATGCTTAGGCCGAAATTTGGACTTAGAGGAAGGAGAAGAAAACTTAAAGAAACTAAGTCATACTACTCAAAACTAAAGTAGAAACATTGAAAATCATAAGTTGGAACTTACCTTGAAGTAACTAGCTTTCTCTTCTTCTTTCTTCTTCTCTTTCTCCCTCACGTTGCTCCATTCTTCCTTGGCTGTTTCAGACCTCACTCTCTCTCTCTTTTTCTTATGCTAAGGTTGGCCAATGTAACAACCCTTATTACATTATCCCGGACTTAGTCTCTAGCTAACCAAGTGTAACTGGTGTTGTGTGCAGAACCGGGAGAAATAGGATAAAGAAAAGCTTAATTTGAGGATAGAAGGGCTCCTCACCGTGGCAAGCTTACTAGCACTGTGGCAAGCAGAGAAATTTTTGCTTAAATCAAGATCATTTCAGACGAACAGAAGAAGAGGAAATGGAGGGAGTAACGACAAGGCTGTGTTAGGGCTTCAAGAATCTGGCCAAGGGGGATGATTTCTGGGCTCTAGGAGTTCAATCTTGGTTGATAAGTGATCCCTAACCTTCCCTCATCTCTTTTCTCTTTGATTTTTGGTTTGGAATCTGTGGGAGTTTATGGGTTTTCAAGTTGGGAAAGAATCCATCGATTAAAATGGTTGATCTGGTGTTATAGAAGTGTTATGTAATGTTAGGAAGCTTGGATTTGAGTTTTGGCTGGGTTATGATGGGTTTGAGTTAAACCTTAGGTTGGAATTTGGGAAAAAAAGTGGAAATCCAAAGTTGCATGTGTTGGTGTGTGTTTGAATGATAGTTTAAGGTTTATTGGTATGTGTTTATGTTGTTAGAACTCTGGGTAAAGCTTGGAAGGCTAGATTATAGATTTTAGTGTTATGGGAGTTATGCTAATTAAAGGTATTATGTGTGTATGTGTATAGTTTTTTTACATATCATGGTATGCACATGGCTAGACAAAATAGTATATGTTGTTGTGACATGATGTTAATATATGATGATGATGAGTATGATTTGTATATGTTCATACGTGACTGTGGCACCCTCATATCATTGCACGCTAGCATGACCATGATGATGATTGTGATTATGATATATATATATATATATATATGTGCGTATTTTGAGACATGTTAGCATGGCATGTACATTACCACCCCATGAGTATAGAGAGATGTGGTGTATTGGAAGGTGGTGATGAGATATGATATGATAATATACGATATGATGATCCCTGCCACTAAATCCTCTCCTTGGGAGAGCCGGGTGGCAGTGGACTATGATATCATATGATGATGATATGATTTGGTGACAGGATGAAATAACCCTATCGCTAAATCCTCTCCTATGGCTAGAAGAGTCAGGCAGCTATAGATTGCACATTCCCTAAATCACCACCAATTCGCGATGGTCCAGGGATAGGAGAGCCATGGTTCAATCATTAGTGTGACCTTTGGCCGAGTATACTAGTGAAAGGTGAGCTTAGTAATGTCCTGAAATCAATCTTCACTGACTGTTAGAAGAGAATCACCTATTGAAATGTCATATAATGACGTCAGCTCATGGTTCTAGTCGTGTTGAGGGAGACATATATCAAGACATGTATTGAGGCATGCATTTCATGACATATCATTTTCATACGTGTGTAACGTTGATGGTATTTATATATATGTGTGTGTTTGTTCCGGTTATTGAGACATTGTCTCACACCCCCTCTATGGCTAACCTTTTAGGTGAAGATTTCGGTGCTAGTTCAGAGAATACCATGGAGTTGCAAGCCTCTATGTCTTCGGGAATCCCAAGTATAATCGTAGTTGTAATTTAGTTTATATAGTATTGTTCCAAGCGGGTTGTAATCAAGTGTATTACATGTTCCAAGTATTCCTAGGGAGTATTGTTGGTTTGTAGTATAATGAGATTTGTATAAGTGTCTTGTGAGTATTGGCTGCATATTATGTGATGTTAGGATGATTATGAGATGATATTGATGTTGATGGATGATATGTGAGATGTGGATATATGTCATGAATGGTTTAGATGTGTGTGATGATGATTTGGACCCCGATATGAGTCATCATTGTTTGAGTGAGAGTTTGTGACTTAGAATGGTCGTATGAGTGAGCTTGAAGTGGTTTTTAGGCCCGGTATGCAAGTTTGGAACATGTAGCCCATTGTGTGATGATAGGGTTCAAGGGGGTCAAATCATAATGGTGGTTCCTTTGAGGTGAAACCTCTTTGAACGAGTTGGTTGAGCCGAATAAGATTTGTATGAAAGGTCTCTAAGTGTTCACTTGCC
This sequence comes from Adenanthera pavonina, assembly GCA_026686845.1. Taxonomy (NCBI): domain Eukaryota; kingdom Viridiplantae; phylum Streptophyta; class Magnoliopsida; order Fabales; family Fabaceae; genus Adenanthera; species Adenanthera pavonina. The sequence continues at coordinate 1,255,269 of JAIVEN010000029.1, read as the reverse complement.
TTTGGTGGCAATTGGAGGTGATAAGTTGTGAGTTTTGGTCAAAATTTGCCAAAATGGTGTTGGGGGTCCAGAATCTTCAGATGGAGTTGGATTTGAGTGAAACTGGTGTCTATGGTTAGATTATAATAAGAGTAGCCTGTAGGAGTTAGAATCAGGTCAATCGGAGATTTGAGCACAAAGTTATGCGTATTGGAAGTTAGCCCAGAAAATCAACAATTTGCCTATATGGATTCTGATGTTGGTGCCATTGCGCCAACAACTTGGCCGCAACCCCAAGCCTTACTACCTGGCTGAGACCGCAGCGGTACTATAATAGGTCACGGTCTCATCCTATTTTGGTGTCTTTCGGTGTTTTTCCGTTGCTCTGATATTCTAGGAAGTGTATTTCAAGGTGTTTGGACTGTGTTTGGTTAGTAATTAAAAATATTGGTCAAGAATGGAGGTTTGTTTTGGTAGGATGTTACATCCAACAAAAAGGAGTATATATAAAAAAATGGAAACAATCAATTTTGGACATGAAACCTTCTTGAATATTCATGAAAAATCAACTAATATTATTTTATTCTAATTTCCCCATGTGTTGCAGATTTTCACACCATTTAGGGGAAATAATTCCCAAAATACTACATATTTTTTTATCCAAATATATCCTATACTAGTTTATAGTATACTTAGACAAATAAAGTTACTTTTACAGTATTGTGTTACTTTATGAATATAAGATATAACTATATTTGGATCTACTTTTATTTTAATATTCTATCCCAAGCAGTATAAATATGGGGTCCATATACTTTTCTTTTTTACTTTTTTTTTTTGCTTTTGTGAGGCTCATAATATCTTTTTCCTTTGTATTGTGCATTTTACTATACTTGGCTATTAATTTTTCTTCACATTGACCTTGTTAACCTCAATGCACTATTTCATTAAGCCTAGCATATCGTAAGCTTCGTTTTGACATCCATTTCACATACTCACGAAATTGCCCTAAGAGGGGTCAAAATGAAATTTTTGTTTCTCTAGGATCCTTTTTTGTAATTTTTCCCAATGACTAAAATGCAAATTATTCTTTTTTAATGGACAAAAATGAAATTTTTGTATTTTATTTTCCTGACCTGGAAGTTGACATTTTTACTCTTTCTCACATCTATTGATGTATCTCAGATTTTATTAGTTTTTTTATACATCTTATACTACTAAGAAAGTTAAAGATATTACTGTATAGAAACACGTTTAAAACTCAAACAAATCTGGAGACTTCCACATATCTAGACCTTAGAATGGGTAGGATGAAGGAGGTGGCTAGTCTAGGTGGAGGTGGTGAGTATTTCGATAACAAAACTCAATTGGACGATGGTGTGTGGGTAAAAAGGTGGGAGGAAGGAGCTGGTGCGGTGCCTCCTTTCTTACGATAACAGAAGAAGAATAAAGGTAGGAGTAGAATGATCGAGAAAGGGGGGAGCGAGAGAAACGTGTCAACTCAATATAACTATAAACCAAATTAATAAAGCTTCTGATATCACATTTGCTGAAATCATGGATACAAAAAGTGTAACACCTTACCTTAATTCATCTTTTTCCATGTATTATGCCTCATATTATGTTCACTTGAATCACTTTAAAAGTTTAAATCACTTGAGGGACCAAAACAGAAAAATTTAAATTTAGGTGGTACTGTTCATTTAGTTATCTCATTTTTCAGACTAAATTTTAAAAACTTATAACTAATTTTAGAAAAATAGTATAAAAGTTATTCAAGTTTCTAAAAATATCTTAAAACATTCTCTATATGGAAAAACAATATGCAACTGGACTTTGGTCGTCCCAATTCATACAATATTTAATATAAAATTACTATTCATTTAGTAACTTTGCTACTTTTCCCTTTTTTGTCCTACCTTTGAAAATTTATAATAATTTCTACACTTATCCAAATTAAGTATTTTTTAGCTTCCTAAAAAGCTCATTATGTCTATTTTCAAGACATATAAGTCACTCACATATTATACCCTATTTTGGATAGAATTACCCTTTATAGTATTCAAACAATGCATCTCATGCTATATCTTTTTCAATCATACTTTTATCATCACATTTTTATGCATATTATAATATTTAAAAAAATTGGAAATGTTACATTTCACTCCCCTTAAATAAATTGTCATCAAAATTTTAAAACATGTCTTACTGAAATAATTCTGGATATTTTTGCTTCATGTCAACTTTCATAAATAAATTGTCATCAAAATTTTAAAACATGTCTTACTGAAATAATTCTGGATATTTTTGCTTCATGTCAACTTTCATTTCCCAAGTTAATTTTGTTGGAAATAAACCTTTCCAGATGACCTTTACTAGAGGAATGTTGTTCCTCAGCTGATTGACCCAATAATCAATGATCTTTTTTGGTCTTATTTCAAAAGATAGAATATCCTGTAAGTCTATATATTTATATTTTATAACATGTGAAGGGTCTGATTCATATTTCTTTAATTGGAAAACATGGAAGACATCATGGATTTAGCTCAACTTAGGTGCTAGGGCAAGTTTATAAGCTCTAGATCCGGCATTAGAAAGGATTTTAAAACGTACAATGTACTTGGAACTAAACTTTCTAGATTTAAGGGATTGACCAACTCCAATTGTCAGAGATACTATGAAAAAAACATGATTTCCAACCTCAAATTCCAACGACTTTCTTCTTTAATTTAAATAACTTTTCTGTCCATTTTGAGCCGTTAGCAACTTCTTCATCATCTCAATCTTTTTGGGAGTTTGATTTAGGTCACTGTAGAGTGGACAAAGAAAATGCGTGAAGGCACAAGAAATTAAAAATTTGGAGTAGAGTAAATATGAAAATATTCATATACAAAAATTACAAAAAAAAAGGCCTATATTCATATTAATCTCAATAACAATATCATTTGGAAAATATTTAATTTATTATAATTGAACCACACAAAACAAACCCATGCATTTTTTAAAAGAAGTATTAACTTTTTTCCCATTTGTCAACTTTTTTTTTTAAACCAAAAACTCTTATTGTCAAAAGGAACATTTACTCCCCCACACGGATTGTCTCCTTGTCAAAAGGAGCATTTACTCTTTTTTGTATATTCATCTATCATTAATTTAATTTAAGTATAAAAAAGGTAGCATAACTTTAATGCACCTCAATTAGTCAATTTTTTTTTTAAACGGAAAAGGATCATCTGTAAGTTGCATGAGGTCGACACACGGCATAAAGACGGCGTCAGCAGCACATTGTTATAACATTCACGAAAGGGCAAAGCCAATAATTAATTAGTACATATTTTAATTGAATTTTTAATTTATTGTACATGCTACAATAATGCCAAGATATATAGAGGATAACATTTCATAGCATAGTATATGATTTTTATTTCCTCAAATTTTCCTTTAAATTTAGGGATTAAAAACATCATACTTCAAAATATTTAGAAGTTGAACAAAAAATTTCAAAGAGAATTTATTAGGAAGAGGTTCTAAAATTTTCTTGAGGGAGAATATATTAAAGATATATAAATTTAACTATTTAGGTATTTTTTTAGATTAATTGGAATATTTCTTTAATAGATAACGATTGAATAAATAAAACAAATAAAAATACATAACATATTAATTGGTTAAATATGATAATTACAAAAGTTAAGCAAGCTAATAATACTATAAAACAATACTTGATAAAAATTAAAAAGGGAAAATGACATTTAAGGACCACAAGTTTGAATTAATATCACTAAGAGATCAAAACATTTTGAAATGACAAAAAAAGACCAAGGTCCTCAACTGAACCAAAATTTGATGATTGAATTATCTGAATACCTCTTAATAAAATCAAACAATTAGAAATTCTCGATGCTTTAGCTCTCTCTTTGTCAAACCAATTGATCAGAACCTCTATTGCTCCATCATCCCGTCGCGTTGTGTAGCATTCTGTCATCTGTTGGCTCTCTACTCTGTTGCTCCTCACTCTGTCACCTATCGTTCTCTGCTCCATCATGTGGTCACTCTTCGTTGCTTGTTGGGTTTTCGGTTGCTTGTTGTTCCGTCACGTCTCTTCTGTTTCATGTTTCATGAATCTAAAGCAATATAATGACAGAACAATAGAATTCCTTATTGAAACATGAAATAGACGAGACGTGACGGAATAGTAAGCAACCAAAAGCCTAACAACCAACGAAGAGTGACCACGTGATAGAGCAGAGAACGACAAGTGATAAAGTGGATAGTGACAGAGTGAAGAGCATCAGAGTGGAGAGCCGACAGATAACAGAATGCTATAGAACACAACTGGATGACAAAGCGATAGAGACTCTGATCAATTGGTTTGACAAAGAGAGCTAAAGCATCGAGAATTTTTTATTGCTTGATTTTATTAAGGGGTATTTAGGTAATTCAATCATCAAATTTTGTTTAATTGAGAATAGGGCTGTGTGTACGGGCTGGACCGAACCAGGTAGACCCCTACCCGTTGTTCTGCCCAAAGAGAGCACCTGGCTGGAATTTTTTTCCTGTGGCCTGTTCGGCCCATATGGCCCATGGCCCGCATAGGACGGGCTAGGACAGTATCGAGTAAGTATGGCCCGGACCTAAGTTAACTTTAGAAAATTCCAAAAAAAAGAAAACATCTGTCCCCTTCCCCATCACGTTTGCTAGTCACCACCATGGATATCACAAGTTCACAACCAGCCATCAGGGAAAAAACACACATCTCAAATAAGAAAAAAAAAAGATCTCGGAGGTTGGAGTTAGAGAATATATAATAACAACCAACAAATCCATTTACAAAATCTATTCAATAAATATATAACATTCGATGAAGAGACGAGATCTGTAGAAATTGGAGAACTTTAGGTACCTAAAAATATAGATCAGGTTGAAAATCCAAATTGGAAGAGAACTTGAGCATCGTGCCTTCATGAATCTAGTCAAGCACGGAAGATTACAGAGGACGATGATGATCCAGATCAAAGGCAGAGATGACAGCAAAGGACGATGGTCGAAGGTGGAGATGACAGTGAAGGATGATGGTGACGGTAAGGCATTCAGAGGATGATGACGGTGATATAGATCGAAGACAAAGAGTGGAGGATGACGATGAGGCATGCCATTCACAGATTAGGGATTCAAGCAACAATTTTCATGTAAGAATGAGGAATGAAACACGAAGCCAGTATGATGAAGGGAGGAATGAAGGACGTATAAAGGCCGAGCTTCATGGTGGATGGAGATCGAACTGTTGAAGGGACTGAGGATGCCTGGGAGAGATAAAGATTAAGGGTTTGTTTGGTTCAACCGAGAAGAAGGGAGGGGAGGGATTTTAATGGAGAGAATTGGAGAGATTTTAAAATTCTCTTGTTTGGTGGAATTCGAGGGGAGGGGATTAGAGGGATTTTAATGAAACCTTGTTTGGTTCAGAAAGGGATTAAAGGGGATTGAGTAATAAAACTCAATCCCCTCCAAAAAACCCCAAATTGGAGGGAAATAAAAAGGGATGGGGGAAGGGATTGGGGGGAATTAAATCCCCTCCCTTTTTTTTCCTTCCCTCTGAAAAAACCCCAACCAAACAGGGTCTAAAGGAGAGATAGAGCGATCCAAATTAATAGCACGGAAAGATCGAGATGCTTTATTTCTTTTTGTATCTTTTATATTAAAAAATAGTAAGCATATGTCTCTTGGGCTGGGACTAGGAGGGGTAACCATGTGTCCGATGAATGGCCTGACCTTGTAGCCCGGCCTGTATTCTTTTAGTCTAGTTCTTTTTCAATTTTAGTGCGGCCCAGCCTGAACACAACGAGCAAGACCAGGTATAACGGACTATATGGGTCTATGAACACCCCCAGTTGAGAATCCTTGATTTTTTTATCATTTCAAAATATTTTAATCTGTTAATGATATTAATTCATCTCAATTAAAAAATGACATAAAACAATATAAAATCACGTAGAGGACAAATGTGAGATAAACTAAATGCCTCTACGGACTTGGGTCCTAGCTTTGCTATTATATCGTAGTCTAAGACTTGTGAGCTCTCATTAATTTGGCAATATATTTTCAACATGATTCCATACAAATGGAGCAATTACAAGACTATTTTGATGTAAATCATTTTGAAATTAAATAGGAAAAAAATCATTTTGGAATGAAAATGGTACAAAATTGTGAAGCCTCCCAACATTAACCCCGATGACAAGGCTTTGTTGGAGAAACCAAATTTAATCAAGCTTCATTTTTCCTCCTGCGTTTATGTCCCTCGCCTTTTTTGCTTGATCCTTTCGATACCTGCTTCCAAATTTGATCAAAATCCGTCAAAAACCATCAAAGCCAACATTTCTTTTTCTTCATCACACTTGGCAAGCCAAATGAAATAAAATTAAGAGAAAAGAATAAAAAGTAAGAAGAAAAAATGTGTAGACGTGAAATATTGTGCCCTGAAATAAAACAAAACAACACAAATAAATGCCACTGAATAATAATCATAGAATATGATAGATATTGCACATATTGACTTTTGTGCAATGAAATGGGATTTCAATTCCTTCATGGCCACCAAACGGGGCTTTATTACTCAAGAAATTAAAATCTGAGAAGGGGAGGGGGACGAAATAAGAAAGGTTTAAAAATACTACCTTAGCAGCAGATATAGCCTTCAGAGGGTCACCACCTTTTCTGAACTTTTTTCTCTTGAATCCCCGGGAACGACTATTGTTTCCCATTGCATCCCTTGCAAGCTTGACCATTTCCCTTGCCTCTTTGGTTGTTTTGTCTACTAGGTAGTCTGGCACATCACGTAGGTGCGCAGGAGGGGCATTTTTGCTCAAAACTTTGTCATGCTTCAATAGATCTGCCCAAAAATACATTGTCAATATTTCAATATTTTACTTCTAAACAAGTGTTAACACAACAATTAACTAATTTCCTTACCTAAGTCCCTTGGATTAGATTCAAAGTGGGCCTTCAACCTAGTGTATACAACGGGAGACATGCAGAAATTGATTAGGAAGCTGAATAAATGTGGAGATGGTGGATAAATTTCTCATGCATACAGAAGGTATTAGTTAAGAACTCACTTTTCAGAGTTCAGAATTTCATTCCTCAAATCTTGGGCTCGTGATTCACGAACAGCAATTTTTGTTACACTCTTCGCAACATCCTGCAGAAGAGAGCCACTCGTTAATATCATTCACTACCTAAAGCAGCAGCCATTTACCCCCAATATACTTAACTATGCGATGAATCACCTCCTAACATCAAAGCAAAAGGCCAGGCAGATGGGGCAAGAACTATTCAATACAGATTGGCACAAAGATTTAACCTTTAGTAGAGGATACATACTTCTAAATATGGTCAACATGTAACCAAGACAGATATGACTTCATATTTCAAAATTAAAATGTATTAGTGTGAGTCTTTTTCAATGAATATAGTCAAACTATTTAAGCAACAACACAAATAAGATAAAATACTTCAATTTCATGAAAATTAGAGAAAAATAGAAGTATCTCAATCAGAGCGTATTCTAAGATTTTATATGCCCAGAAAAACGACCATAGAAAAGCCTCGGTTTATTGTGACAAACTTTCTCCAAGGAAAAAGTTAATTGATAAATCACCTCAGCTCTATACCGTAAAGACTCCACAGCATTCTTGGTAAGCAATGGAAATTCAGCAATTGAGTTGGAACCATTGTTTTCATCATCCCCGACAAAAGATCTTATTTCATCTAAAGTTTCCATCTCATCAGTAGAAACCTGTAAAGACGTGAAAAATCAGATTGACAGACAGTCACGAACCCTTTCATCACAAGTATAATCTAAATCATGACCCAGCATTTGCAGGTCAAAACTACCTTGGATCTCCCATGTATAGATTGGCCAAGACAGAGGCTACAAAGCAAAATCTAATGCTTAATCTAAAATTCCCTCACAGGTAGAACTGTAGGATTTTGTTTGTCTGAAACTCACCAAAGAGATAGAAGAACCAGAATTGTATGCTCTTCCAGTACGTCCTATTCGGTGGACATATCCTGCAACACTTTGAGGCATTTCAAAGTTTATAACCTGTCAATAAACCATAGCAAGCATTAACTAAATGACATAGTACATGGAATTTTCCCAAAAGAGCAGACATAAAAGAAATCCTAAAATCAGAGTCAGAAATAATTCTTACTTCAACAGAATATTCTTGAACAATAAATAACGAGTGTTTTGACTATGTGCATACTAAACACAGACACTAAACAAACACGAGATCTTGCATACCGTGTATACATTTTTAAAGTCGATTCCCCTCACAACCCCAAATTCAGAATCCAATTTTTGCTTGACATGTTTTTTTGACCGCCGCAGCTCACCATTACTTTCCTTAATTGTTTCATCCTTCTCCTTAATGTGTCTGTCATCAGTTGCAATAAGATAATCAAAGAGGCCAGCATTGAATTCCTGGATGAAGCCAGATTTACTAAAAATAAGTGAGAAAATACAGACAAAAACAATAATAATATAGCCCACTATAGAACAATGCAACGGTCTTTAACTATATAAAATAAGAATCATAACAACTATTGCACAAGCAAAAAAAGATTATAGCATCTTATTGCGAACCTCAAGAATATGGAGACGAGAATTCTGTGGCAACTCGGCATTTAAAACAGCAGACTTGATCCCAAACTAGGAAGAAGTGGAGAGGAAAAAAATGAGAGGAAGGAAGGCAAAATTGAATAATCCAATAACCCCCACAACAGCAAGCATGAAATTAATGAGCAGAAGCAAAAATGTAAAGAAAACTTTGAGCTAAATGACGAGTGCCTTCTAGATACTTTCAGGATATTTTGAACACAAGACTGACAGTAAGATAAAGTGAATAAAATTTACTAGGTGCATGAAAAGAATCCAGCATACCTTTTCCAAGAACAGTTTTAATCTGAAACTCATGTCTATGCTATTGGTAAATATTAGAACCTTCTTTTGGACCAACTCCAACTTCAACAGGGCAAGGATGTAAAGCAGCTTATCACTGGCAGGGCATGAAATCTGAGACAAAATAATTGATCAAAACAATTAAAAGCTATTTCCATATGAAGAAATATTCCTTGATCAGGGTCAACAGGCGCATATACATACATATATATATATCAGATAAGTATGAAAAAAAATAATTAATGGGAATAAAAAGTTCCAAGAACCAATTATGTAAAATAGTAGCTTAATTTATCATCGAGAAGGACAATCACCATATGCAGAAACATTAGATAATATCATCACTTAAGATTGAACAGATACGAATCTTAAATAACAAAGCACAATAAAGGCAATACCTATAGTCTTTACTGAGGAAGAATACCCCACACCAACCCCCCACCCCCCTCCCCAAAACCCCCAGGGCAGGCGGGGCAACCCTCCAGAAAAAAAATAAGAAAAGAAAATAGAAACTTGAAAAGAAAAATGAAAAAGAGCAACCAATAACAAGTAAATCTTGTACCATATTATACAATTTCACAGTTGCTAGACAATTTTTTAATCATCCTGCATAGTTGAGCCAGCTATTATAGAGAGAGAGAGAGAGAGAGAGAGAGAGAGTTGATCTTAGCGTTCTATTAACTTCATGACATCAAGCCAGCCAATAGTGAAAAGCTAACTCAGTCAAATTTGAGAAGCAGCAAATAAGCTAGTTTTAGCACAAGATCACGAAGAGAGGGGGCAAAATGCTATAGCAAATCTTACCCAAAATTGTTGAACGTTTTTAGGGATAATATCATCCTTCTGATTTCCTAGTTCAGGCAAAGTCAAAATAAAGGGGTTATGCAGAATCAACTTCTTTAGTTTGTCAACATCATCACTGCAGATGACAATACATTAAACTGAGATCAGGAAGGTTAAAGAACTCATACTTACAAGGAAAACCAAAACAAACGGTCATGATACAATTCAGGAATAATTCTAAACAAAGGTCTGTGAGTGATCACATGCAGTACGAAAGTTCCACAAGAATTTTATTCAGTTCACATCATAATCTTCAAAGATGTCAAATGATCACAGGAAAGTAAATTTCAGGGCTTTTAGTTTCATATTCTCTGATTTATTGAAACAAGATGAAAAACCAATAAGGATACTGGAGTCTGAGTCATTGAGAAAAGTAACATTCCCATGATATCATAAAGCACTTGAGTTAGACAACTAAGACGAATCAGTAAAAACGTAAATAGCTCACCTTGATGTTGCAGACATAAGAAGACACTGGCAACTTCTGGGTACATGAGTGGCAAAGGCTTTTATATCATTTTCATAGCCGTATGACAATAGAAGATCTGCCTGAAAGCATATGAAAAATTATTGACCAAGCACAAACAATAAGTGAACAAGACTTCAACTTTGTTCATTGGCTTGTTAAATAGCATTGGTGAAATAAAATGAATAAATCAATTTGAAGAAACACTTCTAACCCAAAAACATAGGGGGTATCAAATCACATCTTAGATAGTAACATTATCCAAATCAATCAGAGTGTACAAATAATTTAACACAAGAAAAATAATTGTCCTATGTTGGAGATTACCGTACCTAATTGGGCTTGAGTTTTCTAGTCAGCCATCTACTTTTGTATCTAGGGTTATTTGCTTTTATCTACCAGCTGTTATTATTTGTTTTCTGTTTAAATATATCCCTGATTTTATGGGATAACAAATAATTAGGTTTTACTAGTTTTATTTTCTGCTTTATCTTAGGGATTTGATAGCCAAATATTATGCTCAGTTCTCTATTTATGTACGCCTTATCTAGTACCAGAATTGAATAAGAATTACTGAGTTCTCACATGGTATCAGAGCACCATGCTCTATGACTCCCAGGATTTAATCAGATTTGGCACATATGGTGCCCACCATGGCAGCTTGGAGGACAGTGGCTCCAAGTCGCAAGAGAAGGTGCCAAAAGAAAATGCCAATCCAAAGCTCAATGCACCATTGATGCAACATTCAGCTAATGATGTTTTTCCTCCTCCAATTGTTGGTCATAAGCTCAACAGGGACAACTACTTGCAGTGGTCCCAAAGTATTCTCATGTTCATAAGAGGAAAAGGGAAGGAGAAGTACTTGACAGACAAGGCAACACAAACTGCAGAGGATGATCTCAAATTTGATACATGGTATGTTGAAAACTACATGGTGATGACATGGCTTGTCAATTCCATGAATCTTGAAATCAATGAGGAATATCTTCCAGCCAATACTGCAAAAGAGATTTGGGATACTACTCGAGACTCATATTTATCCATAGAAAATACAGCAGCACTGTTTCAACTGAAGTGGATGATCAAGGGTCTCAAACAAGGAGAACTAAGAGTAGTACAGTATCATTCTACCCTACAGAAAATCTGGCAGCAGATCAATCTTTATGACACACAGGAGTAGTCATGTACCAGTGATAAAATGCTGTACAGAAAGCTTGTAGACAGGGAAAGAACGTATGAATTCCTACTTGGGTTACATCCTAAGTTTGAAGATGTTCGTCACAGAATTATGGGCACCAAACCCCTTCCTATGCTTTGAGAGGCATTCAGTATGGTTAAATTTTAAGAAAGCAGGAAATTTTTTACTCAAGGAGTCACTATCCAGCCTACTTCAGAAATTTCTGCTCTAGCAACAAAAGGTGCAGCCACTACAACCACTGATGTTAGAGGGAAAAGAGCGGGAAAAGGATGGTGCAATCACTACAACAAGGGTGGTCACACAATTGCTGGAAATTACATGGCAAACCACCCAACAACAACAGAGGAGAGCCAAGAACTGACAGTAGAGGCTATTACATGACACGAGAAAGCAAGTAAACTTGTACAAGGTGGTTTGAGTGCAATCGAAGTGGAGAACTTAAGGAAGTTGCTCAGGAAACAAGGGCTGAGTAATCCCAGGCCAGAATGAACAGTAACAATGGGTAATTTGGCCCATTCACGTAAATACATTCAAGCACTCAAGGTTAGAGCTTTGAAACCAAATTCCTGGATTGTAGATTCTGGTGCAACAGATCACATGACAGATAACTTAGCTCTATTTAGTGAAATTAGACCTTGTAGTGGAATTAATATCAAAGTTGCTGATGGAACTTATACTAAAGTTATTGGAATTAGGAATGTTCATGTTACTGAGAAAATTATTCTTGTTGATGTATTATATGCACCTGGCCTCAAATGCAATTTACTATTTGTTAAGGTGACAAGGACACAGAATTGTAGTGTTAACATGTTCTCCACTTACTGTATTTTTCAGTAATTGGTGTTTGGGGGGTGGGGGGGGGGGGTGTTTTGTTTTTTGGGCGGATGATTGGCATTGCTAAGAAACTCGAGGGTTTCTATTATCTTAAGTGTAGCCGAAGATCTGAAGTGAAACAGGCTTTTTCAGCAAGTATTTTGAATAAAGAGTTAATGTTGATGCATTTTAGATTAGGTCATCCTAGCTCTAACTATATGTTGAAGATGTTTCCAACTATCATGAATATAAATGATCTTTGTTGTGAAGTGTGTCAGCTTGCCAAACATAACCAGAAATTCATATCATCCACAACTACATAAGCCCTCTCATCCATTTGCTTTAATTCATAGTGACATATGGGGACCATCAAAAGTTCTAACCCTTTCTAAAAATCATTGTTTTGTGACATTTGTTGATGACCACACTAGATTGACTTGGGTAAAAATTTTCTGAAACCTAGCCTGACAATCATCTCATTACATCTATTTCTTGGAAGGTTTGATAGTGTGTTGCATATATGCATATTTACAAGGGAGGCAAACTCAACCCCAGATCATTTAAATGTATCTTTATTGGCTACTCCCCAAATCAAAAGGGGTCTACCCTAAAGAAAATCTTTGTTTCTATGGATGTCACATTTGATGAGGATCTCTCCTACTACCCCAAAAATTCAATTCAGGGGGGGAACTATGAGGAATTTGAATTTTTGTACACAGGTCAGTATGTCAGTGGAATATCACCTAGACACCTACTATACCCGCTGTTCCTTCTTATTCCCTTCCAGATTTGCCTAATTCCAGACCTGAACCTATTTCTGTATCTGTCCTAGACCTGTCCACAGGTCCTGAACCAGAAAATACCCCACAAATGGCCTCAGAATTTAGTCCCACTGAACCTGGATCTCCTATACCCTCTACCACTGCACCTGAACCTAATTTTTCTACACACAATAAAGTGCAGAGGAAATAGCAGTGCCTAATCCTGCAGTTAAGGATAATATCTTGAGATACTCAAGAAGGTTGAGAAATGTAGATCAACAGCAGCAGCAACAATCTGAGGCAGATGATATGACCCTTGATGTTCCAAGGCAGAGACAAGAATCTGAACCAACTTCAGTTCCTGATGATCTGAGTTGGCCAATAGCTCTTCGGAAGGGTGTACAATCATGCGCAAAGCATCCCATTAGTAAATTTGTTTCTTATGCTAATTTGTCATCTAGTTTTAAGGGTTTTGTGGCCAGTGTAGCTAATGAAAAATTACCAGTATCATATCAAGAAGCTGTACCAGATCCTAGATGAAAAAAGGCAATAGATGATGAACTCAAGGCACTTGAGAAAAATCAGACTCGGCAACTGGCGGTTTTGCCTGAAGGGAAGTCTACTGTGGGATGTAAATGGGTTTTCACCATCAAGAACAACCCAGATGGCAGCATCAATAGGTATAAAGCACATTTGGTGGCAAAAGGCTTTACTCAGACTCATGGAATTGACTACGAGAAAACCTTTGCACCAGTTGCTAAATTGAACACTGTTAAGGTACTCCTTTCTCTTGCATCTAACCTAGATTGATCATTGCATCAACTAGATATTAAGAATGCATCTCTTAATGGAGATTTAGAAAAGGAAGTGTATATGAATGTTCCTCAAGGGTTGAAGGAATTTGGTGCATCAAATGTTGTGTGTAGACTTTACAAGTCATTATGCGGGCTAAAACAATCACCACGTTCATGGTTTAAGGGATTTACTAAGTTTGTTATGAAATTTGGTTTCTCACAATGTAAAACAAAGCACACCCTATTTGTTAGACATGCTAATGACAAAGTAACAATTTTGATAGTCTATGTAGATGATATAATACTAACAGGGGATAACATTGAAGGAATCCAGAATCTAAAGAACTCATTGGCCAAGGAGTTTGAAGTGATGGACCTAGGCATGCTAAGGTATTTTCTTGGCATGGAAGTTGCAAGATCAAAGAAGGGAATTGTTGTTTCATAGAGAAAGTACACCCTGGATTTGTTGAAAGAAACTGGGATGTTAGGTGCAAAGCCCTCAACTACTCCCATGGATACCACAATGAAGTTATGTTTCAAAGAGGATGGAGTTCTAGTTGACAAAGGAAGATATCAATGACTTGTGGGAAGATTGATATATCTCTCACATACTCGTCCTGATATAAGCCATCCAGTAAGTGTGGTTAGTTAGTTCATGAGTACACCACAAGAAGAACACATGAAAGCTGTGTACAAAATTTTAAGGTATCTAAAGTTGAATCCTAAAAAAGGAATATTCTTTAAGAAGAATAGCTCACACAACTTAGAAATCTATATTGATGCAGATTAGGCAAGTTCTATAGAACATAGAAGGTCTACTACAAGATATTATACTTTTCTATAGGGTAATTTAGTGACTTGAAGGAGCAACAAACAATCTATCGTTGCTCAAAGTAGTGCAGAGGCTGAGTATAAGGCCTAAGTACTTGGAATTTGTGAAGGTATGTGATTGATTAGATTACGCCATGAGTTAAAGATAGATTGGCGGCCACCAACTCAGACTTCGTGTGACAATAAATCAGCAATAGAGATTGTGCACAATCCTATTCATCATGGTAGAATAAAGCATGTGGAAATTGATCATACTTTATAAAGGAGAAAATTCAAGAAGGCATCATTAGTTTGAGCTATGTCAATTCTCAGTCACAAATCGCTGACCTTCTTATAATGGCTTTATCAAGAAGCAGACTTGAGGAGTTAAGTTGCAAGCTAGGACTGCTAGACTCATATTCACCAGCTTGAGGGGGAGTGTTGGAGATTACCATACCTAATTAGGCTTGTCTATCTAGGGTTTTCTAATCAGCCCATCTACTTTTGTATCTAGGGTTATTTGCTCTTATCTACTAGCCGTTATTATTTGTTTTCTATCTAAATATATCCCTGAATTTTAGGGATAACAAATAATTAGGTTTTACTAGTTTTATTTTCTTCTTGATCTTAGAGATTTGATAGCTGAATATTATGCTATTAGTTCTCTATTTATGTACGCCTTCTCTAGTACTAGAATTGAAAAAGAATTACCGAGTTCTCACATCCTAAAAAGGCAGAAAAGTTAAATCTAGAATCTAAGTAATAACAACATATATTTGAACTCACCTCATCAAGAACTAGAGTTTCAAGGGAACTATTAATGGATGATGATTTGAGTATGCCAGTGGACAAGCACTTAGCTACACAAGCAGGTGTGGAAATCAAAATATCAGGCGGCCCAGTCATTGCTGTCCACTGCCACCAAATTCAGAGCGAAAAAGAAGTCATCCACTAGAATATACAGTAGCAGAAATTCTAGGAAATAGATAGTAGAAAATAGAAATCCCAGCATCTATTGGTAGCACATACAAACATGCTCACTGAGTAGTGATAACAAATGAAAAGAAAGCACACGAACCAGATCAGAAGCCTTCATATTGCTAGTCAATTGTACAACTTTCAATTGCACTCTGCATAATTCTATGAGAGATGAAACCTCTGCATATACCTGAAAATATAAATGCAAATAAAAGGTGAGCAACTCATCCCAAAGTCAACAGTGACAGAAGACCAAGATGCGAGTAATCAAATTGGAAAGAAGTTAATAGACCTGTTGACACAGTTCTCGAGTTGGCACAAGAATGAATGCATTGGGTGATAGCTTCTTTCTTTGAACATCATTATTAAACAATTTTTGAAGCAAGGGAAGAAGGTATGCAAATGTCTTGCCAGAACCCGTCTTTGCCCGAGCAACCACATCCTTACCTTCCTAGAGATAATCAACCATACCATTAAAAAGCCACCAACTCAAAAATTAAGTTATCAACAAAACACAGAAATTAAACCAAACAGCAGGATGAATACATTAGATGCAGCCAACTTCAAAGCAAACAAAATTAAAGTAGGACTCACCAGTATGAGTGGAATTGCCACTTGTTGAATTGGAGTGGGTTTCTCAACTTCCTTTTTAAGTAAGGCATGAATTAGGCGTGCATCCAATCCTAGCTCTTCAAAAGTTTGGTCGTCCGCAACTTCATATTCACGCACAGTTTCTTTCAATGTATTTTCACTTGTTCCAGCCATGAGAACCACTTGTGCATACAGTTTACAATCAATAATATTAGGTTTGCTGCACCAAATCAGTAGATATTGTTTAATTTCACAAGTTATATGTTCACTGGTGTGAGCTATGAGTGCATGCAAGCTCTAACAGCCTAAAACATTATTACGATAGAAACAGAAAAAAAAAAATCAGACATAAATGGTGCAAGAAACAGAGGACCAAACTGCGAAAAATACAGGGGAAAATAACAAGAAAAAGGCAACAGTGAACAAAAGAAAAACTCTCAGACGACCACATACCAGGAACCTATTGTGAAGCAAGATAAAAGAAGATTTTATTTTCATGAAAAACATGTTCATATAGTCACTTTTAAAGCTCAAACATTGCAGCGAACCAAACCAAGATTTTTTTTCCATGAAAAACACTGTCATATGTAGTACTTTCTTTAGCAAAATAACTAACAATATTTGCAGAAACAGAACAAGAGAAGTATGACAATTTACAGTGTTTTCATATGCAAAGCAGTACCAAAGTGCAGAAAAATATTTGGAAAAATTAATCATAATATGTAGAAATTCCACAGTATAATGAGACCATTTGAGGCGAATTTGAATGCCCTCAAAACTATGTATAGCCATTGGATATGTGAACGAACAGATATCATTGTTTAAAAAAAAAAAAAAGATGGAATCTCATGCATCTAGTGAACAAGCTTTACTCTATCAATCAGTGACTTATGAAAACTGAGAAGGGGAGAGAGCATCACTTAGATTTCAGGTTCTTAATCCAAGGCGAGTCAAGAACCTCCATTTCACGCTTGGGCACTTATATCAAGCTGAGATAAGAATGAGTATTGTTTTATCCAGTTTCATTTTATCACATGATCATATTCAAGTTCAAAATTCATCAGAGCGGCACATACTCCAAAAGGATAGCATTTAAGCATACGCTTCATGTTCTAAGGAAAACTTGTGACACAATCTGTTCTAATCATGAAAATCAAAACCTCAACCAGCCAAAGAATAAAATCCAGATACCAAAAGCAGCGTCAATATTCAGGTAAAGCAACACGGCACATCAAACTGTCCTAGAAGCTAAAAACCAGCATTCATGCAGCAGACAATGGGAAGTAGATATTTGGAACAGGTCATTTAGGGAAGTATTCACACCTATGGAAGAAGCATAGAACCATACCTCTAATCACGCTCTGCTCTACAATTTTTCCTCTCAAACAGCACTATCAATGCCGCTGCTCTAGGTGGCGCCCAATAAGAGTGGAAAGAGGCCTAGCCTACATGACAGGCCTTAAACCTGAACCTAGCCTATTGGCCTATATCAAGCCTTTTTTTAGGCTCAGGTTTAAGCCTTTGAGAGGCCCTTTCAGCCTGGCCTGAAACCTATTTAAAAGCCTACTAGTTCCTACTAAACTAGTAGGCCTTTACATAGACTTAAAGGCTTAGGCCTTCTAGGCTACATCAATATTAAACAATCCCAAAGACAAGCATACTTAAAGCTTACATCACAAGCCTACTTAAAGCCTATATCAATATCAAACAATCCCAAACACAACAATATGGTCTGACCAAGAACTAATAAGAGAGAGCAAGTACACAAGTATGTTTCTTTGACTAATTCCACTTAGACATATTTTCTACAATGGCATTAAATTGCTCTCTTATCTTTCTAATCTTGCAAGCAACTATTAAATTGCTCTCTTATCTTTCTAATCTTGCAAGCAACAATTTCTAAGTTGATACGTTTTCATCAAAAAGGGTAAAAAGAAAGATAATAATAAATTAAAAAAGAAAAAAGAAAAACTAAATGGAGGAAATGTTCAATTCAATTCAGTCCAAACTTGACACACAGCAACAAAGGACACATCATTTATGATCCATTCTCTTCTTAACATAAGATTACTGAGTCTGCCTGAAAAACATATGCCTTCAAATCAATCACAAAAGATGATGGACGTCCAATATGTGTGATGCTTCATCAAAAGTCTATGCCTTCCCTCCCTAAACAAGGAGATCTCTAACTCCAATTTATTCTGATCATTTAATTATTACATATCACATGGTCATGCAACGCTTAGTTTTTTTTTTTTGGTCCCCAACTTCTTTGTTTATATTGTATTCCAAGAAGACATGGAAATTTACTTAACAACATGGGTGTATATATTCACGATATTCTTAATTCATGGAATGCTTATAAGAAAGCAAGAAAAAGAACATTCATTGCCCAGAGAGTATGGGGATGAAAGGAAAAGTTGCAGAAGAAGGAGATGATTAATTAGTTCAAACACTCCAATTAGAATATATATAATGTCAGGTAGACCAAAAATTCATTAAGTTCAGCAAATCAGTTCCGTAGACAAAGTACAGAACGTCAAAGAAGAAGGAGAAAAGAAATGTAACACATTAGAAATGAAGAACATAGCATAGAAATTCTGACAGAGTAGTGCAATATCCTTGGATATACGATCATTTTTTTTTTGACCTCCACAGGAACTGATCTCATACATATAGTAAATAAGACAACTACAGGGTCCAGGAACAAACTACGACTAGACAACAGAAAAATGGAAGTCTGATTTTCTGATTGTACAGAAATTGATTATTTATCTCATACCACACAGTCACAGCATTCACGGCAGCTTATATGAAACTGAATTAAACTAAAATCAATTCAATATCAGAAAAAAGAGTCAGTGTAGTATGAGTGACCTTTTTTTTGGTAGTTCATCAAAAGAAGGAGAACCAAACTCACCCAAAAATTATCACCTCAAAAGAAGCAGAACCAAACCCACAGCAGCTACGGGGAGAGGGAGGCGACGGGAGGAACGGAATGGGAGACGAAGTCGGAGGTTGCAGGAGACGGAGTCGGAGGTCGCAGGAGGCTCACAGTAGCTAGGGTTTGTTTCACTCTTCGTGGCGCCAGCGATGGAAGCTGAGCTACTCACACAGACAGACTGAACAAGTCTCACAGTAGCGATGGAAGGATTAGGGTTCGTTCGTTCCTCATACCACAGCTCCTCATTTATCAATTTTTATCTTATCTAAATTTAAAGCAAGATTATGGAGAAATAGATTATATTTAGTTGGAGAGGTGAAGAAATTGGAGGGACCATCTTTGACTAAAATATTGGGGGGATTAAGAAGAATTTAATTCTTTTCAATCCCCCCCCAAACATTTTATTATAAATTTTTTTAGAAAAATTAAATAATTATAACTTAATCCCCTCTAATCTCTTTCAATCCCTTCATAAATTAAATAAGATTTTATTAAAATTTTTTAAATTATCTTTCCTCCAATTTTACTAAATAATAAGAGAATTTTAAAATTCATCTAATTTCTTTCTCTCTATTAAAATTTCCTCTAACATACTCCCTACCAATCTCTCGTAGAACCAAAGAGACCCTAAATAATAACATTATATATTGTGAGAAAAATAATCCTTTATCCGTGTAGTCTAACATGTTTTTGAAATCGGTCCCCACACTTCAAAATTTTTAAAACCACTCTTATCTTTAGGAATCCACCGCAAGTCAACACCTCACTCCCTTTGCATAAAGTTCTGAATTTCCATTATAAGTGAGCTGTCAGCATGTAGGCTATCACAAGTGTTTTGAATTAGTTCGAGAGCTTCCATGGAGTCAGACTTCAAAATAACATCACGTTCTCCAAGGTCCCACAGCCATTTTAACCCCAGCAAGCATCCCCAGAACTCGGTTGTTATTGTTTCACCATAGTGGAGGCGAAAATAAGAGGCATCAATGATACATTGATTACTGTCTTCAATTATAACACCACAGCCAGTCGTGTTTAGTAGGTCCAAAAATGCACCATCAACGAATGCAACAGTTTTCATATCAGCAGGAGGGGTGATCAATGGAACATCTCGTTTAACACCTTTGATAGTAGTTTGCCTTAGCTGACTTCTAATGGTGTTAAGAATTGCTAACTTGGTTAACAAATACTGATGTGGCAAATGATGAAGCTCACATGCCAACCTAATAATCTAAGCCAAATGGATCAAGTTGGAAAATGAGGAGGACTTGAAGCTCTTGAAAACCCAACTCCTCACATGGTCAAAGGTGTTATCTCGTGTCAGTTGACATTGCTTCTAAAAATTTCACCGATGGTAACTTAAGTTTCTTTGGATTGCAAAGAACAAGCTAAAAAGCTTGAAAAAGATCAACACATAAATAAGTTAGACACTTTTCAAAGAGTTTATCATTCACCAAATGATCTCAGTCATAATAAACAACTTATCACTCACCGAATGTTCCATCTTCATCATTGCTAACTTCTATTAGAGACCCACTTGCTGCTTCGTTGTCTCAATATAATTGTGGAGGTAGCACTACTTACAAGGTAACTTCCATGAAGGAAAGATCTTTCTATATATCCCTTATGCATTGAATATTAGAAGATGATTTATAGAAAATGGAGTTTGATAAAAAGAAATAAATAATAATTTTATAGTTTGTAAATGTTTTTATGCCTATAAATAAAAAATAGAAATAAACAAGAATAATTTGGTTTAAATAATGAAAACATGAATATAAAAATAGAAATTGAAGTTCAATTTAAAGTGGAGTCTACCATACTTATATTTGTGGCTTGAGTTTTTCTTCAATATTATATAGATATAAAAATTCAATATTGTATAATTTTATATCTACAATCTTAATATTTTAATTAAGAGAAACGTTATTAGTTATTTATTGAACCACTTTTTGGTATTCAAAAGCATAATTAAAAAGTAGATACATATACACATCAACATGATTTAATTTTATGAAATCTCTTATAGTCTCATATAAAAAAATAAGAGTATGACTAATACTTAATTAGTCTCACAAGTCGAGATATGTCTATATTTTAGATCTATATGAATAATATAAATAGATGCTCTGTATAGAAAATAGAGGTAAACTCATAAAACAAAATTACATTACGTAAATACAGGATGATGATGATATACACGTGTTTGTATAGTTTTATCTTTCTAATCACATATATCAAGAAACTAATGACAAGGTGAAACTCTTTTGCCACAATAGAGTAAGCAAACTTTGAATGCAGGTATAGGAAAAACAAGCACAATAAAGAAAGAACACTAGAGAAGGATAGCATGTAGCCCCAACACGTTTCTTTAAAAGTGGCACTTGGAGTTGATGTGATCAATGATTGCTTGAAACCAAAATCATTCATTTATTTACTAATCACCAAGTTGTTATTGGGTTATTTTTTCTCTTGGATATTTTGTCAATGAACAGAATAACACCAACAACACCATGTAATATTTCAACAAAGGTGTGTTTTTGATTTGTATTCATATTGAGACAATTAGAGCCAGAACAGCAAGTAGGACTCTCATATATTGATGGGAAAATCTATAGAAGTGATGTAGACAAAGAATTGGTGCTCATTGTGTATGCGGGTGATAGACACAAGTAACGACAACTTCAATCATGCAAGAAGTTAGACTTTTAAGAGCTCTATGTCGTACTCATCATCCAACTTAGTCCAACCTAGGTTATCATGCAATCATGTTAGCATCATCACTTGCCACATTAGCATTAGTTGGCTAACTTGGCAATTTTTAACACCGTTTAGGAATAAACACTTTATTTTCTTAAAGAGAGGAACTAACAAAGCTAACTGTAAAAAAAATGAGGAGTGGTTTAAAATATTTGAAAGTATGGGAACTGATTTCAAAATTAGGTGAAACTACATAGATTAAAGAATTAATTTTCACTTATATTTATTAATAAGCTAACAAATTAAGCTAGACAATTATGTATTTAAAGTAATTAAATCCCACATAGTGCAGAGCATAACCTCTAGAAAAAATAAAAATAGATTAAATATTCTATTCATTTATGAAAATACTTATCTTAATGTATTTTTACAACATTTCTACTTTTTATGACTGGATATTTGGTGTACTGTTATCCAATTAATTCATGCCATATGTTTTTTAATTTTACAATTCACCTCTCAAGTCCGTGTTAGAACATTACTATTAGTCTTAGATAAAAAAAAAAAAGAGCATTACTATTAGTCCATTGGGCCTTTGGCCTAGTTTAGTTAGAACAAGCGTGACAGAGTATGTATAGTCAGCAAGTAGTGCTCCAAGCACAAGAGACTGATTTGCTTGAGGTTCCAAGACTATTGAATAAGATGCGTTTCTAGATTCTTTTTTTTCCCTTTTTTTTTCTTGCATTGAGTTTCTAGTTGACATCAATCAAATTGATGACCATTGCTGCTTTCATTGCCAAATTTATAATTGCTACAACAACTAACCAAGTATAACATAAAACTGCCAAACATAATTTAAAAAAAAAACAGTTTGTTGAGCCCACAAAATGTACCCGTGTAGAATCAGTTCCTTTGGGCTTCCACATATATCTCACTAGCTTGCTCCGCTAAATTATGGAGCTGTAATATATACGTACAACATAAGACTAAAGTGATGACGCATTGATAATAAACCACTTAATGTATGTTTGGTTTGTATTTTTATAAATTAAATTATGATTTCTAATCATCATTTTTTTTATTCAAATAGGTTTATAGTAAACTTTTCTACTTTTATCCAAATTTCATTTTTATAAATTGTGGTTAAATTAAAAGACTTTTTACAAAAAGATAATTCAAATAGGTATTAGAATATAAGTGTATTTTATGTATGTATGTATTAAAAGAAGTCTCACATTGCTTAAATAAAAGAGGGTCTTAGTGTATAAATACTAAGATGTGATGGTGGGCTAGTAAAAGGGTTAAGAGAAGAAGTGGACTCGTGCACACAACAACGAGATAACAATGGGCCAACATAGTTCAAAATTTCCGATTTCCCCCCTAAACGCAGACTAGGATTTTTGTTTAAATATTTTTTTTGGAAAATTTAAAATATTTTTAACTTACCAGAGAACCTTAATTTTTAACAGTTTCGGATTTGAAGCCTTCAGTTTCTAGAAACGTTGGGATTTAATGTCTGAAACGTTGGAGCCTTGATTTACCACTATTTCATTGTTCCTTCAATGTTCAGAAACCAATTGATATTTATGTCCAACATTTAGAAACGGATTCGGCTTAATTACTTTGTCTCCCAACGTTCAAAACCTACGATTTAATTGTCATTAACAACTTTGATTGCTGCCCAACATTCAAGTGCTTTTTGGAGCCTATAAATACCAAGATCTACCAAAGGGTTCGATGCACTGAGCTCACGGACAACATTCGAAGCTTCTCCTCTCTTCCTCTTTGCTCTCCTAAGCTTTGCATTATCTCATTTCTCCTATTCTGAAGCCGTGCTCCGATAAGAAGAATCTATTTAATCTTGGGGAGTTGCCGACTTGTAGAGGAATAACTCTTAAGGACAATGACCTTGGACTCGACTCGGATTGATTTATACTGACATTTTGTTTATTGCAGCCAACAATCTTAAGAGTTATTATGGAGTTACACTCTGTTGATCATGTTAATGTTTGGACTGCAAGTTTTGGTGGTTCTGGAGGCTACATTTCCACTGCTATTCTCGTCATACCAATGCCCAAGCCATTTCTGGACATATCCAAAATTGAGGTGTTTGATGGGAAGAATTTCAAAAGGTAGCAGGAGCGGATCTTCTTTATCTTGGACATGCATGGAGTTGCAGTGGCGTTAACTCAATCTCAACCTGCTCTTGATGCTGAGCAAAACCAGAAAACTACTTGGGAATATGCCAATAAGGTCTGTAGACACACAATTATTAGTACTTTATCTAATAATTTGTTCGATGTGTACTGTGTCTACAAGGAGGCGAACACACTTTGGGACTCACTAGTTATTAAGTATACTACTGAGGATGCTGGCAAACAAAAGTTCGTCGTTGGAAACTTCTACAAGTGGGAGATGACCGAGGACAAGGCTATTAAGATGCAAATTAATAAGTACTATAAGCTACTATAAGAGCTGCATGCTAAAAAAATCAATTTCCCTGATGAGTTCATTACTAGGATACTGATCGAGAAGCTGCTAGAATCATGGAACAACTATAAACAATAGCTGAAACACAGACAAAACCAACTATCTCTATCAGACCTCATCACTTACATCATCATCGAGGATACTAATCAGAGGGAAAGTCGAGCTGTAAAAGGAAAGGAGTTGGCTTCCAAAGCAAACTTAGTGGAGACAAAGCCTCGCAACAAAATGTATGATTTTACATCAAAGAATGATTCTAAGAACAAGCCTGATTACAAATCCAAAGATTCTAACCCCAAGTTCAAGAAGAAAGGCAACTGTTTTATCTTTGGAAAATCAGGTCGTCATGCTGCTCAGTGTAGGAAGAGAGCTAAAGGTGATAATCCTCCTAAGCCAAGTGCAAATTTGGTTCTAGGAGATGATAGTGATAATAATGAGATCATTGTTGCAATTGTTTCTCAAGCTCTCATTATTTCTGATGTGAAGAAATGGGTGGTAGACTCTGGGGCTACCAGGTACATCTGTGCTAACAAAGAGATGTTCACCTCCTACAATCTTGCTAAGGAAGCAGAAGATTATATTTACCTTGCTGATTCGCGAACTGCTAAAGTTCTTAGGAAAGGAAAGGTTGAACTCAAGCTCACATCTGAAAAGACCTTGTCTCTAAGTAATGTTCTTCATGTGCCTAATGTTAGAGCAAACTTAGTCTCTGTAGCTCTATTGGGAAAAGTTGGGGTTAAATTGTCATTCGAATCTGATAAGATTGTAATGACAAAGAACAAAGTGTTTGTTGGGAAGAGTTATTGTAATCAGGGACTGCTTGTTCTTAATGTTGAAATGAATGAGAATGCATTATTTTCTGCTTATTCGCATGTGTTTATGATTGATTCTTTTAATTTGTGTCATGCACGTTTAGGACATGTTAGTAAAGAATATTTAAAGAAAATGTGCAAACTTGATGTAATCACTGTTACCAAAAATAATTTTTTAAATAAATGTGAAGTTTGTACCGAAGCTAAATTAACCAAAAAGTCTTATTTTTCTACCCAAAAAGAAACTAAGTTACTTTCTTTAATACACATTGATTTGGGTGATTTGAAACAAACTATGACAAGAGGTGAAAATTTTTTTTTTGTAATGCTTATTGATGATTTTTTAAGATATACTAAAGTGTATTTGTTGAGAAATAAAAATGAAGCATTTGATAAATTTTTTTTATACAAGGTAGAGGTTGAAAGCCAATTAAATAGAAAAATTAAAAAGGTCAAGTCGGATAGAGGAGGAGAATTTGTTTTATTTAATGACTTTTGTGAAAAAGAGAGAATTATTCATGAAGTAACTTCTCCATATTCATTTGAATCCAATGGTGTTGCTGAAAGGAAAAACAGAACTTTGAAAGAGATGATGAATGTTTTACTAGTAAGTTCATCTGCACAAGATAACTTGTGGGATGAAACTGTATTATTTGCTTGTTTTTTACAAAGTAGGATTACTTATAGAAAATTAAACAAGACACCGTATGAATTATGGAAATGTTTTATACCAAACTTGAATTATTTAAAAGTGTGGGGGTGTCTTGTAAATGTTTTGTTACCTAAGCCTAAAAAGAGAAAGATTGGTTCTAAAACTTTTGATTGTATGTTTATTAGTTATATTGAACAAAGTGCTGCTTATAGATTTTTGGTTTTGAAAAGTGATGTTTTTGGTCACAATAATATTATTGAGACTAAAGATGCATAATTTTTTGAAAATATTTTTCCTTTAAAGGTTCAGCATACTTCTCAAAGAGTTGGAAATCTACCCTCTTTTCATGACAGTATCTCAAATGAAAATTTGGTTGAAAGTTTAAGGAGAAGTAAGAGACAAAAAAAAGAAACTTCTTTTGGAAATGATTTTTACACTTGTTTAGTTCAAGAAAAACCCTTAAATTTTTATGAAAATATTTCTTCTCCTGATGCTAAGTTTTGGAAAGAGGCAATTGAAATTGAAATTGATTCTCTAAACCAAAACAAAATGTGGGTTTTAGTAGACTTGCCTCCAGAAACAAAACCTATTGGGTGTAAATGAGTTTTCCGAAAGAAATATAATCCTGATAGATCTATTGGTAAATAAAAAGCAAGACTAGTAGCCAAAGGTTCTTCACAAAAACAAAATATTGATTACTTTGATATCTTTTCTCCTGTTACAAGGATTTCTTCAATAAGAATTTTGATTGTTTTGGCTTCAGCTCCAAAGCTTTATATTTATTAAATGGATATTAAATCAACTTTTCTAAATGGTGATTTAGAAGAAGAGATTTATATGAAACAATCCAAAGGGTGTGTTATTCCTGGGTAAGAAAATAAAGTGTGCAAACTTGTGAAGTTTTTGTATGGTTTGAAACAAGCGCCTAAATAATGGCATGAGAAACTTGATCAAGTATTATTAAGTAATGGTTTTTCTACTATTGATGTGGAAAGATGTGTTTACACAAAAATAATAAATAGTGATTATGTAATTATTTGTTTGTATATGGATGACATGCTTATCTTTGGTACTAGCCTGGATGTAGTGGAAGAAACTAAAAGTTTCTTAGCATCAAATTTTGATATGAAAGATATGAGTGAAGCAAAAGTGATTTTAGGTGTTAAAATCATAAGGAGTGAAAATGACATTTTATTATCTTAAGAACATCATGTTGAAAAAATTCTTAGAAAATTTGGATATTTTGATGATACTCCTTTGAGTACTCCTTATAATTCTAACACAAAATTAGTAAAACATAAAGGTGATCTAGTGGCTCAATCTGAGTATGCACAGATTATTAGGAGTCTGTTGCATTTGATGAATTTTACTAGACCTGATATAGCATATGTTGTTTGTAGATTGAGCAGTATACCCATTGTCCAGGTGATGACCATTGGTTAGCTCTTATCAGAGTTATGAGATATTTAAGGAGTACAATGAATTATGATATATTTTATAGTAGATTTCCTGTTGTATTAAAAGGATACAGTGATGTTAACTGGATCTCATATTCATACAAGATCAAATCTATGAGTGGTTATATATTTACTCTTGATGTTGGTGCTGTAACTTGAAGATCAGCCAAGCAAAATATATTAACAAAATCCTCAAGGGATTCTGAGTTTATTGCAATGGAGTTAGCTGACAATGAAGTTGAATGGTTGAAAAACTTCTTAGCAGACGTTCCGTTAGGTGAAAAACCAACACCTTTGGTATTTTTACATTGTGACAGCCAATCAGCTATAGCTATGACTAAAAACAAAGTCTTTAATGGCAAGAGTCAACATATTTGATTGAGGCATAATATTATAAGACAGCTGTTGAAAAATGGTGTAATCTCAATCGATTATGTGAGATCAGAAGTGAATTTGGTGGATCCATTAACAAAACCCGTAGGGAAGAAACAAGTTATTGAAACATCGAGGGGAATGAGACTTAAGCAAATTTGAAATTAATAGTGATGATAACCCAACCTATGTGATTGAAAATCTCATGAAGGAGGTTCATATGGGTAAGAACAAGTCATGTGTTAACTCTGCTAGCACTAAAATTGTTGTTCCTTCCTATGGTTTTGAGAAAGTGCTAGAATGCATTATTAGAGGAGCTAAGCAAAGCTTTTAATGGTTTTATATTCCTTATGAATGATATGTTCATTGCAGATGCACTTGATGAAATCACCTAGATGAATGTGAAGTGGGGCCACTTCTATGAGACCGTGGCGAAGTCTCTAGAGCATTCATTGAACACCAAGCATGTGCATGGCTATTTAAAGTGCAAAACCGCCATTAACAGCAGAAACTATGAGGGTATATTCTGACTAATAAGGCCTCTAGTGCACAACAAAGATTTGTTGGTTCATAAAAATGTATGTTTCCTTGACATCTCTGTATACTAAGAATTATTGATCTAGGTTTGGTTCATGGTCGGAAGACACCAGATTTGAAACGTTTGTACTCATATTAAAGCTCAGATAATAGTGATCCTTTTATTACATATATGGAGGATTGTTAGAATATAAGTGTATTTTGTGTATGTTTATGTTAAAAGAAGTCTCATATTACTTAAACAAAAAAGGGTCTTAGTGTATAAATACTAAGATGTGATGATGGGCTAATAAAAGGGCCAAGAGAAGGAGTGGGCTCGCGCGCACAACAATGAGAACTATGCATTTTTGTTTAAATATTTTTTTGGAAAATTTAAAATATTTTTAACTTACCAAAGAACCTTAATTTTTAACAGTTTCAAATTTGAAGCCTTCGGTTTCTGGAAACATTGGGATTTAATGTCTGGAACGTTGGAGCCTTGATTTACCATTATTTCACTGTTTCTTCAACGTTCAAAAAATGATTGCTATTTATATCCAACGTTTAGAAATGGATTCGGTTTAATCACTTTGTCTCTTAACGTTCAAAATTGATGGTTTAATTGTCATTAACAACTTTGATTGCTACACAACGTTCAACTGCCTTTTGGAGCTTATAAATACCAAGCTTTGCCAAAGGATTTGATGCACTAAGCTCACGGACTACATTCAGAGCTTCTCCTCTCTTCCTCTTTGCTCTTCTAAGCTTTTCATTGTCTTATTTCTGCTGTTCTAAAGCCTTGCTATAACAAGAAGAATCCGTTTAATCTTAGGGAGTTGCCGACTTGTGACGAAATAACTCTTAAGGACAATGTCCTTGGACATGACTCAGATTGATTTATACTGACATTTTGTTTATTGCAGCCAACAACAGGCACTTAGGGCCTGTTTGGTTTATCTTTTTGTAAACCAAACTATGGTTTCTAACCATCATTTTTTCCATTTTTATCCAAACAGGTTTGTGATAAATTTCTCTACTTTTATTCAAATTTCATTTTTGTAAACTGTGGTTATTCTAACAGTCATTTTATGAAAAGGTAATCCAAACAAGCAATTAATCAAAGAGATGAGAGCCAACAAAAGTGGCTCACAAGCAGTCGTTCCTGAAAGATGAGACACAACAATCTTTAACTTGTGTAATAGATGGTTGCTTTGATCTGATCGAAGAGTAATGATGTAGATCTTATCCCTCTTATCTTATTATGTGACGTTTTATAAGATATAGCAGAACATTTATGACTTTTTTTTTCTTAAAATACCTTTCTTAAATCCATTCTACAAATATACTCTCTCTCTTTTTAATATTTTAATTAATATGGCAAAAGATACACTCTATGATACATGAATAAAAAGTGAGACAGTGTCAACAAAGGACATTGTTGGACTAGTGTTTTTTTTTTAATTATAAAAAATCAAACACTGTCAACTAACTCTAATTTCCTTTAATTTATGTGATTTCATTTTAATACTTCTTTTGGATTAGGAAAAACGGAGGGAGAAAGGAACAATAGAAAATAAATAAGACGGTGTTTAGGCATCTCTTATCTAGGTTTCTCTTTTTATTTTCTCTTAATTTTTCTCTTATCTAAATAAAGGTAAAACTTATAATAAATAAGATAAGAAAGTAATAAAAAGCAAAAAGAGATTGAAGCCCATGCAGTCATCATCCCTGTCTTTGGATGAAGGTAAAAAATCCATACACTATCCAAACAACGCATTGAAATATAAGCTGCAAACCCAGGAAGATTATCACAAAATTCAATAAAATTAGTTAAATTCATTTAATCTGTAGTTAAATATGTTTTTTTTTTAATTTCCCTCAATTAATTATCTTTTCTTTCATACTAGATTAATTAATACTTATTAAAAATAACAATGGTTGCAGGATTTTTTTTGTAATATCTCATTTATTACTTAGCAATCTACAAATTTTTTATATTTTGGACCAAATATTTTCTTCAAAATTATGTTATATTTGAGATTGGAGGGAGTATAATATTAGATAAGAGCATTAAGATTTGGCTTCCATGGAAGTTTGGACACTTTCATCAGTATGAGCATGAAACTCAATTCCGCTGAATTTGATAAAAGTCGACTTCCATTAAAGTATCATTCTAACACACCAAACAAGCTGTCTCCCTGATTCCATTTCCATTTCAATTTTAGTGTTCAAGAGTTCCCATGTATTGGCACGTGGTATAATTTAGTGAGTTGCTTCTTGGTGTCAATTAGAAATAGCATCTCCTTGATAAAATGAATCTGAGCCGTAATTTCCACTAACTTTTGATGTTAATTATTACTGTGAGAAATGAAGCTAATGTCATTTGTAGTGAAAAGGAAAGGTAATATAACTTTTATTTAGAAGGTTAAAATTGTTTGAAAGGATATATTATAATTATAATAATTATATATAATGTACAAATGTAATATAAGGTAACTTTATTTTTTTTTATCAATTGTAGTTAAATTATGTGGTAATTTACTTAACAACTTTTAACGAAAGGTCAAGATTGAACCTTATAAATAGAAAAATCACATTTAAATAGCTACCTTATTTGAACTCGATAATAATACAATCTAACACAATAGTATTAAATACCAAATAATTATATTAAAAAGATACTTTTATTTTTAGTACTCCCTCTCCCTCCAAATATAAGATACATTTGAGATATTTTTGTTGGTTCAAAATATAATATACAAATGTTAGTTATCTGATACATTTATTTATTTTTCTCAATTTTTCCCTTCATTAAATAAGTTACTACTCCCTCTGATCCTTAATATAAGGCTCTTTTAACCGAATCACGTG
Source organism: Adenanthera pavonina (assembly GCA_026686845.1). NCBI lineage: Eukaryota > Viridiplantae > Streptophyta > Magnoliopsida > Fabales > Fabaceae > Adenanthera > Adenanthera pavonina. The sequence goes on along the minus strand of JAIVEN010000029.1, from coordinate 1,224,266 downwards.
GATTAAGAATTGGAATTAAAACTAATTAACTACATCAATTTTTTTAAAAATCCCAATATTTTTTCAAAACTACCCTTATTTAATATCTATTTCTTTCTTTTTGGATATATTAAATAGGGATATTTTTTTGGAAATATATAATAAATACTATCTCGTATATTGTAAAGGGTCTTATATTGAAGATCAAGGTAAAAGATCCTATATATAGGACCGGGGGGAGTACTATTAACTTACGACATTTTTTAAAATTATTTTAAATTTTTGACAAATTTAATAATTCCAATTTCTTTTTAACTCTACTCTTTACTCAATAGTATATGCATTACTCCCACAGTTTCAAAATATAAAGCGGGTTTAGTGGGAATTAAAATTTCAAAATATATGTCATTTTATGAAAATTAGAAATCATTTAATGTTTAATTTCCAATTTTATGCCTATTTATAATAATAAAAAAAGTTATGATGTAAAGAGATTAAAAGAAATAATACTCCCTCTGATCCTTAAGATAAGACATTTTTAACCAAATCACGTAAATTAAAAATGGGAGTTAAAATTAATTAACTACTCAATTTTTTTAAAATTACATTATTTTTTCAAAACTACCTTTATTTAATCTCTTTCTCTCTCTTTCGGATACATTAAATAGATATATTTTTGAAAATATATAATATATATTGCCTCATATTGTAAATGTCATATATTTAAATTAAGGTAAAAGAACTTATAATTAGGATCAGAAGAAGTAGTAATCAAAATGTAGTAATTTAATGAGAATAATTTTAAAAAAGTATAGTAAATTTTCATAAAATTAAGCCATGATTACTTAATAGAAGGGAGGTAGTTAATCTCACCTAATATTTTGGAAAGGATTAATAGCTATGTGCATCTTACATTTAGCTGGGGAGAAAGTATCTAAAAGAGGTAAGTGATCCAATCATTAATTAAAAATAAAAAGAGAAAAAGAAATGTTCAATTAATCATAGTGAACAAACAGTAACCCCTCATTAACCCAACTCAGCGTGTAGCACACAGTCACACTCTGGTTCTCTTGACATAGAGCGTGCAGCACACGCTCTATGCTTTAACGCGAACAGTTTTGATGAGCGTTGGTCTCGTTACTTCCCGCGAAAGACCAGCTCCAATTCTCAGACAAACAAAATCGTAAAGCGAAATCTGCCATGTCTAATCCCGCTCATTTTCAGACCTCTCTGTCTAAACACCGCTCTTTCCTTTTCTTTTTCTCTCCACATTTCGATTTCCTTGATTCATCTGAAGTTGATTCGCCATGGAGGAAGAATATGATGTGATCGTCCTCGGTACAGGGCTCAAGGAATGCATCCTCAGTGGCCTTCTCTCAGTTGATGGCCTCAAAGTCAGTGATTCTTTTATTCATTCATTCTCTTTTCTTCATTTACAGATTGCTTGTTGCATGTTTGTTCTGTTTAATTTGAGTTTTGCTGGATTAAGCATTTAATTGATGGGAGAGAGGTCAGAAAATTGGAAAAGAAAGTGAAAAGGGAGATGGGTGGGAAATTTTTATATTCCCCTGATGGTTTTCGTTGAGACAGAGATAAAATGTATGTAAGACTCTTGGTTTATTATTCAAGTAGGACTACACCCATTGTCTATCAAATTGAAAGGATCCATTTGGTGGTATTTGGGGATTTGGATTCTCACAAATTCTTACGAAGTTGATTAACTCATCGTGCGCCAGATTCACTTGCGTGAAGAGGATTTCACAATGTAAATGAGTTCCAAACACAATGTGTCTTTCTCCTTTTAAAATTGATATTGTCAAATTTCTTAAGAAATTAATGTGATCCAAATTAGGCGTCAGGCATAGATATTTTTTAAAAAAACAAAATGATCTTCTGTGTAAGCTACTTGCATGGAATTTTTACTTATTATTCATCTCAACGTGAAAAGGCATTTCATTTAATTTTTTAATCATCGGTTTGTCAGGCTTGCATATAATCATTTTCGCTCCTCATTTTCTACCCCTTCTTTTTACCCCATTCACTTTCAACCAGAACTCCTTTCACAACCATGAACCATATTGCTAAAATTATTACCAAGAGGAATAGTTAATGGTTTTTCTAAAGATATTACGTGACTTAGAAGATTGTAAACATATGCCAAATTGTTATCAAGGCATCAATTCCTGAAAATACCCTCGGAATTAGTCTTGGTGATTCTTGAGATCTTTCTTTTTTTTTTTAAATAAATGGCCTCATTCCCTTAACTCCGTCCACTTGAAATAGGTATTGCATATGGACAGAAATGACTACTATGGTGGAGAGTCTACATCTCTTAATCTTACACAGGTTTCCGTCCCTTGATGTTTATTTACTTTGAAGCATAGTACTTATCTTATTGTTCATCAATTTCTTTTCTTTTTCTCTGTCCATCTTAAATACTTTTTTTTTGTTATGTAGTTATGGACGAGGTTTAGGGGAGATGACCAGGCGCCACAACAGTTGGGCTCAAGTAGGGAGTATAATGTTGATATGATACCTAAGGTAACAAGATAGTTTGTCTATCAATTTGCATGCCTTTAAATGATATTTTCCTTAGATAGTTTGTGTTGTAGATTGTTCTTTCTACTATAAGATGAATCTTCCACTTTTCTATCTGCTTTTTGCAGTTCATGATGGCCAATGGACTTTTGGTTCGTGTACTAATCCACACTGATGTTACAAAGTATTTGAATTTTAAAGCTGTAGATGGCAGTTTTGTGTATAATAAGGGAAAGGTCTGCACAATATTCATTATCTAACTCGTTTCTAGTCTAACTTCGCGTTATTTGTACTTTTCATATTGGAAATATTACATTTCACAGAACCTCTTGCGTTTCAGAGTACAACTTATGACAGAATACTTTACCTTTCCAGATCTACAAAGTTCCAGCCACAGATGTTGAAGCACTAAAATCACCATTGATGGGATTGTTTGAGAAGCGCCGTGCTCGAAAGTTCTTCATTTACGTACAAGACTATGAAGAGAGTGATCCAAAATCTCATGAAGGGCTAGATTTGAACCAAGTTACAGCAAGGCAGCTAATTTTGTATGTATCCACTTCCATTTCTTTTCCTTAAAGTTCAAAATACCCAAATTAAATTGTTTTCTTCATTTGTTTTGACCTTTTACAGAAGCATAGGACTAGGCACATCAAATTAAACAATGAAAAAGTTTTTTTTTCAGTAAAAGAACTCTCAAAAAAGATGAAGTCGTACCATTCACTATTATTGAAAATGTTAATTTCTTCAACAAGTGAAAGTTTGTCTTAGTTGATCATCATTACGGCAGAACAGTAGACTGATACAGGACCGGCCAAGCACAGAAAGTATTATATTAGGATAAGCATTAGATTTACAGCTTTTACATTTTCATTTCAATGAATGGACGACAAATTTTAATTTAGAATAGTTGGCCATAGTATTGGCTCTCCTTGATGTTGAAGGTATAAGATATTTCAGTCAGAATAGTACAGTGTAATACTTTGATTAAAGTTGTGCTTAAAATTTTGAATGGTTCTTCAAAATGTAGGAAATATGGGTTGGAAGATGATACAATTGATTTTATTGGTCATGCCTTGGCACTTCATCATGATGATAGTTACTTGGATCAGCCAGCCAAGGACTTTGTAGAAAGAGTCAAGGTATAAACTATACAAATTACGCTCCTATGCTGTATAGTAATATGATGCAGAAGAAATTGCTCAATTAGATACATTATTGTGCGCCACCTAAAAATCTTCAAAGGATCAAAACGTAGAAAAGGAATAATACATAGGTCATTCACATATAGGTTATTATATCACCGTCAATTATTCTTTCTATATTACATATTTTTTCATGATCATGCTAAAGACTGTTGCGAATAATAATTCTTTTTGTTTTTATTTTTCCCACTAGTGTCCCCATACCCCTTGGGTAAGGACTGAGCTCGAGCATACCTTACTGCTTAAGCCAGTCATAGCCAGTTGGTTGTGAATTTAATTGTATTATTACAGAAGAATCTATAATTTAAATCCCTGAACCGCTAAAAATTGCTAGGAATTTCCATAATTTTCTTCATAGTCTGTTGATGGATGACAACGACTAGAATTGTGACCATAAGATTAATCTAGTCTGTTCTCTGTCAAACATGTTATTTTCTCTGTTTTAGTCATCTCTACATTAAATACAAATGACGAACTTTTTCTTGGTAATACTGAAGCATCCTGAAAGTTGAGGTGAAAAAATTACAAATTTGTACCAAAAGCTGAATCCCCAACAAGTTATGCTTTGTGAACAATAAAATTGATAAAAGAAAATTTGGATAATACTTCATTAAACGTTTTTACCATTTGCTGCAATTCCATATCAACAATGATCATTAAGATATCGTTCATGTTTACCTTTTACTTAAGGGACAAAGTACGAGGTTATGGATAATATGGTCATTTGGCGTATAATGTTTTCTTTTTCTTTCTTATCATAAAATGAAGAATATTGTAGGTTAATTATTAGATTTGTTTTTTCACTAGCATATGCTTGTGGACCATTATTCCATGACTGTTGGATATACCAAATGTTATTACCTTGATTTCTCAGCCTTCCTCTATCTTTCCTTCATGGGATTTTCTGGCTCATACCTTTCAGTTAATTCTATTGATGTTTTTAGTAGATAGAATCACTTCATAACCTACATAAGCAATTAATACTACTTTGGATTTTATCTAGCTTTATGCAGAGTCCCTAGCACGTTTTCAGGGAGGCTCACCTTACATATATCCGCTATATGGACTGGGAGAATTGCCTCAGGTTTGCCTTGTCTCTCTATCCTCTGAAGTTATTACACATCTGGAGCTAACACTCATCTCTGTGATGGCAAACAGGCATTTGCGCGTTTAAGTGCAGTATATGGGGGAACTTACATGCTCAACAAACCAGAATGCAAGGTATGTATATGATTTGCTTCAGTATTCAGGGAGATTATTTGAATTACTACAAGAAGTGGTGAGAAGCTTTTACCTTGATGCTTTTCTCCTAGAAAATGCCCTTTAGGCTTATTGGTGTTTAACAATGAAAAAAAAAGGACAAAAAACTTAATCCGAGTTACTTGCAATGTGTTTTCCTCCTATGTCCTAAGGGATGCTAAATTTATGTCCGCTCAGTTTTTCGTATCTCCCACTCCTCATTTGTCATAAATTATTCCCTCGTTTAATTTTGTTTCTTACGCTGAGGTACACAACAAGGACATCCTGGTGCTTTATTTACTGAAACAAATTATGTAAAGAATTCTTTTCCTGCTCAAGTCTTTTATGCTCTTTGATTCTTTGACACACAAATGGTAACATTCTTATGTCCATGTATAGCGTATATCCCCTTATCCTATCTGATTTCTAATACTTACAAAGAAAAGCATGAATTAGGTTTCCACCTCGTGTATTTGAACCTGCTACTACCTTCTTTATGATAGAAAGATGATCAGTTGACTACTTAAATTCATAATGATGAATCACAATTGTCAAGAATTTAAATTGAATAGTAATGATATTTCTTCCCTAGCTTGTCATTTGCAAGCAATTTGAATCAGTTCATTTTGTCTTCCCAAGTTCTTATCTCCTCTTTGTTATCTCCTAATTTATTTTATTTTCTATTTCAATACTCTCTGCGTTTATATCTTATCACATAATAATTTCTACTGAGCAGGTTGAGTTTGACGATAGTGGGAAAGCCATTGGTGTGACCTCTGAAGGAGAAACAGCAAAATGCAAGAAAGTTGTGTGTGATCCATCATATCTACCTGATAAGGTATTAGATTTCTTAAGGGTATCTAGACTATTATCTTCTCTCATATGTTTATTTTCATGTTTTAAACCAGAAAGTGATATAAATAATATGTGTCTGAAATTGAGTCAATCTTCTTCTGCCAATATTTAATTGACTAATAGGTCAAAAATGTTGGAAAAGTTGCACGCGCAATATGTATTATGAGCCATCCTATTCCAGACACCAATGATTCTCACTCAGCACAGGTCATTCTGCCACAACAGCAGCTTGGTCGTAAGTCAGATATGTAAGGACAAACCCTAGCCTGCATTGATTTCTTAGTTTACAAATTACATGTGATGAATGGACAAACCATGGCCTACTTAGGTATAAAATATTTAGTATTTGGCAATTGATGACTACTGATATGTAATACATGCAAGCAAAATGAACTTCAAATTTTCAAGTTGAAAAGCAAAAGAAAAGTGAAGATAAAGGACTTATCATTATCACAAAAAAAATGCTAATGGGGAAGAAATGGGATAGCGAGACCACTAGTATGAAAATGTGATTAAGAATACAGTATACTATCACTTTCTTATGAATGACAAATCATAAAACTAAATGTGAGTAAAAGAATGGACTTTTAGCTGTAAATTTCTAGTTCCAACATTTTAGGAACTGATTCTTGATTTCCATGGTTATTGCAGGTATCTATTTTGCTGCTCTTATGCTCATAATGTTGCAGCAAAAGGAAAATATATTGCTTTTGTCTCAACAGAAGCGGAGACTGACCAACCTGAGGTGGAATTGAAGCCTGGTATTGACCTTCTTGGACCAGTAGATGAGATATTCTATGACACTTATGACAGATATGAACCTGTGAATGATTGTGAGGCTGATGGTTGCTTCATCTCTACAGTAAGTATAATCTCTCTGAGTTATTTTATTTTATTATTATTATTTTTTTGGCTTGCTTTCTTTTCCTTATCCATTATTAAAGGTAGCTTGAATTGGGGTATGTATAGAAATAACTTACCACACTATTACTAATGTGCCTGTTTTATTAGTGAAACCGGAATGCCATGTTAGAAGATCACTTTGATTAAAAATTTGAAGCTTTAGAGTGAAATGGTTCCAGTCTTGACACATCCAAGCATCCTTTTGACTTAGTATAAACATAGTTACTTATTATTTTGAAAAAAGTAGGGATATGTTTGTCTATGTTTTATTTCCATCATAAAGAATGTGAAAATTTATCATCCTTCTTATTCTACCTGAGGGAATTCATTCATTTTTTCTGCAAAAATCAGTTTTACTTACTGGATGTCACATTGCTTGTAGAGCTACGACTCCACTACGCACTTTGAGTCTACAGTAAAAGATGTGCTTGCACTGTACAGTAAGATCACTGGAAAGGTAATTACTTATTGTTTGATATTATAATGATATAGCATATTTCATCAAATCACAAAATTGAGAGATTAGAAACAATCTTTATAATGAGTAAAACATTAAACATGTAAGAAATATTAGTCCATGTGGCACTCCATATGTTAGTTTGTTAGAATTGTTATGATATTAGTTGTATCTGTTAAGCAAGTTGTTAAGCACTAGTATATATAAATACACAGCATTGTAACTCAATGAGAAAACTTTTCTAGTATACACAACACTTTTGGATCCATATCTTTAACTCTTCTTTCTTCTCTCTCACATTACGTCGTTCTAAATATGGTCTCAGAGTACCATCTTTTTGGTAAATGTTATCTTTTGATTTAAAGAACATCACTTTTGTGCAATATTTAGTTTCCTTTTTGTTTTCTTTATTTTACTGTTATCCAATTCTTTGACAAATAAAGCATAATTTCTGATTCAATGCTGTACATCCTGTTGGTACACATGGCAGAAACAAGGAATATGTCTATTTATTTACAAGTAAGATGTATAATTTAGACATTTTCCTTGTAATAAGTGATAGCCCTTCACACATTATGACATGCTGTAGCATTTTTATCCTTCTTAGAAAAATGTGATGCGAGTTATGTATTTACAAATAATCCAATACCCCAATTGCTCACATTAGTTTCTTTATTGCTTGTTTCAGGCTCTTGATCTTTCTGTGGATTTGAGTGCTGCAAGTGCTGCAACTGAATAAAAATGTTCAAATATACTTGCCCAAGTATAAAAAGGAAAACTTTATTTTATATATTTCTCATGATTGTTTCTTAGATATTCTAATTGAAAGTGAATGACACATATCCTCATTCTTTTTACTTGATGGCCACTTTATGCCCCTTAAGTATTTTGCATTCTTTAGCTTACATGCCTTTTCAGCCGTTAGGATGATTGCTGAGATGAATCTCCTAACAGTACGAAATACATTTTCCAGATATGCATGAGCCTAGTCTATTTGTGGGCCTAAGTGATGAAACAACCTAATTTGATAACTGTTGACGCCTTTTTAGTTTCCTGATTTAAGAACAAAAATTACTTGCACGACATCTTATGAAAGTTGCAACCATGGAAGAATTTAATTGAAACGTCAGATTTCTAACTAAACAGCTGAAACTGTATTATTGGGTGTTTCACAACCAAGAAAAAAAAATGGTCCATCTACAGTTTGGCTGTAGTTCACAACCAGAAAGAGAGGCGTGACTGTAAATGTCCCACTTTGGACAATCCAAAGGATTTGAGATGGTATTTACACACGCAGACTCTATAGTTCCTAATATTTGTCAATTTGGATGGACTTTTCTAATGATCAAAGTAGCATTTTGAACTAAAGGTTAGTTTAATTAGTAAGGATGCATTTCATACCTCAATGTGGGTTTGAATCCTATTGAGAATGTAAGGATATTATGTATTATAAGTAATTTGTAAATGTTTTTGTAAGTAATTTTTGAGCTGTGAAGCTAGTCTTAAGATTCAATTCACTTAAATTTTATCTTTTTGTATAAAAAAAAAAAAGAAAGTAGCCCTTTGAAGAGGTACTTTATGGGATTAGAATTACATAGTTTCAATGTTCGGCAAACAATTTTCATTCCATGTAGACATTTTATAACAAAATGAAGTTTTTACAGTTAATTTATATGTATCATTGAAAAAAAAATAGTGAGCAAGTATAAATGTATAATTGCTATCTCAGTTCTATAAATGGGAAAAATGTATCCCATTCCCTTTTAACCATAACCACATAGACAAATCTCTTGTATTCTTCATGCTTCAAAAGAATATCTTTCAAATAAGAAAAATTATCTTACCTGGAGATTAGTGTGTGTATATATATTATGACATGAATATTAATAATGATCATAGCCACCCACGTAAAAAAATGTAAAAATATGGGAAGACTTATATTATTGAATAATTCATCGTCAATGTAAGAATATGGGAAAAGTTGTACTATAGAATGCTTATGCATTTTTTTTATCTCATTTATTAACGAATGTAAACACTTACGAGAGTTGATATTACAAATACATCTCTCATTTATGAGTTTGTTTAAATTTGTAAGTTTAACAAGCTTAGATTTAATACGTAAGAAAATGTATCTGAAGAACGTCTAATGGATGCATGGTGACTGGAATAAAAGATATTATTTAAAAAAATTAAAAAATAGTCGAGCTACTTTCATCATTTCAGTGTAAAAAGAAATAAAAAAAATGTATAATGTATATTGTTATAATAATATTATATATATTATTATTTTTTGATTTACTTGCATTTTTTTTTAAAATATAACTCCCAGTACATTTGCATTTGCATGGGAGTATTGCTAGGTTTTTTTATTGAACTAAATATTTTTTTAAGCGTGCAATATGGTGAAAGTACAAAGGAACAATAATTCCAATATATACGAATAAATACGTGAGGAAATATCAAAATAATTTAAACAAAATATATGAAATTTGTCAAAAAAAAATTATATGAAAAAATATTAAAAGATAAAACAAGAGAAATCCCTTCCTATAAAATTTTTTAGTAATGTATTTTATAAAAAATTGTAGATTAATTTTATGTATAATCTCATTATTATATTATCATGCCTAGATGGCTTTATTTTGTCCCAGGTAATCCTTTATTTTTATTCAATTATGAATTTTTTTCTGTTTTGAATTAAGAATTAAAGGGATTCCTCATTTGAAAGGAAATAGACTTTGCAAGAATTTCACACTTCATTTCTTTTGTGTTAGTTGATAATTGAATAAATAATTCAGAAAATCTAAATATGAAAAAAGAATGAATGAATAAAATGTGGCCTTAACTAACAAAATTACAATATTTAAAGCAAAGAGAACATTTTAGCCGCAACAAAAGAGAAAATTAAATTCAATATCCAAAGCATAGAGAATACAAGTATAAAAACTATACATAAGTCTTATTGGTGCAAAATCTATATAAAATCTTGGAAAAATATAAAATACTTTGTTATTTGGTTTAAAATTATACTCTAATATTAAATTACATTCAAATTCTATTGGTGTAAAATTTTAGAAAACGAATATAAAAAAATTTAATTGTTAAATATAAAATCGTATCCTAATATGTTATACTCATTCTACAATTTTATATTCAATAATAAAATTTTTTATATTCATTTTTCATAATTTCATGCCAATGAAATTTAGATGTAGTTTTTAGGATTTTGAATCCTTATAATCCATGTTATCAAAATCAGACCAGACCGGTTGGTTTGACAGGTCGGACTAGGAACCTGTGCCTGGTCCGGTCCGGGCATACTACAGAACCGATACTATTCAGAACCGGTCAAGAGCCGATTCTGTATTATTTTTTTTCAAATTTTTTTAAAATATTTTTTATGTTTTTAAGATAAAATAACATCATTTTTAGTACAAAATATGTTTTTTTATTTATTTATTATAATATTATATAAGCATTATTATGATATATAACTATTAAAAATTATATATTTACTTAATAAATAATAAATTATTAATTTATTATTTTGAACTTAAAATATGATTATAGATGAATATTAACTTATTTAAATTAAAATATTGAGTTATGAAACTTATTAATAATTTATTTGTGGTGAATGATAGATTGATAATTCAATATTATTTAGTTTGAGACTTTAATTAAGTTATAAAATTTATTTAAACTTATATTATTTATTTTAAATATATTATTTTAATCACTACCGGTCCGACCGCGGTTCGACTTCGATTGAACTTTAAACCTTAAACCAGTGCTTTATCTAGTTCAATGTTCGGTCCGATTCTGATAACATTACTTATAATAATCATTTTTCGGATTTTGGAATTTTTTTTATAATTTTTCTCTTATGATTTAATTTAATACTTTTTTTCATTGTAAAATTTGTCACTTTTAAATTTTTCTGAAATTTTTTATAATATTTATTACTTTAAAATTTCAATGATACCTTAATAACTTATTTTACTACTTTACAATTTTATTAATATCATATTATTAAATTTGATAATGTGACAAATCATTTAATGGTTTTTTTTTGGTACGTGTGTGAAGACCATAAAAGTACAATTTTTATAAACTGGACCGAGCAATTAATAAAATAATTTATATTGCTCAGGTGGATTTAACGGCCATCGTTCATAGATAATCGGAATCCAATTTGAGGGGTTGGTGGGGAGATGGGAGACGAGAAGGTGAAGGCCAAGGCGCTTCAGATTATCGGAGTTTTTCAAGTTCTCCCACGACTTGTCGTTTTCGATCTCGACTACACTCTCTGGCCCTTCTACTGGTACTCCTCTTGCCTTTCCTCTTGCTTTCTATCTTTCTCTATCTCACTTCCTCTCCGACAACGCGATTCAATCTGGCTTCGTTTATCATCTCATCTGTTTCGTCATTGGAGTTGATGCTGATTGGTTTCACCAAACTGCTCTGACTTCGTGCTCAAAACCAGCAACTTTTTTTCCCCTTTTTTAATGTTTTTGTTGTTTGGTTGAATCTAGTCTCCTTTGTTGTTAGATATATAGACTTTTTGCTTCAGAGAGAAACTTTTGTGTAGTGCTTCCCGGAAAAAATGCTTCATCAATGGTGTAGATTCAGGAGCTTCAATTTTTTAGACCTTATATGAACTAAAAGGATAGGATTTTGTGGATAATTTATCATAACTTCATCACAGAATATGGTTGAATTTTCTTGCAAACCGGATGAACTGTCATATTCTTTAGATGCTTAATAGTTTCTATGTCTTAATTTTTTATTTGTGTTTGGTCAGTTGACCAAGCTCAACCTTCTTTGCCTTGAGACAACGTCCATTTATTCACTATAATTTTATTTCAGGATACATTGCAGTTTATTGTACTGATATGGCCTTGATTTCAGTCTGTGGTGCTTATGGTTTGTCCTTTTATAACTTAACAGTTTATCCAAGTGTTAATGTAAATAATCTCATTGATATTAATTTGATGAAGAGTTCATTGCAGAAAGTCTATTTTATTTATATCTTGCACCGTTTTACAATGTCTGCACTTCAAAATTGGAACTTCAGACTATGAAGTTGTTGTTGAGATTAAGTTGACATTTGAAAATTGGAAATGTTGCCTTCAAAACTATAGCTTTGACAATTGGTTTGTTTGGTTGTTATTAGCACAAGCAATAACTCGAGAACTGTAAATTTCTTGTCTTTTAACATTCACATTTTTATTCTCATTAAGTGGTGAACAAAACAAACTACAAAGACTAAATAACTTTCATCAAATCAGAGGAAAATATTAATTTAAGGCCAAACCATTAATTTACCTTTTCTATGTTCATGATTCATGATGCTGTGAAATTACATCCTCCAAAATGTGAAAATATGAACTTCCGGATCAGTATAACTCAAGATGGTTTAGCTGCAAAAGCTTTATAATTGTATTATTTAATTCAGTTACTCAGTCTGACATCAACCCAAATTTCAGTGAGTGTCGATCCAAGCGTGAAATGCCATCTTTGTATCCTCATGCCAAAGGAATCCTATATGCACTCAAAGACAAAGGGATTGATGTTGCCATTGCTTCTAGATCACCAACTGCTGATATAGCAAGAACATTTCTTGATAAATTGAGCATCAAGTCAATGTTTGTTGCTCAGGTTTGTTATTGAATCCTACTCTAATCTCTCTTTTCCTTGTTCTGTTCATAATTCATTAATATATCGTCCTCTTTGACGCATTGAGAAAAAAGTAGAATTGAGCACTAGCTTCTGCAGTAGGAGATAAGTGCTCAGCTGAAAATCTATAACTTCTAAAGGGTATGGTTATGGGCCTTTTTGTCTCCCCTAACCTTGTAAAGAATATGTTTTCACACCCTAAAAGAAGAAGTTAAAAAGAAAACAAATGTTCCCTGAGCAAAATGGAATCTGTAAATGGTTGCAATGACATATTTGTTTCAATCAATTTTAATTCTTTTTTCCTCCAATTGTTTAGGAAATATTTTCCAGTTGGACGCACAAAACTGATCATTTTCAAAGAATTCATTCAAGGACTGGGGTTCCCTTTAATTCTATGCTATTTTTTGACGATGAGAATAGGAACATCCAAGCGGTAACAAAACTTCTCTCATTTTTTTCCCATAATGGTTCTTCGTTTTTCTTCTCAACATTTGCTTTCACATTTCCAATGAGTCCAGTAATGGTTACATCACAGAATTGCTATTTGCTCATCTTCTTTGGATGGAAAGAGTACCATACATCTATTATCTATTACATGCTTGATAGTGGGGAACAGCAATTTCAGGTCTCAAAAACGGGAGTAACAAGCATTTTGGTTGGAAATGGAGTGAATCTAGGAGCATTGAGAGAGGGGCTTACAAGATTTTCTCAAAACTGGAATGCCTCAGAGAAGAACAAGCAGAAATGGATGACTAAGTACTCCAAGAAAGCAGATACATCCAACAGTGATGGTTGAAATTGAATATTCAATTGAAATTTCTCCGGATTTTGTTTGAAACATTGTTAGACTTAGTTTATCAAATACACTGTGTCACTTAATCCCATAAAAAGGGGAATACTTGGACTGTTATTGATTATAAATTTAAATGTAAATCTTATTCGAATGAGTCACAGAATTCTGAATCATTAATTGTCAAAGTACTCTATGAGCTAGATACTTCCAACAATGATGCATGAAAAGAAGTATTCAATTGAACTTCTGTGTAGAAAACATAGTAACTGATGAACTCAAGTACTTCATATAATCTAGGGAGATGTGTCCATTTCGCTGGGATTCTCATACACCACCACCCCTGCTAGTTGAAATCAGTTTGACTTTACTGGTTTTTCTTTCTGCTATGCTCATCCTTTTATTGATTTGTTTTTTGAGACAAGCCAACTGGAGTTTAAGGGATGGGCTGAAGAATTATATGATGCCTGAGGATGCCAAAATTGCAGGATTGAAAGGTTCGAGTCTGCGAAGAGACATCAACTAGGAGAGTTGATCTTAACTGTCTGTTAATGTCATCAAATTTTATTTGATACATTAACATGATCAATCAAGGTGGCAGCACCTATTTACCTGTGCAGGTTATTGCAGATCAGATCTTTTTGGCGAAGAACATGACGATGATAATCTATCCTGTTTTTGGGCATCATCTCCTCGAAGGGTTGTCCTGCTGTGAATTGGCTCGGGTTAAAGTTGGGGTCTTGGTCCACGATTGGCTTCTTTTCTGTTGGTCAAAGCCAGATGATAGCTTGAAGATGGGTCCTAATTTTGTGAGAGGTCTTCACGGGCTCAGCTTTATTGCCATTGTGTATCACTTGGTAAAAATCTTCATATTTATTTACTCTACGAAAGTTTATTTGCATTTCTAACATTTCAGTGATATTCCCAACGAGGAAACCTAACGCTTTAGTTTTACAAGGGAATAAAACGATGTACTACCATTAATCGGAGAGATTGTCTCGGTTTGCTTTGTGCGAAAAGTTGCGGCATTATTGGCCAAAGAAAACCATAACATCTTTTCGTAAAAACAAAAAAGTGAAAAACCAGAACTTAATGTCCAATAATATGAATTAACCTGCGCTTTATTTATTTTTGAGAAATCTAAGCTTCTAGAGTCCAAATCATCAGGAATGGAATTGAAGCTTTTTTATACCTACAGAAGTCAAACTTTCAAATTATTTTATACCTACAAATGTCAAACTTTCAAATTGAGATTTAAAAAAGAAAATGAAGGTGAACTCATAACCATGTTCCGAAAACTGAAGGACCGAATCTACAAATGTCAAACTTTCAAATTGAGATTTAAAAAAGAAAATGAAAGTGAACTCAACCAAAATTTTGAAAATTAGATGGAAATGGATGGTTCAATTGAATCGATAACTGGTCACATATTCAATATGAAACCAAGCCATAACCAGATTAGGTTAGTAAAATAGGACTGTGTATGTAAACCCGTGGTCTGGTATAGCTTGTTCCTATTGGACCAATTGGATCGGGCCATAATGCGGGCTGGACTTCAAGCAAGCTATGATTTGTCCGGCCCGACCCATCTCGTGATATATATTTATATATGTTTTTTTTTAAAATTTTATTTTTTTGTATATATTAATTAATTTTATAAGATAGTTTTCTTTGTATATCTTATATAATACATTTATTATATGATTACTATAAAAAAAATTTTAAGAATTTGCCATTTTAATTTTATTTAAAATTTTAGATTAATTTTTTAATTTAATATTATGTGAAAATAATATATAGTTGTAAATATTTATAATTTTTAAAAAATTAATTTTTATCCGAACATTATTTTTCAAAGAAATCTATTTTTACATAAATAATTATATTTTTTGTTAATAGATAAAGTTAGTTTTTTATTTTTTTTTTAATATTTTAAAAAAAAATTTGATATTGAGTCGGCTTGTTACCTATTTCGGTTTACCTGAGTATCATTGGGCCGGTTAATAGGCAAGGGTGAAGCCCGGCCTAACCCAGCCATGCACACCCCTACCTTTAAAAAACAACTCAAGCTTTTATCATAAAATAACTCCTCCATTAATATCTTTTTTAATTATAAAATTATGTTTTACATGCTTTTTAAGAGTTTTTGTTTATTTTTTTCTTCATGTAAGAAGATATTATTAATCTTTGTTATATTTATTATTTATTTATATTTTAATTTTGAATTTAATCCTTTTACCTTAACTTTAATAAAGCTCTTAAAAACATTTAATAACAAAATTTTACACCTTTCCTTCATTTGCATATTAAGACTGATCTAATTCTGCTCAAACCATTGAATCTTAAATTGTTGCCTCAACCGATACAATAACCAGTCCATTTTTCTGGGCATTGTTCATAACATCAAGTCATCAACAAACCCATAAAAATTAGTTGTACCATAAGTCTCACAAAAGGGGCTAAATTTTGGCTCCCAACAAAAATGGTAGTGATCGTCGTCTTGAGCTTCTAGATTTGTGTTGAACCACATCACGGAAACACAATAGGAAGTAGCAAAAATGGCTCGTTCATACTTCTAAATAAACTATATTTAGAACGACAATATTTCTTGCGTGTTTGGTGTTTTCCCGTTCAAATGGTTCACCCATACAAATCGGTGGATAAAACTTGATCACTCAACTAATCTTCTGTAAAACATGTGGAATTGCTGAAGCAACAAGCATAAGTGGAGTTGTCATACATTATTTCTTCCAATCCTTCATATCTAATAGTTAGTGCTGATTTTTGGAGTTCCCAAGAGAATTCTAATACACTGATTCAGCTTGCTTGCGAAACGACCAAATCCTGCATGTTCCAAAAAAAAATCTGAGATGACATATTAAGCGGAACAAAAAGGCACCACCGTATGAAACTAACTGTAATATCAATCAATACCAGTGGTTTTACTAGTTGACCTCCACTTCAACAAAATAGCAACAATTTCAGACAGAAGTGATAAGTCAATTAATTCTGGGAGTTTCTATGGGTGTATCAAGTCGTCACATGGCATACTCAGTGCATCTTTGGTTCTTTTTTTTTTTAAATGAAACCATGATTTTATAAAAAATGTGTTTGGTCAAACATAAACTATCTTTTTAAAAAATGAAAAATATTTAGAAAAGGAAAAGAAAAGTTACTTTTTTTCTAACAAAATGTGGATTTTGGAGAAAGAAAAATAAATGTACTCTATATTATATATCTAAAAGTACTTTTAACCTTTATTATCCAAATAGATTTTTTGTCAAACTTATTTTTACAAAAAAAATATCCAAACATAACAACTTACAATAAATTTACTTTATATAAATTTTATTTTTATAAATTTTATTTATCTTAACTTAATTTTATAAAATTGAGAACGAAACGAACCTGAGTTGAGCAATCCAACTTTTCTTTTTCCGGTTGGATAACTAGTCCACCTTTAGGTTTATACCATTTACAAATGGCGTAGGAACTTATATATGTTTAGGCCACTCGTATCACATGGCTGCAAAATTTCATGTACAAGGCTCTTTTTCATGATAAGATTATGGGAAAAGAAGCTTTGATGAGCGTCATGGAATTAAGTTAACGAAAAAACGTTATGAGCTACGTTTACCACAGCCTCTTTTAACAACACAAGTTTGAAGTTTGAACTTCTGATCCTCATAATTCTTCAAAATCTAGTTTTTGAGAGCACGTGTGTATCAAGACGCTAACACAAGCCAATAGCTAGGGCATTAAATCGAAAATTGAACATGTGTTTATCTACCTTTACTCCATTTCTTTAGCTTGTGCCCAAATTTCTGCTCTGATCTACTTGTGTAAATTGTTAACCTCTCTCAGTGGAGGTCGTCCAACAAAATTTGCTTCATGTTTCTTTGTCGTGGCAGAATCATTTGCATTATTTGTAGTAGAACCATGTAGCTTGTCACAGACAACTGGATCTGCTGCCCATGCATCTCCATCTACGAAAGTGTTCAGGATATCGCTAAGAGTCTTCATCAATTGCAGATCCTCGCCAGATAACTCTTCAATAATTGCACACATGTCTTCAATATGTACCAACATATTTTCCCTTTCTGTTGATAACTTCATGACGTCTTGGAGCAAAATTCCCTTCTCAAACTCAAGCTCTGCAATTGTGCTTTCCATAGTCCTCTGTTTTTCTATCAGATTTCCAGTTTCCAACGTTTTGGCCTCTAATGATGCTTGAAGCTGCTTTAATACTTGTTTTAAATGGAAGATTGATTCTTCCTTATTAGCAACCTTCTCATTCAAATTGTTAACTTCCAATTCTGCTTTCAGTATTCTCTTGTTCTTTTCTTCAAATTCTTGCTTTGTAAGATATTCTGCATCTTTTAAGGCTCCGGTAAGCACATCAACCTCAACCCACTTTTCCACCTGTACTGAGAAACAGAAAGACAGTGCACCTATCAAATCTTGCTCCCATGACGTAGCTAGTTCCTGCAAGTGCTTTATAATTTGGTTTTTCTCTTCTTTGACCTTCAAAAGACTCTCTTTCTCCTGCTTAAGAGCTTTATCTGCATCCAATAGTGCAAGAGTTGTAGCAGCTGCTTCTTTTCTCAAGGACTCTTGCTGCAAGTGAGCGATAGCTATATCTTTTTGGAGATCTTTTATGCAAAATTCCTTCTCCTCTGCATTTTGGAGAAAACTTTCTTTCTGCTTCTTAAATGTTTCTGCTTCCTTCATTTTATTTGTACTGCAAATTTCTAATAAAGCAATCTGCTTCTGAAGGTCCTCAGCTTTCCTCTCCTGCTCCTTGACAATGCAGATAAGGCTTTCATTTTCATTCTTGAGGGCCTGCTCATTCTCAACCTGTAAAATAAGGAAACTCTCCATCTTTTGACATATTCCTTGCATTTCTTCAGAGCAGGCTTTGAGAGTTTCAGCAGTAGACTTCCATTTCTCTAATTCACATCCTAATTGAGTGATCTCATCATTCTTATTGGCTATTTCAAGCTTTAGCTTTTCTTGCACCTCATGTGCAACATGTCTCTCATATTTTAGGGTGTTCTCCATTTGCAAAAGTTGGTCTTTCAAGACAAATTGACCTTCTGATGATTCCTTAAGCATTTTTTTATGCACTTCAAGATCTTCCACTAGCATAAAATGTTGTGCCGTAGTTTGAGAAATGTCTTTCACTCCCAATTGCGCTGCAGAAAGAAGATTCATATCTTCTTTCGCTTTCATATGAACAGCTTTTTCTGTTTCTGCACTAAATAATTTGGAGTACACCTCTATGAGTTCTGATTTAAAGATCAAGAGTCCCATAGAATATTCTTCAATTGCATAATGACAGGTTTCCAGTTCCATCAGAAGCTCCTCTATTTCTCGTTCTTTATTTATCAATGTAGACTTATAGGTACTAATATCTGCTTCCATTTTTTCCACTTGATAATCCCATTGACATTCTTTAGACTTCATACTTGAGGCATAGTTTTTGCGTGCCTCTTCCAACCGTCTAAGCTTGTTACGGAGCTTTGATAGCAAAGAATTTGCTCCAGCATTTTGGATTTGAGCTTCCCTTAGTTCTTTGGGTGAATCTCCTAATTCCTGATTCTCTTGTTCAAGCTGAACCATTTTAAGTTCCATTTCTCTCACTAGTGTCTCTTTTTCTCCCAGGGAATTCCTTAGCTCTACTATCTCTTCATTCCTCTGAATGGTCAAGCTCTGCATCTTTGACTTTTCTTCTTCACATTGAGTGAAAACATCATCAAACCGTGACTTGAATTCAGATAATTCAGCCTCCAGGAGTTTCCTCCGGCTTTCTTGGTGAGCTAATGCATGGTTGCACATCTCTAAACGGGATTGTACTGCCTCTAGATTTCTTGCTTGACAATCCAAACTAGTCTGCAGGGTAGTGATCTCTTCAAGTAGTGCAGATTTCTCCTTCTCCCACTTCTCCTTATCAGACTGGAACTGGCTTTGAAGCTTTTCGTGAGCTTCTTCGAGATGTTTAAACTGTTCACTTTTCCATTTCATTTTATCTTGCATATTTCTACTTTCTTCCTCCAGTTGCAGTATCATATCATCTCTCTGTCTCAACCTTTTAGCTTCCCGGGTTTTCTCTTCTGCTTCAAGATACTTCTTCTCGGTAGCCGATAGAAGTGTTCTGAGGCATGAAATTTCCTTATTGCTGACACAAGCATTCTGCTCCAACACACTGTTTTTAACTGTCAGCTCATCTAAAGCCAATACTAGCTCTCTATTTTCTTCCTCCAATTTTAATAATCTCTGAGAAAAATTCGCTTTTATCTTCTCATTCTGTGAACTCAAATGCATGATGTGCCTTTCTTTTTCAAGCAAATTGGCCTTGAGATCTTCGTGGACTTTCCTGAGTTCACATATCTCTTCAGACTTAAGATCCAGTTTATGGGCCTGTTTCTCCGTCTGCTGCATAATTTCCTGAAATTTCAGATATTCTTCACCGCGGGCATTCTTCAAGCTCGCAACATGTTCTGTTTTAACTCGACATTCTACCTTAAGCTTCTCGACCTCTTCTTTCACCTCAACTAATTCTCTGTAGATAGTATCCATTTGCCTCCCTTGAATGTCTTTCCTAATAATGAAGAACAAGTGAGGAATAACACAATAGAATATATTGAATTATCATTTATATCGACAGCATCATATGTTAGATCCTACCCACCAAAGAAAAAAGAAAAATCGCTGGAAGGAAGGGGGTATTTTTATGACCATAACCAATTTCATAAATTTAACCGTATCACAGAGACACAAAAACAAAAAATGACTGGTAACTTGAAACTTACAGTCAGCTAATATTAAGTACTCTTGCCTTGGTATTACAGTAAAACTCTCTATGGGACAACCGATGGTTGACAGAAGGAGGCAAGCAGTAATCAAAATATACCAGAATTTTGTCAAAGATCGCATATGTATAGACTATAGAGTATGAGAAACTCTTTCTTTCTAACGTGTAGAAAATACATAACAAAAGGAAATACCTAAAACAAACACTCTAAGAAATGACACACCCTTTCTGCACTTCGAAATTACCTGGAATATGGATTTGCCTAAAAATCATTCAATCAAATAAACAACTTACAAGAAGCAAGGAATACTCTTGCCTTGGGATTGCAGTTAAACTTTCTTTATGGGACAACCGATGGTTGACATAAGGAGGCAAGCATCAACACTAATATTTATTTTAAGAGATTCGATTTAATCAAAAGACGCTACATTAGTAAAGGCAAGGTATTGCGTTTTTAAATCTAGAATAGACCAGAATTTTATCAAACAGACATCGCATATGTATAGAGCATGAGAAACTCTTTCTTTCTAACCTGCAGATAATACAAAACAAAAGGAAACACCTAAAACAAACACTCTAAGAAATGAGACGCCCTTTCTGCACTTCAAAATTAGCCGGAATATGGATTTGCTTACAAGAAGCAAGGAATGCTAAATGTCCATATTTACAAAACCAAAACACCGTGATGCACAAAATATTATCAATAACCAATCACACACAAGTATATACCTGAAACCTTAAATCTGGGAGAAATAAAAAACAGAGTTAGGTTTAACTATCATCCAAATTCGAGGTCCAATACCAAATTTTATTCTTTATTAAGTATCCATTGTTATAGTCACATGCTAAAACTTGAGCAGCAGAAAGGCACCAAATGATTCGGATATGACTTCAAATATGAAAGTTTTTAGATCAGATTCAGATTCAGATCCACATGATAGCCGTAATGTTTTGAACCTCTCCGTTTTCTTTTCTTCGTTCAGTGGATTCAAATGGAAATGATTCAGAATCGCCGGTAAAGAATAATCTGATTTAGACTTAGGACCTCACCTATAAATGACAAGCAAGCAGGTGATGTGACAGCTGGAAAATTTGAATCAGTTTCTCGCAACCAAACAGGTGGAGGAAAAAGGCATAGGAGATGTTAATTAATCTGAAAATGGGAATGGATAGTTAGCATAAGAAATCTATAGAGTGACAGGCTTTTTTTTTTTTTTTGTTCCAGAGATATTGAATGGAACTTACCTTTTCAAAGAGGCATTGATGGATCTCGAATACAGAGGAAGAGGGAGAGGGGGAGAGAGAGCTCAGGCAAGGATTGGAAAGCGGGAAGCGAGGCGGTGTATGGGAAATTTGAAAATGGCTTTGGGCCTTCCCAATGGAAAATAGTACTGTGCAATTTTGCATAGATTATTTATGGGAGAATTCCAGATAAATACCAAGAATGGAAGATAATTCCAGAAATATCATAAAATTTGTTGTAATTCCAATTAACCACCAAGATATCAAATTGGAATTAAAATTTTGTGGTGAAATGATGAAATTGCCCTTGCTAAAAAAAAAGCTTGGGTTATCTTCCTCTTCCCCGCGCGAATATCGTACCTCTTCTCTTCCTCTAAGGTCACCATTGCTGCTACCCCTCTCTCTATTGCCATAGTAGATCTACGTTGTCATGGGATTTTTCTAGGTCCATATTTCCTTAAGTAGTCTTCTCATTCAAAACCCCAAAATTCCCGAAACCATCATTGCCACATAGATCTTCCTTATCTTCTGATCAAGTTTGGCCATTTTCCACCCAAATCTGCATCTTCTTTGTCAATGGAGGTTGTGGCACCCAAAAGCTTATACAAATTTGCCATACTAGAAAGAGAACATGGAAGTGTGATGGTTGAAATTGTTTTAGAATTATTTCTTGTCTATGTAAACTTCATCCTTGTAATTTTGCTTAGTTGTATCTCAAGTAGTATTGTTTATTTGATTTTCATGAAGAGATCATGCTCTTTAATATGCATGATAAATGTTTGTTAAAATGCTTGCTAGGAATTCTTTTGTTTTAAAAGGTGGCATTTGCTAGGCATAGTTGTTTAATCATAACTTCTACATTTTTCTTAAGCTTTCATTGTTTTTTTTATTTATCCTGTGCATCAAATTGGATCTTGTGTTCATATATTGCTAGCATATTAGCTACTTGCATTGAGTAGTTCGTTAAATGGCCTATGTTTAAATGATTGTTTTCTTTTTTTGGTCTTCACTGGGGGCTTATATAAATAGCCTATGTTTATATATTACTAGCATATCAGCTATTTAAACTATGTTCAAATGACCTATGCTTGGATTGTGTATAATTTGCTTTTGTTGGCAATATCTCATATTGGGTCTATTGTTATTGACACTATAGTTAAGGATGAGCATGAGTACTTAAGATAAAAAAACCTTTCCACAAGTTGTTTGAGATATGAAGCTGATTTTTCCTAGCTCTTGTTTTTTTTCCCATTACTCAGTATACTTTATAATTTCCATGCCTTTTACAATTTCATGTAGTTCAATTGGTAAATTTAGCTTTGAATAATAAGGACAAGTCAAGATGGTAAGTTAATCATGGTATGGATTAGCTAACTCATCTTCTTTTATGATTTGAATTGTGCATCATTGTTTTAATTTCCAATTGCAGGAAAATCAACCCTCACCGATTCTTTTGTGGCTGCTTTTAGTATTATTGCATAAGAAGTGGCAAGGTGTTTGGATATGCTTTTCTAGAAAACACATGTTATTGTATACCCATTGAGTTACATGAATAAATGTATAAATATATAACTTCTTTGGATTTGTAAAACTTTTCTGGAGTTGTGTTGTACTTGAAGTTAAATGCTTGGATATAATTGTATACTGTCGGTTTATGTATATAGATGAAAAAAACTATGATGGTCAGGTGTATGTGTGTTGAAGATATTGTAATTCAATTCCATCAATCAATAATATAGAAGTTATTGTTATAATTTGTTTAGTAATTTGTGGAGTAAATGAAAAAAATCTTCTAGTCATTTATCATAACCACTTTGTATATAAAACTACAATTTTGATCTAATGAAGTTTACATGCAGTGTTGCTGTTGAGTTGCAAATACACCATATTAACTTCCAAACTCACCATTTACACTTGCAAATTTATGATCTAGTGAAGTTAACATATGGTGTTGTTGTATTGGTCCATTGTCCATTAATGATGGTCAACCATCCATCTCATCCTTCTCCAATGTCAAATTGTTTAATTCTAGTTGCAAATGGACCAGTTTAAATTGCAAATACACGGTCATCACTACTAAATGTATGATTATGACATGTCACTCACATGGAATGACTAAGTTCCAAGAGAAACCCAAGTGGCACTTGTTAATCGGTTAGTATGACATGCAAATACATGAGAAGAACATACAAATCCACAATTGTCACTTGTAAATATACCCCCTTGTAAGTTAAAGTGCACTGGTCAACTATCAAAGGGGGCATCCTTCTAATGGTTGACTAGTACACCATCTGATATAGACTTGGTCATGTCCAATTGCAACACTAGTGAACCATCCATCAATGATGGTTGACCATTGATTTGAAATTCAAATTTCTCAATATAAGTTGCAAATGATGAAACACATAAACTTGCAAATACATGATCATGACTACTAAATGCATCAAATGCCTAATTGAATTTGACTATTAAATGCATCAAATCTCCCAATTTGACATGAAAATGTACCACCTATAGTTGCAAATACATATAATAATTTAACACATGTGCACCGGTCAACTA